>OX359246.1:3672292-4071809 GCA_947179485.1 Allacma fusca | reverse complement strand
TGTACCTACATATGCACTTGTGATGCTTAAGAGGAACTCCATCAGCTTTTCGAAACGATCAGCACAACCTTGCTAAAATGACTTTAAAGTCTCAGGTTAGGTAACGGGTAATGGCCAGATTCGCCTCCAAGGAATTTACTGCTATAGAGAAACTGCAACAAAAGCTACGTGACCTTCGAGGTCAAACATTTGCGCCACTCTAGCGTCCGTATTTATGGACCGATTTTGTTGAAACTTGGCCAGGGTGTTGGGACACCTCTCCTACATGAGGGTATTTTGAGATGAGAGGGTGGGTCATGAGGAATGACCCCGGCGGGTCATGACGTATTACTAGGGGTCACGGGACATAAATTAAGCAGAATGTCACGACACACAGCCAAACGACCCTCCAGAGTGTGTCAACCATATGTTTTATGGGGCATTTTGTTGGACAATGAAGTTGGTGACCTCCAGAGGTCACTCCATTGACTATGAGGTCACGGCAAAAACTACGCTAGAGAGTTGCAATTTTTTTTCACAACACTCATTCAATCGTTACAAACACTTGCCTTATGGGCAATTTTGTCAGTCAATGGTGTCCGTGACCTCCAGAGGTCACTCCATTGACTATGAGGTCACGGCAAAAACTACGCTAGAGAGTTGCAATTTTTTTTCACAACACTCATTCAATCGTTACAAACACTTGCCTTATGGGCAATTTTGTCAGTCAATGGTGTCCGTGACCTCCACAGGTCACTCCATTGACTATGAGGTCACAGCAAAAACTTTTAGCAATTCGTAATCCAAAACAAACAAACATGGAAACTGATGTCGTAGAACATATTACGGTACAAAAATCTAATTCCGAACCAGCCGATGTTGTAAAATATACGATCAGGGTTTGGTAAAGTTACATGGTCATGTGGGAACAATGTGACAGCAACTCGTTCTTACTACGCTCAATGAAAATACAAGCGAACTAGGTGTGCTAATGCTAACAAACTGACTTGCTAATTTTGCTACACAAATAAATACATAAATTTTCGTTGTGACCTATAGTACAAGTGCATTGTAGGGTACAAATTATTTTATTTCATACATAACAAAGAAATATGTACAATATGAGTAATAACGTAAGGCTGAACTAGTCGTGAGAACTGACAACGTTATGCTCAGACCAAGTCTAGAGTTGAGTAATACAAGAATTAGTACTTTAAAATATAAAACAATAATTATTTCAAAGATCAGAAGAAATGCACTGAAATTACATTTCCCTACTGAATGCCATTAACGCAAGTTTTATATTAAAAGAATTTTATAGTAGGGATTTTATCCTTTATACTCAATCTTATACTTACTTCACACATTCTTTCTCTGCTGACAAATACTCTTCGGCATTTAATGAATACATCCTACCTGTTGAGGTAGTTGGGACATCTACCTTTGTAATTATTTCATTACCGTGATATGAGAGGATCTTCTCTCGTGAAGGCCATTGGAAAACGTTTTTGTTATGGAGCCTATTCATTATTTTGATTTTATACTCCTCGTCACTATCAAATATCAACTTGCTAACAATCAAGCCTACAGTAAATCCTCCAGGAATTTTTATTGCTACATACGTACTTTCCTCAAAACTTGGTTTTAAAGGCAGAGTGAGTGTGCCGTACAAAACGTCTTGATAAATCTCATCATTCGAAAAAAACCAGCAACGCAAAGAATCGCCTACCCTTTCAAACTTGTGAAACTTGCGGGTGCCTACCACTTGTAATGCTTGCGTATATGCTGATTCAATATCAAATTTTTGCGCAGTTACTACATCCTTTGAAATGAAAATATATTCCCGCCTATCAGTTGTTAGTGTCTCAGCAAATTTAAACAGTTCGAATGGTGACGTTATAAAATTACCTTTCCTACAGTAATTATTAGCAACTTGTTTTAGTGAACCAGTTGCGGCATCGCACATGGATTTGCCGTGATAGCTAGCTGTAAAATTCCACTCGGCATGCATATTAAATAGCTCATAATGTCGGAATAAATGAAATAGGTTCTTCCTATTCTTATATTGAGACGCAGCTCCGTCACTTACATATACAATTTTGGTATTATCGGTTGCAATGTTCTGATCTCGCAGCAGCCTAACAACTTTTGATCTGAATATATGGAAAGTAGTTGCACTATGCTCCAAATCGTCACTGATAATCATGAAACATTTTTCCTGCACTTGACCAGTGCTTTCATTTTGCCAAACAACATAGAAAGGATGCAGTGTTGCTTGATTATTGGACCAATGCACCCCGTAAATTGCGTCCTGGTAGTAAAAATTATAGTTCTCTCCGAAGTCTACATACATTAATATTCTGTCAGTTCCACTTCTGAGAGACTCCTTGACACCCTTTATATATTCCTGCTGTTGCTGCATAATGTAATGATGAACTGCTACCTTTGGAATCACCTTTTTTAGTGATTCCAGGTAGTCTTGTACAGACTCAGTGATTTGTTTAATATTGCTTCTATCTACACATTCCCATTGCTTATAAGACACTAAATTGGTTTCAAACATGCGTTCGTATTCGTCAACTATTTCGTATCTTGGGCAAGCTCTACAATACCCTAAATAGCAGTCTCTGGTGAGAGATGGACAAAGAAACGATCGTATTATGGGACCTGCCTCGCCACGATGATGAATAGGCTCCAGTAAAAATCTAAAGTTTTCATGCACAATGCATGTACAAACATTGTGCATTCCCCTGTTACCTGGATAAATGCAGTAATGTGGTCTCAGTTCAGCAAATTTTGACACCGACAATAAAGCATCGCCGTACTGGGCACAAAACATAGTATACAATTCTTTTAAACTAAACATCAATCTTCGTTTCTGAACTAACTCATCTGTTCTGTCACCTTGTTTACTGTATAGGCGAACTGCATCTTTTGCGTCTGCACTTATTTTCGCATTATCGGTGCTCAAGTAGAACTCAGTAACCAGGTTTACTGTCCTTTCATCTAATTCGTGTCCGGGCGATTTCCATTCTGGATACTGCAGAACTCCTTTTTCAAACCTTAATTCCTGTGCCTTTTTTGCCTCATACCAAGAACATCCCGTTTTCTGTCTAAGTGCATTACAGCTGAGACTTTTGGGTGCACAAGTTAGCATCATATACTTATGGTTCTTTGAAATAAGTTCAGGGTACCGCTGCTTCATATTAATTAAAAGATCTGCGCAGTCCTCACATACTATATTCATCGTTACATCAGCTGCTTTACTTAGAGTTTCTTCAAGAACTTGAACAGACCGGTGAAGCTTGGACTTCATTACTCCAGGTTTGCTTAAATCGCTAGGTTTTGCTGGAGATATCCCCAATGGAGTGATAATTCTGTTAACGTCAACAAAAGCTCCGCCACTGAAGATCGAAGAAGTTTCCGATTCCTGGTAGCTCTGCAGTGATGCTATTGTTGTACTAGATTTCGTCGGACTTCTGATAGGTTGTTTGGGTATAACAGGGAATAGAAATGGCAAGCCTAGGATACCTTTCACACCACGGGAAGTTTTACTAGTTCCTGCCGTCTGTTGATCCTGCGAAAGTACGGGCGTTGGATTCACCGTGTCCTCGGTAGTGGGTAACACGACTTCCCGATGTGACACATCCGGAGTGTTGGGTGAGTCCTCTTGTGACATTGGATTTAATGCTTCTTCGTGGGATCCGGTAATTTGTCGTGCAGCAGCAACTATAAATGAAATTTACGAGAAATTAAAAACTGAAATGTTCAATATTGGACTCAAACGTACGTTATAAAATTTAACAATTTCAGAAATTACTTTTCTATCAGAATTTAGATTTCTATCACGTGTTTACTGTAAAATTTGGAAATGCTTATTTTAACAATAAAATTATAAAGAACTAACCTTTTGCTTCCCTGGTTAATCGAGTCCGGCACTGCATACAAAGATTTGTTGAAGCAGTTATTTTAGGTTGTTGTAAGTACTTCAAACATTCCGCCAAAAGCTTTTGATGGATCAGTCGTACTTGCACATTTTTGGATTTCGTATGAGGCGTGTCATATGGATTAGCACAGTCAAGAGATGTTTTTTCGCGTAACTGACGAAGAAACATGTTTCAGTATTTTAAAGCGGCACGAAACAATGTTTTGGTAGTGTAGCACGAGAGCAACTGATTTGTGTTTTGTAACATCAAAACATTTTGGTTACAGTTTGGAACTATTTTGACCAAGTCATAAATATTTGTGGAAACAGGAGTACAACCTTACAATCGAACTCCTTAAAACAGCCGCAGTTGTTTTAAAAATACTTCAAAGATATCGACAAAAATAAAAATGTCGGTATTACTAATTGTGACAACAATTTATATCATGTAGATGCATACCATCAATACCTGAGGGTATTGAATTGTTTGTTCACAAGATTTTAAATTTAGAACACCGCCGATAATAGTAATGACTCACACAGTGGTTATTGTTTCTTTGTAGACCGATCACCGCTTGCTTTTTCTATTAAAAGATTTCCAAATTTGACAGCACTGAGAATGTTTATAAAATCACTCCCCACGTGACAAAACAAGACCGAAGAATTATGTTGGAACATATTTTACTGCACCAGCATGTACTTTCTCTTAATATTACTCATCAATTGAACGGTAACATTTATCAATCGTGCCTCCTTTAAAAGGCAACAATCCTGTCTACAATTCAGTATCTGTTCGAAGTTCATTTGAGACAGTGAGCACTGATCAAATCTGTGAATTCACTAGCGCCGTAAACATGGATCAATACATTGGTTTTAGTATTACTTGTCACTGCATTGCATTGTTATTGGTACAACCAGCATTTGCTGTACCAATTACTAATTTTTCATCGTATCACAACGATATCGGTACCCACCAGCATCAGTCAACCGTTGCTCTGGACGTAACTACGGAGTACAGCCACTACAGCCTGACAAACCAACAGGAAATATTGGAGGACTCATACGGAGCTGTAGCTACGAATTTATCAGGTTTTTGTTGTTTTTATTGGATTAGTTATTATTAAACTAAAGAATTGTTACATGTTGTAGTCTTTCAAGTTTTGAATTTTTTTAATAATATCATAAATTCATCTTTAAGTGAATTCCAGACAGAAGAAGCAAGTGTTGCCTGCGCTAATGTCTATGGGAACCCGAATATTGGAAAGTATATCTGGCGGCGACCTGGCCGGATTTTTAGGTAACATCAAAGGTTTATTTGGCGATTCAACCCGGACGTTTCTTAAGCGTAACGGTCACGGAGAGAAGGACCTGGACAACTCATCCCAGCTTGTTTCACTAATGAACACATTCATCAGTGGCCAAATTCGTGAGGAGCTGGAAACTGAGAACAGCAACCTAGTTGTTATGAAACATAACGCTTTTACACGCACAAAAGCCATGCAAAATATCGAGAAGGGTTTGGATTTGGAGACACAATCGGTGAAGGACGTGGGTAAAGAGGTTGTAGAAGTGAGAAAACTGCTAGAGGTAGAAGAAAGCGCTTTAAAAAAATCTTCTGAGCTACAAGGAAGTACAAATGTATATCAATTCTATACATTAGTCACTATGGTTGGTTTAGCCATTGTTTTTATATTATCATGTTTGTACCAGCTTAAAACCTACAATCAGTAATCTGTAATATAAATCTTTTCCCAGTGTACATTCAGGTAACTTGTATACGGGATGGGTTTTAATCGGCAATATAACAGATCAAACGTCCATGGTTTTGCATGTACGTTGAGTCATATTCTCAAAACCAATACTGAGAATCCATATTTACTGTTTTTAAAATAATATTTACTATATTTTCAGTTTGTATATCTTGCCTAAACATTACACCTATCTGTTGTTCATTTTATTTGATACGAAAAGTGCACTTTCACCATAACACCTTAGCACTTAAGACTTGAAGCCTCCATAGTTGAATTATGTGAATTAGCGGAACAGTAATTGTACATACAGTATTCGAGCTACTTGGTTGTTAAGTTCGTTTTCGCTTCCATGTTGTTACGACAATACGATGTATGAAATAAAATAATTTGAACCCTACAATGCACTTGTACTACAGGTCGCAACGAAAATTTGTATTTATTTGTGTAGCAAAAATTGCAAGTCAGTTTGTTAGCATTAGCACCTAGTTCACTTGTATTTTCATTGAGCGTAGTAAGAACGAGTTGCTGTCACATTGTTCCCACATGACCATGTAACTTTACCAAACCCTGATCGTATATTGTACAACATCGGCTGATTCGGAATTAGATTTTTGTACCGTAATATGTTCTACGACATCAGTTTCCATGTTTGTTTGTTTTGGATTACGAATTGCTAAAAGTTTTTGCTGTGACCTCATAGTCAATGGAGTGACCTGTGGAGGTCACGGACACCATTGACTGACAAAATTGCCCATAAGGCAAGTGTTTGTAACGATTGAATGAGTGTTGTGAAAAAAATTGCAACTCTCTAGCGTAGTTTTTGCCGTGACCTCATAGTCAATGGAGTGACCTCTGGAGGTCACGGACACCATTGACTGACAAAATTGCCCATAAGGCAAGTGTTTGTAACGATTGAATGAGTGTTGTGAAAAAAAATTGCAACTCTCTAGCGTAGTTTTTGCCGTGACCTCATAGTCAATGGAGTGACCTCTGGAGGTCACCAACTTCATTGTCCAACAAAATGCCCCATAAAACATATGGTTGACACACTCTGGAGGGTCGTTTGGCTGAGTGTCGTGACATTCTGCTTAATTTATGTCCCGTGACCCCTAGTAATACGTCATGACCCGCCGGGGTCATTCCTCATGACCCACCCTCTCATCTCAAAATACCCTCATGTAGGAGAGGTGTCCCAACACCCTGGCCAAGTTTCAACAAAATCGGTCCATAAATACGGACGCTAGAGTGGCGCAAATGTTTGACCTCGAAGGTCACGTAGCTTTTGTTGCAGTTTCTCTATAGCAGTAAATTCCTTGGAGGCGAATCTGGCCATTACCCGTTACCTAACCTGAGACTTTAAAGTCATTTTAGCAAGGTTGTGCTGATCGTTTCGAAAAGCTGATGGAGTTCCTCTAAAACATGCTTTAATCGACGGAGGGTTCCAAAATTGTGATAAATCCGTTAACTTAATTTGAGGGCGCCCCTAATCTTGGGCAAGGCTTGTCACGACACATTAAAGTTAAATACAGCCCCAGGAAAGAATCCCTCTCCTCCTTATAGACCTCTCAAATTTCGTTCGCTGACCCAACCTGGCTGCCCCAAAATAATTGACAAATGCGTCATCAACAAATTACTCAATTACATGTTATTCAGGTCATTACAGTGTGTCCCAGCAACTTTCAAACCAAAGCAGTACACAAGAATAACTACAGCAATACATGAAATCAAAAAACAAATTAGCACTCACAATTAAAACCATTATGTACTCAAAGGACCGAAGAATGGATTTATACTAAAACAATAATTATTACTGATCGTTACCGACTAAAAACAACCAATGATAGTTAGAGTATTGTTATTATACCTCGCGATTATTAAACAAAACGATCTCCCTAGTTTTGACTTTTGAGCACACTTAATTATTCATGGTTAATTTAAGTTCGAAGTTCCAAACATGTATTTATACATGGTTATTTGCAACTAGCACACTACTAACAGAAACGCTAAATCGCACAATCAAATATATCTACACTTCAATTTAAACTTAAATGAAATTTAAAAACCTCAAACATGAAATGTATTGACTTCAACATTATTACACGAAACTGCCAACGTGCCAACTGCCAAGTAAATATATAAATTAGCTTTGCAAGAAGAACTTCCACATCCAGGTCAGTTCCATTCAACAAAACGGTCACGAGTTCCGACAATGTTGACGGGTTGACAAGGCAACATTTTTAATAGCTTTGTTTTGTATTTACATTTTTCAGCAAAAGTTGTTAATATTCCTGCGTAGAAACGATGTGCACATTTAATGCTAATGATAATATGACTTTATGAATTCTATATTTTTACTGACGACCACTACTACTCATGGAATTACTACGGAATAATTGATTCTACGCTACAGTGAAGGATGTAGTTAAACCCTAAGCTTCCCATGATTTCAGCATATCGTCGGCTAAATTTTAAAAGGTACCATTTTCATTTTGTAGCACGTGCTTTTTTCAAATGGGATCTCCATTGAAAAGGGTACTTTTTAGAAAGTGAAACTTTCTTATAGACGAGTCTGTTCCGTCCGTCCGTCCGTCCGTCTACAAAATCTTGTGAGTCGCACAACTCAACAACGGAAGGACATAAGGACATGGGACTTGTCCCAAAAAATCGGTCATGCATTCTAGATGTGCCTTTTGGTATTTTCCGTGACACAGGGTCAACCGTTTGACCTCAGAAAATTATTTTCTGGATACAATTATCACAAAATCTTGCATTTGCTATATCTTTCCAACGTATTGACGTATGGACATGCGTCCTTTACAGATAACAATCCAACTCTATTTCCCTACCCTACTATAAATCTTTAAATATAAGTTTCACTTTCCTGCACATGCAAACAAGGTTTGCCCAAATCAGTGCAGTGCACGGATTTTTAGAATTTAGCCAACGATATTTTGAATTTGATATTTTGAACCGTCAACTCAGAGTACGTAACGATGTCGCGGCGATCTACACTTGTCACGGGACTTATCTCTTATAAAAAGCGTGTGTACTCATGTAACATTGAATTTTTTAAGAATTTGGAGTATTTTTAGAAGTTACAAAAGAGAAATTTCAAAAATTTGGATTTTTTTCAGGTCATGTACAGTGAGCACAATATATTTATCCTCCCCTGGATGGCTCTATCTTTAGCGATTAATAAGTTTCAACCTATGCGCTCAGGAACATCGACAATTGTCGTAAATTGAAGATAATAATATTACTAATTTATTTCTGTATAATAATAAATGATAATAATGTCCCCGCCAAATTTAAACCCACCAAAGCGCCGCACCAAAAGTTTACCATCCATTGGTTTCGTTACCCCCTGGTGACCTGGGAAATTTATTATTGTAGCTTCTGGCAAGCATATAGCTTCCAGAAGCTTTATGACGTAACAAAATTTGAATTGGTATATTTTTAAAATGTCAATGTGATCCAGGCCCCTTAAAAGGTAAAATGTAAGAACCTTCGACCTTTGGGATTCTATCCACGAATGACTGATTAAGTATGACAAGGCCACGGGACAGCGTAGTCTCAGTCTCGAGGTCTGCCTAAAACTCGAGGTTCGAATAATAAAGCGAAGGGAAATTTTATGCAAAATGCATAAACTCACAACATGACACAACGATAACACCCGTTTGTTAAGCATGTTCTCAACCATTTTGCAATTTACTAAATTTTTATGGATGTTGTGGTCTACTGACTAGGTTATAGGATTTTTCTAAAAAATAACTCTCTAATGTTTTTATTCGACCCTAAAAAAAGAACAAATTTGAAAGTTACTTGCGAAATCCTTGAACCTATTTAAATGATCAAGATCTTCAAGATAGTTCCAGCCCAATCTCTTCTGCCATGAATTTTTCCACCTCTGAAGTTCCAATGTTTTATGAGATATGGCTAATTTTCAACAACTTTTTCTGCTGGTGAAACATATACAGCTTGAATAGCTACCACTTAAATAGGAAACAAAAACATCAGTGGGGATTCAGGGAATCAGTGCCGCGTGAAATTTCGGCATGAAGGGTCTACATGAATGTCAGCCTTTAAATATTTGGCAATAATATATCTACTATTATAATATCCGGTTACGTCTTCCCCACTCCCTTCTACTGTCTCAACTACAGATCTTGATAGGCTTGGGATAGGGGAATTTGATTGGTGTCGGATAGAGGAATTTTTCTATTAAGAATAGAGGGAGCTGGCATTGTTTGTTACTTTTAAGGATGTCCAGTATTGAAAACAATTTTTTAATGTCATTTCTGGATGTGCTTACGATGTCTTAATTACAATAAGTAATGATTACAGTAATGGACACTTAAGTGGCGTATAACACTACTTTTTCAATAATTGCAAATATGGGTCTTAAGGGACAAATATAAGGTAGTGAAGATACCTATAAGCATAATTTGTTTACTAATATTGTGGGAGAAAGGGTTGGAGGGGCCTATTAAAATTATCTATCCATCCACATTGTGGGAAAAATAGCCTACTATTCGTACTTATTGTTACTTATTTTGCTACGTATAAATATGTAATTCATGTTACCATGTAATTCATGATTGTAAAATACCACAGTGAATGTTGAAATGAGGAATCGTTAAATTGCGTGATTATAGATTTAATCAATTGGTTTTTATGAATCCAGCACTAATTATTCTTAAAAAGGGCAATTACATATAAGTACATACATGTTCTAAACGCGAAATACATGCATATGTACACACGGGCAACCATGGCAACAGGAGCTATTTGTAAACTTAAAATATCTTCAACTTCTTACTCACACGTCACACGGAGTCCAGAATATTAAGTAAACCCTAGTTTCATATTCATCCCAGACAGCAGAAGATTAGGTATCCATGTCCACAGATAAGAAGGAGAATTTTCGGAGCATAGCCTCGTTAGAAGGGTTATGAGAGACAAAGTTCCTCATACCGCTATCAATTTACAGAATCGTTAAGAAACTGCTTATCAGGGAGGTCCCTGTAGTCTAAATTTGCCTTTATTAGCCAGTTGTTCCAGTTTTTTGGAGGACAGTTCGGGATGAAGCATTTTAAAGACTTTCCATTTGGTTGCTTTTCCCCCTACAGGATTGTCTACTAATTATTGTCAGCTAAGGCAGAATTAAGCTGTAGTCTGTACATAAACATGCTACCACCGTAGTCATCCCACTACAGTGTAGTAAGGAATGACATGTTGGTGAATTATTGTAGGAAATAGTAACAATAAGAAGGATTATTTGTGTTTTCGAAGGACGATGTACCGGGGATGGCAGTGCATCGATACAATTTTGAATGATAATATCTCTCAAGGATTAAGTTCCGATTTGGAAGGATAACTTCGGAGAGAGTGTATAGTGTCAGTTTTTTGACATATAATATTGAGGGATTGTTCTTGAGAAAACCTCTGGAGGGAAAAATCTCCCCGAGAATATATCATGCTTCGTGTCATGACATCATCACAGGGTCCATATACAGATATTTCTGTAGATGCACATAAATAATATTGACGTATTTTTTGTTTGTATGTTTGTAAAGTCTCCACACAGTGGAGATTGCAGATGCAGAGAGGGATTGCCAAGTTCGTCATGGACAACTGCGTCTGCTGTTGTATAATTTCTTCATTTAGCCTAATGTCGATTGCATAAAATACAACAGCCTCCCTGATAGAAGACAGTATATAGGTAATTATAGTATCTGTGAGGATGGAAACCTCACATAAGTATTTTATAATTAGCATCCTTAGTATGTTCATACAGCGGAAAAAGAAATCGCTTTTGCTAATCACACGCCTGCCTTTTCTCCGAATCCGACAAACTTTGCCAGCTTGACAAGAATAAGAAGAGCAGAGGAAACAAACAGAGTCCTGTGTTCGTAGCTCATCCCACAGAAAAGGTCTGTACATCAAATGACGCACTTAATGCACAGTTGATCTGGCTGCTTCATGATATTTTTGGGAAGTTGTTTCAATATTTTGTTGTAAAAACCCACCGGGATTTACGGTCATTTTGTCTCAATTCGGATTTTTTACCCTGCAGAGTTCCGGTAGATAATTCAACTTAGAACATTCTAGATCATGAACGGTCACGTCAGAAGTTTTATTTCTGAGACCATCCTTCCTGGAAATAATTACCCCCAAAAATAAAAATAATGAGGTCATGGCGAGAAAAGTTTTTATTTTACTTTTGGACATAATTTGACATCCCCGGCTCTTGTAAAATTGCTTGGAAAAAACGAGCACGCATCAAAATGTAAGTACTCCTGAGATCTCTAGTAGTAACCGAAAATTATCTGTAAGATCAGTAGGAGGAAATCATTTCAAGAATCTGTTGGAAATAAGTAGAGAATATAAAGGATGGCTTCTTCGTATCATATCTCCCCCTCCAGCCCACATAAAAGGGAGTGACTCTGTAGCTGTTTGATTCCTCCGGTTTGTAGGAAATTATTTCCCAGATTTTCTAAAAATTTACTTTATTGACCTAAGTATGTATATTTTTTGGGTCATAGGTGTCACAAACATGAGACAAACTCAGGAATTTTTAAGGATTTCAAAATTAATAGTCCTTCATTCCGACAAATGTTTTTTCAGTATACGTTTTGAAGCTCGTGTTTAGGAAATTTTAGGAGCTTTAGATAAAAATGCGGAGGACATTTGTACACTTGAAGTTGTGCACTTTTCGAACCGCGAGAAAAATATTTTAAAGAACAAGGCAAATTCCAGCAAATATAATGAGATTTTATTGCATCTAATATCATTAGACTATGTCAAAAATTACGGCTGGAGCAGAAATAGGGGTGACACAAGGTCCTGAATTACTTCAAAGAACTTTCGTTCTTCCTTTGTAACAATGATAGGGTTTGCATTATTCAGACTATAGTCGACTGTAGTACTGAGTGTGTCTATGGATTTGCAAATTTACTAGTACTCATAGACAATTCTCCCTATACTGGAAATTCCGTATAAGACTATACCTCATGGATTTTTCTTGCCCCATATAAACGACGATTAAGGACAGCGTCTACAACGGATAAAATTCGACGGTCCCCAGAGAGTACATTATAGCGAGAGTTGCCTGTAAATATTTCCTTTTGTTTTAGCAGCCCTGGCACTCATATTCCCATACTCTCCTTTACGAGCCTCCGTCCTCTGGTTATCCTACCCAAATTAAATGTAATAGGTACATATATCAATGTATCCTGAGCAGAACCTTTTTACATATTCAGGCTTATTCATTGATTATTTAGGTAGCTGTCCATGAGGAATCTTGGTTCAAAAATCGTTAAAGGAATCCACTGTCAATGTATGGGCAGGGAAAGAATCGCCCATACTTAATTTGTCGTATTTACACCTACTGCTCTTACAACCAGAAGTCCCAACGGGAGATAATCGGAAGTGTTTATAATAATAAGGTTATTACAGCAAGAGATTAATGTATGGAAATATTTACAAGTTTCCAAGCCTAAAATGTTGCCTCCTACAGTATAAGTAGCTAACCATACCATAAATATTTTAGACGCGTACGCTCAAATCACTGCTTGGTGTACGGTGAGATGGGCAGGACACGTTCTATCATTATCCCACTCTACTAGATTAGTTTAAATGATTCATTTACATAAAACCGGAGTAATGTACGCTTGATGTTTCTCCTGAATTTGCTTTCAGAATGTTATGTGGGTGCTTGATGTAAATTGAAAAGGGTAGCTATTATTTTATGTTTCTTCCTTGGAAAAATAAAATTTTACGAGATCGTCAATAAATTGTCTCTAAAGTGTGGTTCTAACATGCCTGTGCCAACGGATTGTGAGATAATTAATTACCTTTATTTGTTACATAATTGAATCCAAAACTGTCCAGCCTGACAACCTGAACAATGACAGTTTAGTTAGTTTCTGTAACATGGAAATGGGACTGTAAACGGATCAGGCTAAAGAATTTATCAAAATCTTTGTTTTAAACACCTGCTTGACCTGATTGGAAATAATATTAAATATTTCGAGATTCTTTCCCTGATAGTATAAATGCAAATTATCTAGTATTTTTATAAGAGCATTTTTCCTTCGAGTGGTAAATTATGTTTCATTTCGGTTTCAAGGAGTTTGAGGAGCACTGGGAAGAATAATGGGGCAGTGTGATCCTTTACAGTGATTTACTGTTTCTTGGATAATTAACTGTTGATTTGCGCCCTCGCATAAATTTGCTGTAGTCTGGAAGTGTATTTTTCAATTTAGATTGACTACAGTATAAGTTAGTGTCTTCGATGAAAAGGCCAAGTTAAAATACTATTTGGATTTTCAATTAAAAGTGTTTAGGATTTTGTTTAAAATCAATCTTATTGTGGGTGTCTCCTTTAGACGTGCTTCCGTATGACGGATAAATTGCATCACAAATTATGTATGAACATACAAGCCATATCGAAAAAGAAACACCAGCAATCCCTGCACTGCAGTGTTAATAATAAAACAATATAATCAAAAAGCCTGGTTCTCTGATTGGACGAGTTACTAACTTTGTCCAGTTTACTGCAGACGATCCCACCATGTTCGGTTTCCTTTCTGAAAGCCCTTAAATAAAGGCGTATTCTCTCCATCCTTTTTAGCCCCGCATTTACAATAATTTATTCCGGTACAATTTCTGATGCTCAGTAATAAAATTCACAAAGGGTTTTTTTATATGCCATAAAAAGTATTTCTGTACAGGAGAATCGAAGTTTGGAGAAAAGCTTTCCGAGCTGTCACAATAGGAGGTATTGAAATTTGATTTGATGTAACACGCTATCAGTAAACTCTCGTTGGAATCAAGGTCAGGTTTTAGGATTACAAGGAAAGGTCAGAAGAGGCACATCAAGGTCAAATTATGTAGGTAATGGAAGACCAGGTCAGGTTTTTTCACTTCAAGTACGCTAATCTGTACATCAATGTGTTTCTGGGCCAATTGCTTACGTACGTAATTAATAAATTACTACATACATGACTCATGGGATAATTACTGTAAAATTACACAATAAGATCGCCAATTCAATCCTGATCATTTCAATTTCCAATGCTGGAAAATTGTACCCCCCTCAGCAAATAACAACCGAAAATAGGTTCAGAAAATCTAATTCTTCAATAAAGGAACTGCTGACTTACCAGTATTGACTCAGTTGCGTGATTTGCAATTAACATGGGTTCTGCCTGTGTAATAAATCAAAACCGTCAATATCACACCTGAGATCAGATCTTTAATGCAATGGTTTGCAATCTTCAACCACTTCAGGATCAGTTGTGTATAGTCTTTGGGTTAAGGCCCATAATTTTATTTTTTGTTAATTGACAAAAAAACAGCCAAAAAACATTCGGCGTTGAAATGTTTATTCCAAATTACAATAGTTTTTTAAAATGACTTTTTTTATAAATGCTGCTGACATTAAATAAGTAGCACGTATTAACAGGGTAGGGGAATTGATCCTACAAAGGAATATTTACGAAATAAATTGTTTATTTAAAAATGGATACTAATGCCGTTTCAAATAACTTAATTCAGTCCAAAGACTGATTTAAGTCTTGTTGTTGTTGGTGTTGATGTCTTGTTTTATATTTTTATAAAGAATAGGTTTATTTCACGATTATCCATGAATGCTCATAGCTTTTTTGCGCAACATTTCTTTCCAATTTCGTAAAAATTAGAATATCCTTAAGGAGGCTTAAATTAGGTTTGAAACCCCGTGAGTATTTTTATATCTTGAAGATACTAATCAAAACAAATAGGAGCTATATAACACTACATACATACGTAAATATTAAACAGAACCAACTAACATTTTTTTTTACTTTTTAGAGCATGCACGTGCCCAATTGTGACATGTTTTAGGACGTTGCACTTGAAAACAAGCCTCCTTAAATATTAATGATGGATTTATTAACGCTATAATTTAAAATACCATGAGGACCAAACAAGGGTACAAAGGAAATGCCAAGCGTGCCATTTAAATAAGTGCGTACTAGAAATAATAATTTATTATTATTGTAGCTGAGCATGGAAATAAAAAAAAATATTAAAACATTCAAGAATGGACTTACGCAGGTCAAAGTATCATGAGTAAATGTTCATGTTGTGGTCCTGCACTTCACCAAAGTTAGTTTTCCCACGGAGGTGCGAAAAGGTATTATTGTAAATTTCAATAAGCCGAGCTGACAATGAGTAGACACTCGAAGACTTTAAAATCGAATGTCACACCGTTGGAGTGTAATCCGCGTATTGAAGCACGAAGGGTTAACTATGGAGGGAGTTGACTTCCGAGGTAAGAAAGGAATTCGGATAACAATGACAAAATCCGTGGGAGAATGTTTCCTTGTGCCTAATGAACTTTGATTTTTATTCCTGTACCGCATTCGCATATACTATAGGAAATCACGCATTGGTGGCTTAGAAACAGTGGGGCTTTACTTATTATTAAATAATGATAATGTACTGTGTTCTACCTCCTAACCCTGATTAAACCACAACTGAATGTGTACGAGTCAGCAAAGGGGATACGCTTGACTGAGTGAAATGGTAGCCCTTCCGTCATCAGCGCTAACAACCCTCGAGATAATAATTATTATGAAAAACCCAGGGTGGCTATATGTCTAACGAGATAACTCTGCAGTAGAAATATTTGAACTTAGACTCTGTGATATAAATGGAAATTGGAGATCAAAGGTTTTGATAAAATTTCTGGATCGGAGAGAGGTATACACAATATTATTACACGTTGGTAAATAACAAAAATAAACCATTCACAGGAACCTCATGCATGTCGTAAACACGCTCATGTAACCTTCTCAAAAAGAGTTGCACACAAAAATAAATAATCTTAATAATGACTCCTCAAAGAATTCAAAATCGACCCATTGACTTACTCAACCGTGTCAATTTCTTACATAGTTCTCAATAGTATGTACATTCTAGTCAAATAAATAATTACCCCTAACTACCTATTAAAAACCCAACTTCGCACTGAACCCTTCTTCTTATAGGTTGTCACACAGATATAGAGCATACGATAACATAATAATAACAACTCTATATACACACTATAGCAATAAAATCCAGGTAATTTGTTTATCACGGGTTTATACAAGTAAGACTACTCCAAACATAAAGATATGATCATTGTTAGGATATTCCAAGAGTAATAATTAATATTTGCAATCCGGTTCTTGAAGCAAAATTTTTGGAGGACAGTGGAGTTCTGGGTTTTAAAGCCAAAGGACACTTCCAGTGACGCAAGCTGAACTGACCTCACAACTGACCCCCTTAGTTTCTCCTCCACTTGACTAACCCAAGAAACGTTTCACTAAAGTAACTTATTTTCCAAATTTCGTCTACACAGGTCTGGCTGAACAGAAACCCTTGGTAGTCTCCCCTCCAACGAAACTATGGCAAGAGCTTGGGTGAACCCTGCGCCCTGGACCTTCAACAACAACAATGGAACTTCCAGTGGCTGGGAATTTCGCTGGGAAAGAGGTACAGAGAGAAAAAACTGCAAGAGACAATAAGAGAGATAATTGAGCTGGCTCTGAAGTCTCAGATCGACATAGAATGAATGTGCTGACCGTAAGAATGAAAAATAATAGTAGTCGTCGAGGGCTCCACAACACCAAGTCTCGCTGGGAAACCATTCAAAAAATTGGGAGCTAAATGAAAGAGTTGTAAATGATATTGAAAAATTTAGAAGTGGCTCAGAGAGGGGACGGAGTTACCTTAAATTATTCTAGAAATTAGATTATTGAAGAATCACAAGTTCCAAATTGAAGGAGCATGGTAAAAGTAACTCCTGTGAGAAAAAGTGTGTGTGTGTGGGATAGAAATAAGTATTAATTAGTATGTATTTCAAAACAAACAAGTTCAAGGTGAGTCTCCTGTCAGGTGACAACTACGAGATGACCTACAATGTGACAAATATTTGTCCAAATTTCAGGAGACTCCCACAGAATCCTCCCCTCTCCTTCAATGGACACACTTGAGGTAAAAATGAGATAATTATTGTCCTAATCACGGAAACCCTCCAGATTTTTCCAACTCTGCACGGTGGGGACTGAGTGAGGAAATAGGTGACAGGAAATAGGAGAGGAAGGATTGGAAATAGAGTAACTGATTTTTTATGGAGAATTATGACTACTATAATAATAATTATTATTACTGTAATAATAATTATTGAGTGGTAAAAGTGACGGAGGCGAAGCCAGTTGTGAGAAGTAGAACTGTTGAAGAAGACAGAGAAGAATTTGAAATTGGAAAAGTGATGAAAAGGTAGTAATAATTGACAGAAGGTCATTCCCTCAGTCTTTCCTCTCAGCACAATGAATAATAAATACCGTCACTTAGAAATAAGTTATTCTTATTTACAGTAACAACGCAAATCTACAAGAAATGACAACGAAATCACGAGAAATTTTGGAAGGACGCCAGTAATTTTCAGAGAGGAAATTATTTGTCTTCAAAGACATTTCTCTCTCTGATACTTCTCTCTCAAGGCTCTCCCTACAGAATAGTGTCCTCCTCCAAATGATGGGCTGATTCTTCTAAACAGTCCCTTTCGAATTTCCTGCTTTCAGCCTACCCGGGTAGTTTGAACCCGCGCCGACGTAATTTCGGGCTGCAGATTTTATGCGGAACACCGAGAATGCGGATAAAAACATGCATGCATGGAAGACTTAAGAGTCTCAAGACCCAAGTATTCGGGAAGGTTAATAATTCCATATAGCTTTTTTCATAATAACACTCACAGAGGCAGTTCAGCCTCTTACTCCTTCTCACACGTCACTCTCCACCACATTCCCAACTTCCTTACGGCACGTACTTTACCCCACCTTACTCACATTCATTAAACTTTATAATTAACTTGAGCCGACTCATTTATAGTTGAAATCCTGAAGTCATTTTGAGCCCCCCTGTACCCATCTGATACGGTTTCAATGAGCTACCAATATTTTCCTATTTACATATTATCATTACTGACGTGCACAAAAGTACTTAATAATTCAGAGCCTCATGCAAAGGTGCTTTCACCGTCGCTCAGACCGTCCCCCGAAATTGCATATTCTGTTATTTCTTGTAACTTACGCAAGCTTACATGGTTAATAGAGTAAGAGTAGCCCAGGGCTTGACTCCAACATGGAGCATCAAAGTAATAGGAACTTTCACATGGGAGCTCGAACTCCTACTCACACTTTGCATATAACATATCCTTCCTTCTCCCGCAGCCTGGGCTGGGTATAATCTGCGGAGAAACAACGCGAGCCTTTCTGCTGAGACTAATACTTTACGTGGAAAAAGAGCCTCATATCTTTTGTGATGATTTAGATTGATATTAACACTAAATTTTTAGGGAGCGCTGGAATTTCCTGTAATTTCCTTGCAAATATTGCTTCGGCCCAGGCCGACACCACCTGTACTACGGGAGGAGATAATAAAGGTAAAAATGTACTACTACTCTCCCATAAAAGGGGTTCTTTACGGAGGGAGAACAGAAGCGGACTTTTATTTCCCTGCCATGTGAAGGAAGTGAGCTTTAATAAAAATCCTCCCGAGAGATGATAAGTCCCAAGTACAGAGTAACATAATATTATTACACCCGAAAAAATAAATTGTCGCCGTCTGACAATAAAGGTTACTGTAGTGAGAGTCATATTTCCAGCCCCCCTCACGTCCATAAAATTCTATTCAAGGATATAAAAATCCTCGGGCTTGCTCCATGAACTATATACTTGAAACTACTCTCTCACAGCCATCTTCATCCTTCGGAACCAACTTCCCTGTGTACATGTAACCCCAAAGTGGGTATGTAGATCAGGGAGAGAAAGCACGGGGATGCAAATATGAGGCCAAATATTGTAAAATTCTGCAACAACTTGTGAACTTCGGGAGTGTAATAAATTTCTGGAGGAATGGCAAGTTTTGTCAGAATTGAGAAGAACGTGAAAAGTTGCGGAAAGGCCCCAAGTAGAAATCTATGAATTCTCTCAAGTCATACTTGGGTTGCAGCTGCTGCTACTTATGGTCCCCCAAGACCCACATCTCGTATCACTGAATCTGGAAGAAGTTTAGACGCTCATGCAAACCCAGACCTATGAAACCCGTCGTGGAGTTGTGGTATGCCCAAAATATTTCCACCGCATCTAATTTTCCATTGCTGCTCCTAGTCGAATACAAACATCACAAATGTTTCCCTCCTTTGAAGATAATACCATTTTACAATACTAGGAGTCTTATCATAACTTATGATAATAGAAAAATACTTGAGAAGGATAGGGACGATACGGTACAACACATCCAAAAAAAAAATACAAATTCAACATCCTTGCTGGAAACCAACATTAGTTCCAACTCTACCTATCCTTTTTTTTAGGTATGATGAAACTACTACCATCCCTATAGCATTGCTCTATATGGAATATAAAACATTTCTGCGGGCGGTATAGTGTCGGCCTATATGCTGTAGCCAGCCCAAGACCTGCCACATAGCAAAGCCACTCCGGCAGGAACTGACCTTGGAAGGGATGTCTCCAAAAGTTATCCAGCTCTAATAGCACATAAAACTTGATCAACAATTTTTTTTTCAGATTGAGGAAAAAGTCCCCATTATCTTCCTTTTGATCATAGTTTCCACAGGGAGAACAAATTAGAAAGTGAAAGAAGAGCACTCCGTTGCTTCAGTTTCCGTTAAAGTCATAAATGTTCCAAAGCCGCCCAAATTCTGGGTCCAGTGCCAACAAGTCCTGCACTTTCAGTCGTTCTCCGTTTCCCATTCTCAATGCACACACATTTACTCGCATGGTTTCGTAATCCGACCGTCATTCTCATTCCCATGACAATCCTATACATACATTTTGTATGATACTGGAGCAGGAACCAGAGGGTCCGGAAAGCTGGCAAAAAAGTCTAGCCGCAGCCGAGAGATGAAGGAGGGAAATGGCTATGTATTTTATTCTCATTGCTGTAGATACATCCCCATGCAATAATTTTGTTTCAAGCTGAAACCTTGTCCCTTATCTCCACCGAAGTTGTCCTAATGCCACTGGAAGACTCAGTAGGGACGGAGAACTGTACGGAAAAATAGCCACTTTCATCAAGTTCCTTCATTTGGAATTCCATCGAAGGGACTCATCTTAAAAAAGAGTGGGTCTGAAGTTGACGTTGCGAGAGAATCCTATGACTTTTACTCCAGCCTTATACTTGACTTCATATGTGTATTATATGTATGCTCCATTCTGTCCTCACTTCCCCAGAACTCTGTACGGCAGTTATCGCGTCACGTTACAAAAGTAGAGGTTACAACTATAATAAATATAAATATTTTAATATCTCTATCCAGATCGCCTCAGAAGTTGTTCCAGTCCACAATCCTCCTACCCCACTTACCCCCATCTGCAGTATGGACGTATACTTATGCATGTGCAGGGAGTTATTTTACGGAGATTGCATCGGAAGTACGTGCACAAAAATACTTAACCCACATACACCCGCCCCATATTTATACTCAAGTAGCTATCTGGCGATTGAACGATCAAACCAAATACCAACATGAGTTAAATGGCTCCCATGTGAAACAGTCATTCTCGTCGAAACATATGGGAATGTAACGGCATCAATATATGTACAGGGTCCTGGCTGCTCTGAGTGTCAAAGCGAATGGGAGAGTCTGTGATTTTATGCATAAAAATGCAAAAACGCAGGGTGCCAATGACAGGGGAAAGACCCCATGGGGGGCTTTCATCCTCTAGAACGTCTTGCTGACAATCAAACTTTAAAATATCCTTGTAAAATATTTCCAATCTAATATTTTCCACCCGACGACCCAACACGACGGATCCATAAGGAGTCCCCTCGATATTCTTTTATTCTCCAGTGCAAGCCAGCCCAGGTCACATCTCATCTCCTTCATCCATGATGACTACTGGTCATCTTCTTGACTTCCTATACAGTAGCGTATATGCTTCTGAAATCAACACCCTGTTAATACTTAACAAGGAGATGTCGTACAGTGGAGAGGGCGTACCAATATTTTATGAGCATGGGATAAGAGCACTGTGGGGAAAAGTCAGGGAAAAGTTTGGACCAAATTCCCTTCCATTTTGAGCAAGGTCCTGAAAAAGGCTTGTTTATGTTAAAGCCCATAGTAAATAGGAGCTTTTCTGCAGTACAATTTTCCCAGGATGAAAGAAATCCAGAGAAATCGCGCTAAAAATAGAGTTTTCCCTGATTTTGACTAAATGGACACAAGTACCTGCTCCAATACAACATAATTATAAATGGTGATTGACCTGGAGCACTTTAAATGCAAGGAGAATTTTTTTTTTAGCAACTCCTAAAAATAGCTTCCACAGAAGCCTGCTACAGGCCACACACCATCAAAGAGCAATGATATGAACTTGAATGCTGTGTGGCCACTCGGCTTACAGAATAATACCTACGCTTACTAAAAATTGGCGACGTTTACTTGTAAGCCCTTATGTATGTATATTATTATTGTATATGTCCTCCCGCGTGCATGGGTGCTACGTGTCCTATCAATAGCTTTTAGTTTCAGATGGAGTAAGTTTTTCTTGATAGTTGACTTTGCTTTTGGCATCCCCACAGTAACAGTGAATTGACACGGTGGGATTGAAACCATTGAATAATGTATATCCGTTTCTTATCGAATCCCTTCTCCCGCTTATATGGTGAGGCTTTCTCCACACAATAAACCTCTCTTATTTGTTCCTGTAGGTCCTCTGTAAAGGCTTTTTCATCACTTTAACCACCGCTGCTGAAGCTCTAGTCTACAGAAATGCTCCTCTATCCTGGTCTGCTGCATTCCTATTCGCTCCTGATAACAACTTCATCAACACCATTCACACAGTAAAGTAAAGCCTGGCACTAGATAGACTATGCAGACTGCTAAAGACTTGCTGAAAAAATAGGTCAAACCGCTCCAAGCCTTGGGATACAAGGGGAAACGAGGGAGGTTCGAAGTAGTGAAACCTGCCCAACTTTTACTTCTCACTCGCAATATATGAATGTTAGTGACTACTCTCAAGATACTAAATCATGTCTGTTGTGTGAGCCCAAGCTAACTTTGCAGCACAGCGTCGATGCTGTGGCCCTGCAGCCTTCTCTCTTTTAGGATTTGATTTAATATTACATGAAGACTCTAAAGCGGAAAAGTGAGGAAGCTCACATTGATAAACATATGTTCGAGGTCAGGGTAAATAGTGTGATTAGGGTACGTACAGGAGTCGGCAGTAAATTGGGCAGAACAAAAGGAAAAAAGAATAAACCATTTTTGGGATGCTCGTTTCGGCAACACCACAGATGAGAATGAGAGAAATAGAGAGAGCGAGAGTGAGAGAGAAGGGTAGACTCCAAGTCACAGAACGTGAATGAAATACATTTATCCCTTATTTTTGATACATACAATACCTATGGTTTCCCTGCATCTTTGGGTTTTCACCCGCACCAGGGAACTTCAAGCAGAAATGCATTCCCTCATTATACAGCAAGTACATACTGACAAGGCACGGTGGGATGGTAAAAAGTATGCGAGTGGAAAATTCAAGGCCGGTGAATTCTGTTCCCTAAAGTATAAACATATACACGATTATGTACTTCTGAGCTCATACTCCGGTTCAGTCCGTGCTTGACTCTATTAGCATGCCATGTAAACTCATGACATTCTGCAACGGTCGATGTTTTATCTCAATTCCGTTTAGTTCATCCTTTCTTTCTGCAATGGTTTCATTGAAACGCAACGTTCAAGGTACTGCTGCTGAGCTGGGTGAGCAGGCATGAGAAAAATCAAGGAATAAAATAGGAAAGGCACTTTCATCTTGCTGTTGTTTCGTTAGTGTGTTCTGAAAGGAAAACATGTTATTAGATTATTGCTGAGAGGAAGAAAACAACTGGGTTGGCGTTTGGCTGAAATAAAATGTTTCTCTTGTTGGCTGTACACAAAGCCGTCCCTACTTACTGGCATCTATATACGAGGAGCTCTTGATGTGAGCCAAGATTATAGGGAATGAATTGCATTTTAGTTTATCTCATTAATCAGTGACTACACAAAGAGCCGGATCAACCCTTGTAATGTAAATGGGTCCAAGTTTGTCCTGGATTGTGGCTTCTGTAAAACAAATCTATTCTCTTCATTACTTAATTAAATTTAACTAAATTTATTACTAGATTATGTCTACGACTTCGGTACCATAGAGTACTCACAATCACAGTATTACGAGTGACATTATAACCCACCAATACAGGGTGACACATGCACGTAAGTTGAGCGCAGATGAGATTTCTTTCTCACTCAGTTCTTTTCATCTACGCAGGAAGAGAATAAAAACGTTCGTATCGGAGTCTTTTAGATTTGCATTAAAGTGAGTCTCTACATTGCATGGTGCACTCATCGCGTGCAGATTGAAAAGAGTTCAAGAGTAATTTGGCAAGTATGAAGCACTTTCGTATGTTGAAAAGAGCGCGTATGCAACTATTTATCTTAATGGGGGAAATATCGATTAGTGCTGTAAAAATCATTCGAATGAAGTCTGAATGTCAGCTGGAAATACTCCCATGGATTACGTTAAAACTCGGTTCTGTTTCATAGCAGCTATGAATTTGAAGCATCTGAGTATAGGGAGTATGACGGCATTTGCAGATTCAAGTATGCAGAAACAAACTCAAACATACAAAATAATGCAAGGTGACTCTGGCAATGAGACTTGGCTAATAAGGTGTAGTAAAATTAGATGTGAAATTAGTGTGAAAGCAAACACTGACATTAGATATGAAGCATTAATATGCAAATAAACATTTAATATTTATCAGTTTTAAAATAAAAATGGATGAACATACACATTATTGATCAGTACGATGATGTTTCTTCTTTTTCTTCTTTTTCGGAGTTTCTTGCTCTTCTTCCTTCACTGGTGCTTCTTCGTTCGCCATAGAGGAAATTGCAGCCGTAAATTCTTCAATTTCAGCCTTCCTTTTACCAGAGCTGGCCTGAAACTCTTCCCATTTTTTCGGATCCCGCTTGTATGAATGCAGGGCCATTCTTTCTGATTGGAATTTGCCAAACTCATTAGCGCTCACTTTTGCCAATTTTTCACTTAAAGATGCAGCAATAATTCCTTTTTGCTTGATCGAGCCCCAAGCCCACATTGAGTCCAAAACGCGAGATCCAAATTTGGAACAGGCAAAATCCACAAGATCTTCCTAAAAAAGTACAATTATTTTCAGTAAACATTGTATTCACATTCACTGTAGTTTGAATAGGAGATGTTAAACCTCTACCTTATATTTTAATAACAGTTTTTCCTTGTTTTTATCTCCCACAGTTGAACTTTTGAAGTACGAATCTATAATATGACTTCCTTTTGGGTCTAGAGCCAACTTTACGGCTTTCCTGGTTTCAAGTTCGAGAATTCCTTTGACAACCTGAAATGCCAAATAAATATTCCATGAACCACAAGGAACTATGCATAAACAAACCTTTGAAAGGCTCGTGAGCTTGCATGCATGTTGGTACTTCAAACACAATTCTGGTTACCTTGTGAGGCTTGTGAAATTCCAACATATGTTGCAGTAAGAGACAACCATTAAGTTCCAAAAGAAATGTTGTTCCAGTACCATCTTCTCTAGGTGTGAAGGTCTTATTAAGCTTTGCAACTACTTCCACAAAAGAAGTCTCTTCAGAGCCCTCCTTCATTAAGAGCGATTTTATTCTTTTGACAAATTCAGCCTGCCTTGTATTTAAAGCCTTACACGTCTCAGCACAAGCGACAATGATGTTTGTGTGTTCCAATTTTAGCACTTCATCAAAAGTGCCTTCGATTGCGTCAAAAATGTCCTCAAACTGTAGTAAAAACACACCCATAATGACTTTTTAACCATAGAACAAATGCAATTTCTACGTAGTAATTAGTATTAGATAGTTGTTTCCAAAATGAGGATCAACTTACCGTTTCTTTTGTGGAACAATATGTAACAAGTTTTCGCAGAGTATGCTGCGCTTTGGGATGAACTGCCATTTGATCGAGTTTCCCTTTGAAGAATTTATCATACATGAACTCATACAGCGCATCATTTGTTACTTGAATACAGCTTTCTAGTGTGAAGAGCGTAGTCAAATTTCCCATGTCAAATTTGCTGTCAATAGCTTTCAAAGTTTGTACTGCCACTTGATAAGCTAATTCCCCATCAATCGCTTGAAGGCACTGCATGAATACTTGAACCAGTGAGCTCGTATGTACTTCAGCCAGTAGATCTATTTCACGCAAAGCGATTTAAAAAAAGTATTGAATTGATATTTTATTAATTATCATTGTCTCATAGACATTTCAATACAGCTAAATTATACAACCCCTTCTCACCATTAAATTGATGCCAATTTAAAAACTGATGATAGAAGTCCTTGAAAATCTCGACGTTCTCCTTCTTCAGTTTATGCACTACCGGTTTCTCTTTGGTAGTGAGAAGCTTCTTGCCCTTCTTCGCATTAAGATTTTTCAAGCTCTGGTCCACAGTTCCAGACAGACAGTGAAACACTCGTCTCATCACGGCATTTGCAAACTTATCGAACACAAATTCTGTGTAATTATTTAAAATGAATTTGCTCGTTTTTTGAAACCACTCCGACAGGTCAGCACTGTCAGCCCGTACAGTAGATGTGACTTCCAGCAGCTTCTCCAGCACATGACTTGCAAACGGATCCGCGCAAATGACTCGAAGTGCCGGAGTAAATGCATTACAAAATTTAAGCAAAGACTCTTCATCTGCACAGTGTAAAATATTCTCAAGAACTCTAGATATCATCTGGTTTTTAGCCAAGTTAACTTCTTCCCCATTGGCCTGCTCCAACGAATTCTTGATGAACGCCGCTGGAAAAGAAATTACATAAAAATTATTACATATTACTTTCAATCCTTCCTTCAGACACTTGAATATATGTAATTAATCTAACACAGTAAAGCCAGTGCATTAAAGTATTGTATCGTCAATCTACGAACCTTTTTCGTCGTCGTCCGCGAAATCATTTTTCACAAATAGCTCCAACACATGAAGGAAATACTGGTAGGTAGCGGAATCTACTTCATATCCATGACCGAGCTTTCCCTGAGTACCAAACTTTTTTGCTTTTTGGATAAATCTCGATTTTTGACCACTTTTTCTTCTCGGTTTCCTCTTCTGATCAGAATTTCCAGCTCCCACGTGGTGACCCATCTTTCAGACACTGACAATGTGAGGAGATATTCCGCTGTGATTCTGTGTGTGGCTGCAACAGAACCTTGCTGTGATTGGCTGGCTTACAATTCCCTCGACCAATGAGCGTACTAGGATTAGGAGGGACTCCTTTGCTCAAAGTTTCCAAGGAGCTCTGCTTTCAGTTCAACTTAGTTCCACATGCTTTGACGGGGAGCGAAATTTTAATTATTCAACCTCACTTTGGCAGTGGCTTGACTTTGCTTTCCATTCCATACTAAACGACGAAAACGAAATAAGCCGCAAAGCCATTTTAAATAATAAAAAAGACTTTGGAATTTCTGATACGAAGAATTCGTATTTATTATATTACATATAAATACTAAGAATAAAAATAAATCCGTAATCTTGTAGATTTCATTTTAATTTTTATAATTCAAATGATTGTTGTCACTACTATTTACCTGTTAAAATGCCTGGTGTGAGAATATTTACCTGCCGGGCCAGGGTAGTCCAGCCAGTCAATCCTCCCCGGCCTTTGACCTTTAGGATTTTACTCATGAATAGCCATTACTTCGGACTTCGGAGGAATTTATTATGAAATAAAATGAATTTCGAAAGCAAATGACTTAAGCCAGTTTTCATCCCATCTCTTCGTATGTATTTTGATTTCTTCCTTTCCACAGTTCTCAACGCCGTGACGGGGTCGGATTTTTGTAAACCCCCGCAGGAAAGTCGTCAACGGTTTTGAAAATCCATACAGAAAAATCATCGCTACGCGATAATTTGAGGCTTCGAGTAGGGTGGCGTCAGCTACCGCCATCAAAGTAGGATAAATTTGCGTTTTTTTTCGAAATTTCAGAATTTTAGAAAAAACTATCGGGCCGATTTCAACCACATAGACAGTAAGCATTACTTTTTACATAAGCAATATTCACAAAAAGTTTCATTGAAATCGATTCAGTAGTTTTAGAGACAACAGTCATTTGGTATAAAGTCCAAAATTTCAAGAATTTGTTTTCGAAAAAACTATCCGGCCGATTTCAACCAAATACGAACTTAGTCTTACTTTTGATATAAGTAATATCCATAAAAAATTTCACTCAAAAATATAAATCGGTTCAGTAGTTTTTGCGTAATCGTGCGGAGGGACACACGGACGTACGGACAAGGCTATTTCACTAGGGGGCTGACGCCACCCTAAAAAACAGTCAACAAATCTCAAAATTCCTGTTGTCAAAAGAAAATTTCCCTGAATGAAAGTCTCGTCAACAATTTTGAAAATCCCTACCAAAAATAGGTCATTGAATTTGAAAATCCCTGTTCACAAACAAATCCCTTCCCTCTGAAATATTCCTTGCCTGTTCCCTTCTTCCCAGAGAAATTCGACCCCTGCCGTGAACGTGACCTACCCTACAAAATGCTATCTATAAAGCCCTTAAAATGTTATCCAACTGACAAATATTTTCTTTTTGGTCTCAAATATGAAATAGGAAAATCCTGAATCAATTCAGAAATATAAATAAATTTATTCTCCTGTTTACTGCAGGAACAGTACATGTTGTCCCACCTCAGTGAAGTAATTTTTGGAAGATTATCTAATACCTTATCTGGGGGAACTGGAATTTTTCCAGCTCACATAATGAACTAGGAGGAAGAGAGGCACTTTTGTGGACCTCTTGTACATGCTAAACACATAAACACATTGGAATTTGGAGAACCATGAGTTATACAAACATGTATGGAGGAAAACATGGAGGAAAGTTTTTAAACTGTTGCATTCAATTTTGAGCGACCAAATATATAAACCTATTTTTATTGTGGGTTTCCTTCAGAGCGGATTCACCGCGACTCCTTCAGCCCATCTTATCAGTGACAACGTCAATTGATACTACGTTTATTGATTAAACAAATGATCCCTAGTTCAGATGTTCTTCTCCAGCACATACATACGTCAGAACTTCCTTTTGACTTGAATTTCATTCAAGGCAGAAAATTCTCCTATGGAGTTTTGTCGTGACAACAAAACTCTCGCGATTAAATGACAGCGAAAAGTAAATACGAATTTATTCTTTCTCTAATTTGTTTATATTTAAAAAATCAAGAGATAGCGTTAGTTCTTTTCAAATAAATCCTTCAAAAATCTCATTCTAAAGCTGGAGAGAATAGAAAATAATAACAACTGGCTGAGACCTGAAACAGTTCAATAATATCGTTCAAGGGAAAAGTTCAGTGTTCAACGTTCGACACAACAGGTAGTAAACGTAATCTTGTTGCAGTTTTGTTGATTTTTGTAAAGATGCTTTGACCGACTGATTCACAGGGTCTAGGATGTTCATGTTTTGAAAACTTAGATGCAAAAAAGTCAGATATATGCTTTTACCCGACTCTCCAAAACATATATTTTTGAATTTCTTTCGAACCCTTGACCCCGAGTCAATTATCAAGGCTTTCTGTCATTTTCAAACAAAAATACATTTACGTAAATATTTGCAGTCCTTAAATCCCAAGGTACAGTGAGATATTTCAAATTTTCCAAAAAACGTTCAGTTGGGAACTGCACAGCTGCTTTTTCGTTACTAAATGTTCACATACCAACAGAAAATTAAGAGCAGTACTGCCCTTGTTTTGATACTTTTATGTGCAACTAAGGAATGTACCAAAGCATCCTTCTTACTAAAAACTTCATCGTAGTAGTAGTGATGGTTGTCGTCCTTATGTACATGTCATGTTGAATCATAGCCGCTCATTTTTTTCTTTCATTTATGAAAAAAAATGCTTTAAAATAAAAATGAAAGAAATGTTTATATTTTTAGCATTTTTTGTTGACTTGGGCAGGCTTTAGGTAAAGTAACCAAGCTTTCAGCTTAATTCTGTCCAAGTTAACAAAAAATAATGCCATTTCAGAATACAAAATAGTAAAAATAGCGTAAAAAAGAGAGAGCAGAAATACCTCAATGCTAACAAGTTACCAGTATGATTATATCTTGGAATTTGTATGATTAATTAGAATTAACTACCACTTACTTATTATGTACGCTTTTGAATATTAAGTACAGTGTGGCATATATGATCACATGATCAGTCATCATCTTTTAGCCAACACTATTAAATTCGCCACTCGATTTTAAAAATAATTCGTCACCGGTGCTCGCCTTTGCGAGAGTGTCGCTGTCATGAATATATTGAAGTTACACTGCAAAACTGACAATAGTTACTGCCTTTTTTGCAACAATATTAGCGAAATAATGTTGAAACGCGGTTTTTCCTAGAATCAAAGCGGTCATTCAAAAATTCGGTGACCAGGTCTAACAATTTTAGTAAATCTGTCTAGCATGATGCATATTAACTAATATAATTTCAAAACAAGGTTGACTGAGAAACATTTGGTTTGCTTAAATAGTTTTAATTTCCGTTTTAAAAGCTCCATATCGTTGGCTAAATTCTAAAAAATACCATTTTCACTGGAGACAGTGCTCGGACTGGGTACGGATAATACTCGGGTAAATGGGTACGGATACGGGTATGGGTACTGGGGGCAGAGTACGCGGGTACTACCCGCGTACTCTGGATTTTAGACAATAAAGTGTGTACGCGTATGGGTATGGGTACTCACTCATTGACAATCGGGTAGTACCCAATAGGTATGGGTATCACTATGTAAAATATCTACCCGTGGTTGCTGTACCCGAGTATTTTTGGGTACTTCATGGATTCCTGCTGGGATGGATTACTTAGGCTAACAATAAGACCTGCCAACCGTGGAGTTGCTTATTTCTTTGTGTCAGTGGTCGTCATGGGTACAAAAAGTTTGTTCCCGTTCCCGTTCCTGTTCCCACTGAATAGGTACTCCCCTTAAGTGTTCCCGTACCCGGACCCGTTCCAATCTTGCCTCCCATATTTCTTTCCTGAAGCCGCAATATTTGACTTGAAAAAATTATGATCAACTCAAATTTTTGCGTATAACATTTTCTATACAGTGTTCAAATACATTGTTTTGTGAATACGTTATATCGTTGATGGAAAACTGGCATGATCAGGAAATTCTACTTTTCTCCTATACTTTACTAACCTTGCGTCCTATTTGTAAGGTAATGCCAACAGTACTTAACGTCGGATGAAGTGTGAAAGAATTCGTCCCAATTGTTTATCCTTACACCATAGAAGAATTGTTCAATAAGTTATTACTTTGACGTAGTAGCATTTGAATTTCGTCAGTGATTATTAAAAATAAATCACAAAAGGCCTTAAATGATTTAAAAAAAAATGAAATATACCCTTAACACCTAGGGAAAATTTCCAAAATTTTAATGGAGGTCAAAAAATTGACAAATTAAAAATGTTCAGCTGGGTAGGCAAATGCCGTCGGGGATTTTAAATCGACCAAACTTCCATTACCCGAGTAATACCCGGGTACAAACAATAGGTACTCGGGTACGGGTACAGATTTTTGGTACATTACGGGTACGGGCAAATTGTGGGTACAGGTACTACATTGTAGTTTCAGGTACGGATACGGGTACTGAAATAATTTACCCGGGTACTCGGGTATGGGTACGGGTATAGGTACAGCATTTTGTCGTACCCTATATATGGGTACGGGTATGGGTACGGGTACACTGTTTCTGTACCCAGTCCGAGGACATGATTGGCGTTCCCAGTTAAAAAGCATTAATTAAAGCATTTAATTAGTTTAAAATACGTTTATATCCTACAACGTCAGATAAAAACAATTCTGAAATTTATTTTTTGTCAACCGAGCTACAGGCATCCTAACCTATTTTTAAAAAAACAGCTGATGCGATATTGACCCACAATTGTGCTACCAATGCTAACATCAATCGGATGAGCCTATTTTTGTTGATGGGTTATAAAACTCCATGTCAGTTTCCATAAGATTTTTGTTTATTGTCACAACAGATAAAGCCACCCTAGCAATGAAGTTACTACAAATAGATATTTACTTATTTACCAAGTGTTGTAACAGTTATTATTTCATATTAGAAAATTTCTGAAATAGGCTACAGACGCGGGGCAAATTGGATAGTTAAACCATTCATGTTAAGATTATCTAGCTGTTTTGATATTTTATATAATAATTCTGTGCAATTACTACAAAAATAGAACTTCTAGGGTATTTGTATAAAATATTATCGTTGCATTCAAATTAATATTACAATTAAAATTCATTGGTGCCAGACGTCCCATCCGCCTCGGCGGATGGCTTGATTCCTAGTCTTTATATAGTTTTTTAAAACCAATTTTATTACGAAGATGCTTTTAACGGTTTCGCAAGTTTTTAGAATATTTTTCTTTTTGAAAGTTCATGCAAATAAATACCTGTTATGATTAACCGGTAAATTAAAAAGAGATGTACATAAGTACCTAAAAATTAACAACTTTTCTCTTTTGATAATTAAGTAGCTGAAATTTAAAAATCAATAGGAAATAAAAAATGAGGTTTAAAAAAAACAAAACGAAGATGCTTTTACGGCTCTAAAATGTGACAAACTAGCATTTGATGATATGAGAAAAATTAGAGCAATAATGAACGAAACAAAGCATCTCGGGTGCTACCGAGTAATATATTATGTTTATGTACGTGTAATTAATTAATTAATTAATGTGCGTTTTGGGTCGGACAAATAAAGCTTCTACAGCAATAGACATTATTATTTAAATTCATAATTTATTCACACTAAAATAATTAGTGTAATCCTCGTGAAATTTCAGATTTTTATTGCTATACTGAACTCTCGGTGTTTCAAACTGTGCTTGAAATTTACAAATTTATTTAAAAATTTTTTTTATTTTAATGAACTGTACGGGATGTCCTTTAAATGAGTTTTGATATAAGGGGTTAGGGATTTACAGTCCCAAATCTCGTTTACCTATTTGGACAAAAACGTTCCAGACAATTCAACATTCCTTTTAGCGAGAGTGCACTGTATTGTCTTTTTCAACATATATATAATTATATATAGCTAACAATCAAGTAATCCACTACTTGGTTGAAAAATCTGGGGCTGCAATGTTAGTATTTTGAATCATTAACACAAAATGTGGAGTTATTGCAAATCTTGAAACAATATACAGGGCACAGGGTGCGATATTTGAGCAGAAATGTAGAAGAAAGTTGAAAATACTACATAGGTAAAATACTGCAGCTCCAAACCATAACGTACCAAATACAAGTATAAAATACCAGTAATACTTGTTTGAAAAATTCTACTTATAAAATTACTTGACACATAGTCGTTAGAAAATATCATGGGTGGATTAACGGAGTGGTTTAGTCAGGATAAAAAATTTAATGGCCAGAGCACAAAAATAAATACAAATTTGGGTGACGGAACAATATACAGATAGCATATTATATTAATTACATGCAATTTATGGCAGGAGAGTATTTTAGTAAAATACTATTTCAAACACAAAATACAAACACCAAAATAAAAATTAATTACATTCTACTTCCTTGTATTTTAAAATACTAATTAATTACCATATTTTACCTCTCCAAATACCAGGTACAAGTATTAAAATACTTGAACGGCTTAAATACAATATTTGAAAATATCTCTGCCTTTGAGCCCCTATGTAGGTTCTCCAAGATTTACTCACGATCCACAGTTGTAGAAGGTAACTACTTTTTGTACAAATTGTATTGCCGTTCTACCGTTAGTTTTTCTAAAGTAATCGATTCATAAGTTTCTTGCGATTATGGATCGAGGAAAACTTCCTCCGCATTAGCTTAGATTCAAAATCTTCCTGGGGCAACATGTGATTCAATTGCTGAAGAATCCCGATGAAATCATTGACCCCCCGAATAAGTCACCTTTACCCAGCGGTTTGCCCTTGCAAGCAAGCAGAATCGACCCAGAACAAGATAAGATAATAGAATTATACATTTTTACACAAACCATGCGGTTAGAGGGCCCAAAATATTGAAGTAAATGTAGTTTGGCGTCATTGATTTTGAACCATTAAGCCTCAAAATCGGTTAAAGGGATCGAAAATTATTCGTTTTTTTCGGGGTATAATCTTAAACACATACATACAACGATACAGCTAATTTTCCCTCAGCCCGTATGTTTCAATAAATTGAAAATTCTAAAACGTTAAGAATTCTAAGCAGTAAAGCATCTTCGTAAACAACTTATCTCGGGTGCCAAGCTTCCGTTATGGCTACAGAGGTTTAAGATATTATTGATTCTCACTTTCATCAAAACAAAACACAAAAATCATCTTGGGTTCCGGGGGGGTTTTGTTTCGTTGGTGATTCAGGTACAGAAAGATACTATTTATATAACATAATATGCTTTTTGAGTCGGGCAAGTAAAGCTATCACATGCCACATTAGTTTTTTAAGTCATGGAAGGTTGCTATAACTTCCTTTTAACTTTTGCGTGCTTTTTTAAAAATCATCGTCGGTACGTTTTTGAGAAGTTGCTTTTAAAGGCTATGCGATCTGGTCTGTCCCGAATCCCTAAAAAGGAACTTTGCTTTCACCCATGCCTCAAAAGTGACTTTCCCGGGTATCTCCTGGACAGATTAATTTAATTCCACTATTAAAGTCTTAAGTCAATTGGAGATCAAGGCGGATCTCCGTCATTTTTTGTGTTCATGTGACCCTTAAGGCCATAGAGCCCTAAACGAAAATAAACTAAAAATTGGAGGCAAACGGCGAAGTTGTATGGTAATCATTAATTTAGTATTGCGCACTATTTGAAGGTATTCTGGCAATTCTACCTACATGAAATTTTACATCAATTCTTTTAATAACTAAAACTTCCGCACCCAAATTTCATACTGGTATCTTTAAGGGATCACCCCTTAAAAATTAGTTTTTCTTAAGATTGGTTGCCCAATGACATAGATATGTTATTGCATACTAATCTAAAGATAATTTTTATTAGGTTAATTGTAAGAAAAATGTCCACAAGTCCAAAAGCTTGAAATAAATTAACAGCCAAAAATCTAATAACGAGAAGTTCCTTTTGTCCTCTCAAATGTTGCAAGCAAGTTTTCTGGTATGTGCTGTCAAAATAATTCCCAATAAGTTACTGCAAATGATGAAAACTTTAGAATTGACCAAAAACAACCCCATGAAGGAGAACTTATCTAAAAAACGCTGGAACATAGTACTTATGTTAATACTATTCTTAACTGAGAATTTCTTAGTTTTCTTTAATTTCAAATCGGCATGTAAATTGTATACCTACGACACACTGATGAGATAATTGCAGCATATTATGTATGTATAAGCCTGCCGTCCATTTGATTTCAAACCTGATCTGAACTTGAAAGAATTATCGAATTTTGGAAATTAGAATTCAATCAAAGACGTTGCGAACCTACTATGTGCTAGCTATTATGCATTTGTTTTCGAGGCGTTGCCTTTCGTCATTTCAATTTTCGTCATTTTCAGTAACAGATTTGATTTTTTTTACAGCATCTGCCAGAAAACTTGTTTTCAGCTTTTGAGGAAAAAAAAGCAACTTCTCGTTTTTTTGCTATTAATTTTTTAAACTATTTTTTTAACAGGGAGGTTTAAAACAACAAGTGAGCAAAGAGCACTGTGTACACACGTACTCTATCTACAGCTTCTGCTGTCCTTTTTACAACTGTGTACACAGTCAGAGCCACAGATAATGAAAAAACTTTTGTGTTTATTTTCTGATCATTAACACACCAGCTCGTTAAACGTTACCCAACTTCGGATCACAATGAATATCCAAACTGTCTTAACCACTGGGTGTGGCGATGTGTCGCTGGCGTCTACCGAAACAGGTGCTTACAAAGGTGTTCGGTACGGCTTTCTAATGAAACTTTATCCTCCTAACAAAGCAATGCCGAATGGTGATAAAAATGGCAGAAATGTAACTGGATGTTCTTATTAGCATGACCAAGGAGATTCTTCGGCAGCATTGCAGAGAAAAGAAACTGTACACCACACCGTACTTAAATGATGTCCTTTACTTGCATTTCAAAGGTAGCAGATTATTTACAGAAAATACTACCAAATGATATCTATGCACCCTAATACCACCCTATGAACTTCACTAAAAATATTTTTCACAAAATCAAACCGATATTACATTCCAATGTGGCAGGATTCTCTGAAATCGAAAACCTTGAGGAATATACTGGACTCAAATCTCTATGGCTGGAGTCAAATGGGATTCGAGTGATTTCAAACCTGGATGCCCAAACAGAACTTCGATGTCTGTATCTTCAGCAGAACTTGATCAAGAAAATCGAAAACATTGAGCACTTGAAATATTTAGATACCATCAATCTGAGTAACAATTTGATAAAGAAAATAGAAAATCTCAGTAAGTACATATTCAAGCAAAATGATTGTGAGTCTTCCTGCTAACTGTTGAGTTTTTAAAAATTCATGTCCCAAATGTTCCTTCATTTTTTGAAGGTAATATCCCTAAACTGAATACGCTTCAGATTTCCCGAAATTATTTGGAGACACCTGAGGATATTGAACACCTTACCGAGTGTGACACGCTGTCAGTTCTGGATATATCGCACAACCAGCTAGAGGATCAGTCCGTTTTAGGAGTATGTTCCAAAATACCAACAATATTGGAAAAAGAATTGTATCGGAGGCTCTATCAAGGCAGATATAAATTGAACTCAAATATATATGTATTATTTTGTCTTTTTGTTTCGCACTAATAAGGTCTTTGCCCGAATGAAAAGTCTGCGAGTGCTGAACTTAATGGGGAACCCCTGCATTCGCAAAATAGAAAATTATCGGCGGAACATGGTTAACAAATGTGTGAGTAGAGCTAATTTTTCCAGTAGTCAGTCATTTTCCCGAAATTCATCTATATATCCCGTTTTACTAACATATCATTTACAAATTTCTCATGCTTTTCGTCAATGGTGTGATTGCAGGTTAACTTAACGTTTTTAGATGATCGACCTGTTTTTGATAAGGAAAGAGCTTGCTGTGCGGCCTGGTATGAAAATATAGTAATCCATATCTGTTATAAGTAATGATTCCTTTTATGAAAATTGATTTGTTTTGGTAGAGACAACTCCTTGTCAGTTCCAAGTTCCAGTACTATTCTAGATATTGTCTAATTGGCTTCATTTTGCATTACAGGGCCACTGGAGGTCGCAAAGCTGAACAAGAAGAACGTGACAGATGGGCTATGAGGGATCAACAAAAGATTCAGGATAGTGTTAATGGTACGCAGTTTTCCAATTCAATAACATCATAAATTGCATTGTTACCGAAACTGTTTAATTTTCTAGCAGTCATTACTCAACCCAGCATTATATTATAATTACGCATTACATCAGTATATAAGTAAAATTAAAATAAGAAAATAATTGGCAATATATGAGAGGACTACTTGCCCAATATTAATATTTATGCAATTTATCTAGCGTTAATCAGTTTGCGTGACCGAAAGCAAAGGGAGAAACAAGAACGAATGGCCAGAGAGGAAGAGGAAAGAATTGCAAGAGAAGAATCTGAAAAAACTGCAAGAGAAGAAGCAGAATCAACTGTGGAAGAAAAATCTGAAAATTCTGGAGCAGAATCTGCAAGTAATACAACAGAGTCTGAATTGGAAAAGACAGATGTATCTTCTCAAAACCTTGCAGTAACAAAAGATGCAAATTCAGATCTACATATTTCAGATTTAAATCAGAATTCCACTGAAGCCGATGTAATAGCAAAGAATGAGAATCTAACTACTGTGCAAATAACCGCTCCAGGCTCAATGAACCTAGACGACCCAATATGGGACGAAGTAAAAGAAGATGAGCTAAATGACAATAGGCCGTTAAAACCACTCGAAACCGATAGCGAAAGTTTGAAGAATGCTGTTGAGAATAATAATGACACTAACAATGGCAGTAGTAATGATCGTCGAGGAGGAAGTGCCGAGCCTGAACCTAACGCATGCTATTTCCAACCTCAACTCTCAGTTGAGCCTGAAGAAGAAGAGATAGACACAGCAAGTGAGGAAAATTCCTCAACTGAGGTCAGCGAATCTGAAAGTATTTTCCTGGCTGGAATCAAGCAAGGCATCATCTCTTACAAAGAAACACTTGAGCACGAAGCACTCTTGCAAAAACGGTCATTTTCCCCCGAAAAAGAACCCGACGAGGACATCACCAATGCACTGGCAGTGGATTTGGCTGAAGCTGCAATTGATCTTCCCTCAGGTGAAGAACTGAAACAGTGCATGCAAGAAGTCATGATGGCAGGTGATAATGTATTCCATCATGATGGTGATTCTGATACTGATTCGGAAATCAGCCCGGAAGTTGAGCCTGAGGAAGAATCTGTGACGGACAGTGGTTTAGATGTATGCGAGGTGGATTCCAGTAGTCAGTCAATAGCCCCAGACTCTAAGATACTTGAAGAATTTGAAAATGAATTGATATTGACATTGAAAGAAGCCCAAAATATTAAAGCACGGAGGGAGCAAGCGGGAGATGTTGTAGGAGATGGATATGTACAGGATGATGACATGGAAATTACATTGAAGGATAAATGTCGCCCTGTTATCTCTAAAATAATTGCTTCGGCGGAGGAAATTGTCAACGGCATGATGGAAGTCACTGGTGGAGGAGGAGATATTGAAGTCTTATTTAACGCTCCAAGAGATCCAGCACTAGCTGCAGCTGAGTCAGGTGATGCAAAATAATTTGGAAGAAAGGGTTTTGTAAAATAGTTTCCTCACCATACACCACCTCAAAATAGATTATAGATATTTAAACATTTATTTTTATACATGTAGCATCAGCTCATGATGATGGAATTGAAGATACTGCTGCAGCTGGAGGGTCCAGTAATATTTTTAACAACAAGCCTAAGCCAGTCAACACCTGGGATACGTGCTGGGAAATAGGTGACGTCAAGTCATCTGGCCAGAAAACTAACCCCGGGATGAGTGGCTACTGTTGTAGTCACGATAAAGAAATCGCTGAAATTGCCAAGGAGCAGCTTAGGCAACACTACCAGATGAGTCGATCGGATACCATTGATTCAACATGTTCTTCCCTGGCTCGAGAGCCAGAAGGTGAAGGTATGAAACCTATTTTAAATACTTTATAGGCCGGAGAGCGGAGGGTTATATCAATGCTTATCAAAAGCTAAGAATCTTTGCACGCAATAAAAATTTTCAGTTTGTACAATTTTAAGAAGAAATTAAGAGCCAATTTAAGACATTTTGCAGATACTAACATGGAAACCCCGCGGTGTGTAAAATCCGGATCGGAATATTTCTTGGGTTGATAGACATTCGGCCTAATGTTCAAGCACGCGGTAAAGTTCGTGTCATCTCAGCCTGGATGGGCCGCTAGAGGTCACCAAATCTTAATATTCCAACATGAGTTGTAAGGTTCCCCGATCTCGATCAGCTGAAACTTTGCATGTTAATTTGAATAAAAAAAAAAGATTTTTGGATTTCGATGAAAATCTAAATTCTCCTCTAGCAGCCGAACCCAGACGGCTGAGATGGCATGAACTTTGGCGCGGGGTTGGACATTAATCTTAATGTCTATCAGCTCAAAAAGTTTCATTCCGATCCGGATTTTACATACCATATGAGGTTACCTTGTAAATTTGTCTGCAGACTCATTTTTGCTTATAATAATATGGCAAATATAATATGATATATAATATGGCTCCTTATATTAAAGCAAGCTCTTAAACATCTTAAAGCAAAGCAAAAATGTTTTAGATTAAAGAGATGATAAAATTTTGAAAGTTCAGTACCGGCAATTATTGTGACACCCGCAGGTGACCCAGATGAGGATGGAGATCTCACACCTCGTAACGACGACTTGTGAAAAATTGTATAATCAAAGATATGAGCTTGCTGCATTTCGTTCTCTTCTACTTGGAAACATTCAAAAGCCATCAAATCGTCGCAAATGTTCCTCCTCCCTGCGAAAATTAATAACTAAACATGATCAATTCCAGTACCTTTAAAAACTGTAGTGTAAATACAATAGAGCAATCAGGATGTTTATATGTAACTTTTGATGACCTATAAGTATATACCCAGTTGGTATGAGCGTACTTGATAACTTCCCGGTAGATGTAGGTAGGTACGTTTTTTGAAGTGAATTCGATGTAAGGTAGTAAGAATAATAAATACGTTTTACAATAAGGTATAATTTCGTGTTTTGAATTTTTTTTGTCTCATTTAGCGTATATTAGTGAGCATACAGTATGTACATTAGATTACCACAGATAACTTTACTGAGAATGTTTTAATAAGTATGATAGCCTCCATCTGTGTCAAAGGACTCTCCGGTTGTCATACAGATGTAGCGCTCAATAATAACAGTACTGCGTTGATGAATTCATCAGTGTGGGTAGTAAATATGGGTGGTAAATATTCAGACGGTATATTTTCGGGTAGTAGAAACTGTGGTGATATATGTAGATACCTGGGTGTTATATATTTGTATGGTAATTAATTATTTGGGGTAGATTTAATTTTAATTCTGAAACAACCTGAACTTTACGCGATCATCTATAGGTACATGCTTGTTGAGTACGTATAACAATTAGAGCTTCCTTCGGGTTTCCGAAATCCCGAAGTTCCGTGTTCGGAAACGGAACGGAACAATTTCGGAACATTCTTTTTGATTCCGTCATTGAATCGGGACAAAACCGGAACATGAGCACTTGTACCGATAATATCGGGACCGGGACGGTTCAGAGCATCGGTACGAAAAATGTCCCATATAATTTATTTCACCGGAAAGCGGAATTGTTCTGTTCCGTTCCGAACCGATCCCGGTACAATTTCTGAAGTGTCGCGCCATCGTTCAACTAGAATGGAAACACATTTCTTATCGCTCTGGCTTGTAAGCAAATTTTTGCCAAAATAACGAAATTGGATGAACAGTTAGATTTAATTTACGCAAATGCTTATATGTAATGCGAGTATCGTTTTCCATGAAAATCAACAGAATAACTAATTTTGTTTAATAAACATGGGCATGGGCGATTTTTCTTGAAATGAAAATTCTGAAATCGAAATTATTAGCAGCAATGAAGCAAGCTTGCAGGAAATTAACACTGTTAGGCCATTGAAGTCCACACGCTACAAATATTTATTGCTAAAAAATAATTAATAATAATTTTATAATACTGCACAGTAGTTCTTTTTATGTGGCCTAATTATTATTAAATATTATTTTATATAATTAAATAATAGCATTCCCTAGCATCCAATCTATTAAAAGTATATCATGTATATTAAGTTTTCAGTAATTTGTACACGCGTTTCATGCATATGTTGTGAAAAATTCCGGGATATTTCGGAACGGAACGGGTTCGGAACGGAAAAACTAGCATAATACGGAACGGAACACAACCTGTAACGGAAAAAATACTTTACTCCTTTGTTCCGAACGGTGCCAGTTCAAATGTTCCGATGTCCCGACAGCCGGAACGGAACAGGGAACAATATTATTTGTAGGTTTCGGAACGGAACGGAATTTCGTACGGAACAAAAATGTTGAACACGTTGGAAGCTCTAATAACAATAGCTGTTACAAATTTAAGGAATAATGTTCCTCTTCTGACATATTGTACCAAATTCTACTTAAAGTGCACCTCCTTGGAACTGTTTTGAGGGAAAACCTTCGAACAAATCAGAAACAATTTATTTTATTAGTAAACAAGTACAAAAAGTACAAAGTATTAATTTATGCTAAAGAATAATATTAGCTTCAATTGAACCCGGATATTAATGGTCTCATATTGGATACTAAAGTTTGCAGGGCATCCATTGGTTGAAACTGAGCAACATCCATCGTCGACGGCAGCAAATGGCGACAACGTAGTCAATTGACATTCGCATTAAGTATTTACGTTCCAATCGCAGTAATACGGCTCCATTTATCGATGTCTATACTTACATATTAGCCTTCATTTTATTTATAACAGGTTTTCTATACGTACTCATTTTTACAGCAATAGTATATTGTACAGGTATTCTTTTCGTCCCAATCTCTTGTTCCGTCCCGTCCCAAATCTTCGGTACAAAAACGTTCGTCCCAATTCTGAAATAACATGGTTCCAAAATTTGGTCTCGACACTGTCCCGTCCAGAACAGAAGCCCTAAAAATAAAGACAATTTTTACCGATCTTAACCAAACACTAAATCTTCTAATTAAACTTTTATTGGTAATTGTAAGTAAGTCAATACTACAGAACTTTTCTGTACAACTGCAGTGTCGATCATTACGACATTAAGCCGTTCAAAACTAAACTATTAAAACCATTTTACATACAGGGAAGCATTTAGGTTCGTGTGTATACAGTTTCTCTTAGCATTACGATGATAATGACGAACTTTGTGAAAAGTAATGAAAACGTTTTGACACTTTACCCCAGAATGCTACACAAAAACATTTTTGTCCGCTACTTTGAAATCAGGACTAGGACAAACGCTAGGTCAAATCAGGACTTCTAAACACCCTGATTGAGACCCAGAAAGACTTGAAGAAAGGAGTATTTTACCTATCTGGTAGTTGTAAATTTTTTAGAGCTTTGAATCTGTAGGATGTTTTCTTGGTTGTCATTGGATTCCTAATTAAAAATTGGGGCCTCAGGTACTACAAACGTTACGATTAATTTATTCTTTCAATGGTTTATATCAGACAATCTCAATGTTAAAACTTTTGAGTTTTCTTAGGAGCTGTTTAACAGCTCTTTAAGTTACAAACTGTAGCCATAACCGATGAAAGTAGAGGGCGAGATGAGGAAAAATTCAGATTCACGAGCGATTGTGAAGAGGACGTGGATTGTGGACACAGTGGAGGAAGAGGTTTTTCTGATGCTGCTTCTTTATGAGCGACGACCTAGTCGCTGTAAATTAGTAATTCCAAAACATTGTATGCAAATCCAGAAAATGCAGTAAGAATTCATTCTCTTCGTAGTTCATCAGCCCAAATCAAAAATTACGGCAGAAGCAAAATGCTGTGTCGTAATGTGCACCGTATTTTTATTTCCAAAACGTTTCATAAGGAACCTTTGTTCCTTTGTTTTGGCTGCTACAGGGTAAGTGTCAAATGCTTGCCCCGTCCTCACGATAACTACCGAACCAATGTCACCATCAGAGGTGTCCATCCTTCGAAGGATTTCCTTCAGAGAAGGCTTCTTTGAACGAATGAAGCGTTATCTTTGACAATTATGAAGGGAAGGAAGGCTGGAAAGGAAACGAAGGCTGAACGAAGGCTTCTGCTCTTTGCAGAAATAATGGAATGTGAAGGAACATGTTGTTTTTACGCCTTCGAACGCCGCTGGAACTTGCAATTCCATCTACTATATTTTAGGCAAAATTCTTCCGTAACTTAAGTTCATGTACGTACGTACACCGTTACTCAACTGAAAACTATTTTTCTGGCGGGTCGGCTTAACGTTATTCTGAAACATTTATATCACAAAGGCAGCATGATACCCGAAGCATGAAGGAATTTAAATAATTTTTGAAGGCTGAAGGAAGGATTATAGCATGGTTTTGAATGAAGGAAGGGCGAAGGAAGGATAAACATTCAGAAGGCTTCATTTTACGGAACGATGAAGGAACGGGTAATTGTAAACGGTTCTCCTTCTGAAGGATGAACGAAGGTGTTTTCAAATGGACACCTCTGGTCACCATACGATTCCAAATTTTGTACAGTGACACAATACCGAATATGTCAGAACCCTAATGATTTTGGAGAGGTTCGGGTCATCCGTTTGACCTCGGATATAAAAATACACCTTTAAATACATGCTAACATATATGGCACCGACAGATCAGTTGTTCGAGCTACGAATGTCTCGGCACAAACATTTATGGATGTCTTACGTTACAATATCGATCGACAGGAGTTGTGTAAATGTCAATTCTCCTCTTGACTTTTCACTTCCGTGCAAGTCACAGATGTACACTTTGACGTTCCATATTCACGAAACTACATGTCAGAGCAACATAATTAAGATTCGTGTTCTACGCACTCAATTTACACTGCTCATTCAGTTTTAAGAAAATCTGAGGGCTAGTAAACCGCACTTGTTCTGAGTTCTTACTAATTACGGAGTATTTGAGAATTTTAAAGGCCTAATTGTAAGTTCGACCGTTATTTTAATTAATGCTGACTCCCCAATCATTTTTAGTTATCGGATTGTGTAGTGCTCCCACGGAAATAATTGTCTATTTGAGGGAGAAACAGAGCACTGTCTAATAGTGATTGTATATTTACGTATTTGCATTTGCATACATAATATATTTATATATTAATATAATTTTTTTCTACAATGAATAGTGATGTACAAAGTCGTGAAAGTTCAGTCCAAGTCGTACACAGTCTCTCGAACCCCTTACTAAAGTCAGTTTTTTTCCTTCCAGGACTCGTTAATGCTGAGTCAAAGTCAGTCCATACTTTATAAAGTTTCGGACTCACAAGCAAAGTTTTCCGATGTAAACTCCAGAACTGAATGAAAATTGGTGGAATTGTAGGCACTACTAATAGTGTTCTCACAAGCCACAAACTTTGTGCCATCTCCTCTGGGTTCGAACAGTAGGACATTTGAAAGTTTGATTTTTTTTGAAAGTTTGACAGGGGGGACCCTTCCTAGCTCGAATTTTTGCATGTTAAATCCCATAAGCGAAATCCATTTTCGCAACTCGAACCAAATCCAAACCAATGTTCAGACATGTCACTATACATAAGTATATGTACAATCAGCGCTGCACGTGCTTTAGCGGCTAAGTACGTGTTAATATTTTTATATTATTAAAGCGAAGCGCTTTTGTAAAAGTGCTCGTTTTTGATTTTGTCCCACGAAAAGCTCCAGCACGGAACGAGTTACAACGACTGGACCAGCGCCAAACAACATCGCCTTTGCGAATATAATTTTCGAATATGAAATTTCATGAAATTTCAAAAATTCCCCAAATTCACGTAGAATCACATTTAACCGCACAAACGAATTCCTTGATCACTAAAATCTTAAAAAATACTTTCCCCGCCACAAAATTTGAAATTTCATGAAATTTCGAAATCAAAAATCATGAAATTTCGAAAATAAATCATGAAATTTAGAAAATAAATCATGAAATTTAGAAAATAAATCATGAAATTCCGAAAATAAATCATGAAATTTAGAAAATAAATCATGAAATTTAGAAAATAAATCATGAAATTCCGAAAATAAATCATGAAATTTCGAAAATAAATCATGAAATTTCGAAAATAAATCATGAAATTTCGAAAATAAATCATGAAATTTCGAAAAAAAAATCATGAAATCTCGAAAAAAAATCGTGAAATCTCGATAAACTTTAAATTGACGTAAAAACCTGGTTTAACTACAGGAACATACTCGTTGATTACTAAGGCCGTAAAAAATACCTTCCCCGTCTCGATATTTCATCACATTTTGCAAAAACTTCGAATATTTTAATTCTACTCTGGCTCAGATAATGACACAGTACCTCATGTTAAAATCGATAATCCTGTCCAAAGTATAACAATGTGTAAGAACAGGTTTGTTGCATTTGTGACACTGCGGAATCATACATGTGTAACTTTTTCATACTCGCTTTTCTCTACATGTAACAACCCCGCGGTTACAAGATTCGAATTTTTTCCGTTGTGACTGTGAAAACAGTAATATTTATACGAAACAAATTACAGACGAATCGAACAAAATCATTCCTATAATGTTGAGATTTGGCTGATTTCTGCTCAAATTGTGTACCCTTGAAGACAAGACTAGCGTATTTTTATGTCTGAACATGTCTGAACATTGGTTTGGATTTTGTTCGAGTTGCGAAAATGGATTTCGCTTATGGGATTTAACATGCAAAAATTCAAGCTAGGAAGGGTCCCCCCTGTCAAACTTTCAAAAAAAATCAAACTTTCAAATGTCCTACTGCCCGAACCCAGAGGAGATGGCACAAAGTTTGTGGCTTGTGAGAACACTATTAGTAGTGCCTACAATTCCACCAATTTTCATTCAGTTCTGGAGTTTACATCGGAAGACTTTGCTTGTCAGTCTCAGTCCCAACCGTTTTCATACATATCAGTCCCACTCTCACTCCAATCCCACTCCACTCCCTATGTTTTCGCTCAGTCCCAAAGAGCTGAGTCCCGTTTGACTAACATTACTCCTGAACCTATAGCGCGCGTTAGGAGAGAGACCGTTTTGAGCCTGCCACATATGAGCCTACAAAATATAAACCTACCACATATGAGGCTACCGCATATGTGCCATGTAGCCTTTATGGCAATGTGTACTCGCAATCCTTAAAAGCGCGTTTAGGAGAGAGCAAAGTTTCCGCTCGCTGAGCCGAGTTTATGATAGACAACGCTCAGCTGAGGTTGGACGCGCTGAGCTTCAGCCAGCTGAGCTTCGGCCCAGTGGATGAATAATAAAATTCTTAAAAAAAAATTAGAATTAAAAAAATTAGAATTAGAAAATTTAAATAACTCTATTATGCTATAGTTGATAGTCAAATTATTGTAAAGAGATTTTTGTTTATTTTATTATTTTTGCAAAGTACTCGCAAACCTAAAAAGCGCGTTTAGGAGAGAGCGAAGATTTAAAAAACTCTCTTATGCCACGGTCAAATTATGGTATAAGATTGATTGATTGTAAAATCATATCTCCGCTAAAATGTTTTGTTAAAATATATTAAAATGTCTGGTACAATTCATTCGTACAAATTTTATTCACACATACAATGAAATAATTTTTCGTCAACTCTTTAATTGCATTTAGCATGAGGTGATGTCGGATCAATTCATTTTTTGAACCAAGTAGAGCACTTCCTACACAGAATCTTCACGATCCGTGTCAAAAGCTCTCGATTTTTGGGTCAAGGAGGAAAGGAACAAATTTCGCGAAATGTAGCAATATATGTATCCATTTCTCGTAGAAGATAAGTGGAAATTAAATATTATCGGGCTAGAGTACATGTAAAGTGTAAATAAATTTATGCTGAGGCGTGGCAAAGTTTTCATGCTAATCTCAGCGGTACAGCAGGCTTCTGTTTAAACACTAACCAAATTTCCTTTGATATGCTTCAAAAATCCTTTGTCTGCAGAACTACTCGTTTCATTTCATGACAGACTGCATGCTCCAAATTACAAAACATTTACACATGTTTCACCATAATTCGTAATTCCATGACCATAATTCTCGTCCGAGTTGATGTTCCAGTGAGTTTATGACAAACAATTTCAAATCAAATAATTTAATCAGGATATTTACAGCTAAAACATTTGCAGAAAGTGCGGCACGCAACGACGCAACTTTAATATTTTCAAAAATGCTAAAATACAGGAACGTGTCGAAATTCGTGCTGACTTATTTAAGCTTTCCTGACCTACAAAGTCGCAAATACTTCTTCTGCAGAGTTACTCTCATAATTAGATTTAAGTTGTCTGAAAAACTGATTGTTAACTCGGAAACATGAAATCCGCTCGCCTTAGTTTCCAGGTCATAATTTGTTGCCTTTATAACATTGAATCATCTACATCTGAAAGCATTTTTATTTCCTACTTCTTGGCGTCATTAGAAACGTGTGAAACTATTTTGCTTTCCCATAGCAATTCAACCAGCGGAACTCATCACAATCAGGCAGTTTCGGTCTTAACAGTGGCTAACAGAATCCTTCATCCAGTTCAATTGATAACCAATGAGAAATTCCTACCAATCACTGCAGACGGAAAATTGGGTAAACATAACTGCAAGTTGTATTTACTGGTAAAGGAGCTCAACATGACTAATGAAAAAGGCAAAGCCCTAGACGTTCAGCCTAGCGCAAGTAAAATTGTTGGAGTAACCAAACCTGAGCGGGACTACGTTATCTTACTTTACCGAACGAAAAGGGAATTCAATGTCATGAATCTTAGCATTTTTAAAAGGATAGTTCGACTGAAATTGTCACCATACAGGGTTGCATTTCCGGAAAACATGCTTTTTGTTGAATGGGATCCTGCATCCACTCGGATCAAAAATATCTTCTTTTGGTTTATTGCACTCGTACACGGGTTTTGTGTCTACAGCGCACGATTTTAACGACTTTATTACCCATTTCCGATCTCCCGAATTTACGACTACATTTCGATACACAATTCAAAAGGTTTTTCCTTCGACGTTACAACTACAATCGTCATAAAATTGCTCTGGCTTCATCGTACAAGAGGTCCGTAAGGGATAAATGGTACGAAAATATTGAGAGCATGCCATTCAGAGATTACGGGACAACTTACAGGGGACTCCATGTGGATGATGTTATTCCTGTTTACTTTTCAATCATCAGGTTTTTAAACGCAACCGGTGTCCTAACAGACTCTTTGGGTAACCAATTAATGGGGGGAGTATCTGGAAGTGTCCACTACGTGAAATCACATTCCTTAAAATATCAATTGTACTTTGCTGAAAATTACGAATATTTCAACTTTTATTATTTCGTAAATGACACGCACAGTGTAAAAATAAACCCGGTTGCATTCTTCAGGCCAATTGATGGTCCAACTTGGACTTGCCTTTTAATTTCAGGATATATATTGGCGCTGATATTAAAATATTGCATTCCTTTGTTCAAGCAGTCGATTTTTACAGTAGTGTCTGCGCTTCTTTCTCAACCACAATCTTCATCTAAATTGGGTGTGTTGATGTTATGGAACTTTGTTGCATTCATTATGAGTAACGTTTATTCAGGGTCTATTGAGAGCCTTCTGGTTTCACCATCAAAGCCAGCAAGAGTATTGGATTTTAAGGATTTATTTGAAAAAGATTACAGGCCCTCGTTACCCTTATCGCTACAGAATATGCACTTGGTAAGTGACAGATACGTAGCAGGTGTTCTGCCTTATATTGATGGCTTGAGGAGTAAGACAAAAATCCTCCCTCAATTTAAATCTACGGGAGACAAGGAGTATTTGGAGTTCTTGATGACAACGTGAAAAACATGTGCATTCGGCAATAAATTGGAGGTGCAGTATATGGTTCAGTATCTGTCTTTGCTTAAACCGAATCTATACTGCTATGGTGGTTTGAAGCCAATTAGCATGGTGCCAATTATGTGGACTTTTCATAATCCTAATGCAGCTGGGTTGCATTCTATCACGCATCAGTTTCTTGCCACTGGAGTCATTCAAATATTTGACGAATTAGAAAATGTTGCTACGTTTTTGGCACTAAAAGAATACATGTTATATACCTTCACAGACGAAGTCGCTCAAAGATCCTTGCGTGAATCACATGATCTTGTGGAACCGTTGTCACTGACTCAGACCAGTTTAATGTTTTTGTTATTACTGCTAATTCTCAGCATTTCTGGATTTTTTCATTTGTGGGATACGTGGTACGTATCAAATATTAAAGTTTTATTAACTAATTAACTATTTATTCGCAAATCATAAACTCTGGCTGTTTTAGTGTCAACGTTTCATGGTCGAACTTTCTTCCATTGGTAATATACATACAATGCCAACCAATTGAACCTGGACGCTTAATGTTATTTGGAACAACTACTAATAACTGGTTACGCAGTTAAGCGAATCTTGTCAAAAACTCAGATTTTAATGTCGAACATATGGGGATTAGATAATTGTACGTATTATTGTACTCAGTAGACCTCATACGCTGTAAAAAAATTTGTAACAAAATCGTGTTAAAAAATTGGTGTCATTTGAAGTTGGACAGCTTCGTTTAACTAATTTTTTACCTCAATTACCACTTAATTCCTGGACTTTTCCACACCCTGAGCCACCCGTCGGAGTTGCTCAGTTTAAACTTAGTTTCGTCTATCCACAAAACTGAGTCCAATTGGACTGTCGAAGCACTCAAACGCTGGAACTGCCAACCGACGCTGAAGATAGGAGTTGGGGTGTTTTGGTTTGGGGCTGTATGGGGCCTTCTGGGGCAGGTAACTTGGAATTTATTGAAATAATGAGTTCTGATTGTTGTCAAGGAATATTGGATCGGAATATCAAGCCTGGTGCGCGAAAACATATCCTGGGTAGCCATTTTGTGTTTCAGGAGGATAATGATCCTAAACAAACATCTAAGTCAACATCACCTTTCTCCCGGAAAAACAAATTTTTGGTGGTGAAATGGCCAGCATAAAGCCCAGACATGACCCCAATTGAACAATTTTGAGATTTTATTGCGACGGAGTTGAAAAATTTCAAAATTTCTGGGAAACCCAGGTTGAAAAATCTGGTCACGGAAATACGGGGAAAGATCCCCCCGGAGTTACCCGGAAGCTAGTGGGGAGCATGCCTCGGAGGATAGCAGCTGTTAAAGCAGTCAGAGGTGGGCTTACGCGGTACTAAAGTCCAGAAATTAAGTGGTAATTGAGGTAAAAAATTAGTTAAACGCAGCTGCCCAACTTCAAATGACACCAATTTTTTAACACGATTTTGTTTCACATTTTTTTTACAGCGTATGAGGTCTACTGAGTACAATAATACGTACAATTATCTAATCCCCATATGTTCGACATTAAAACCAGAGTTTTTGACAAGATTCGTTTAACTGCGTAAGAAGTTATTAGTAGTTGTTCCAAATAACATTAAGCGTCCAGGTTCAATTGGTTGGCACTGTATACAATACTGTATAAATGCTGTTCTAAAGCATGCGCACGTAAACAATTTTACCTCTTTAGCGACGATAAGTATGGAATTGTCGGTTTATGTATTATTGACTTTGATTGCCTAGCCACCGGTGAAAAATTGTGTTTAGTTGTACGGAAGTCTGTTGCTGAAAATTGCTGTAATAAATATAAATTCCGCACAAATTCCTTTTAGTTGCATTTAAAAAATGTTTTTTAAACAAAAGGGATTTTTTGATATCATTATGTGACTTTGCAGAATTATACAAATCTGACCATAAAATATATCGAAACTGCAGAGAGCTGTAATGCAAATAATTACTTGATGCAAGTGGGAGGGAATAAAGTTCTGAAATAACGACAATCGTTAAGTATTAATGAGCAATAACAGTCCGTTCAGTTAAAGCTCCGCGAGCTACTTTTGAAATAAGTGAGGCAGGTTTAAGCATACAATAAGATTCCAGGACAAGGCTCTATTTGTAAGCCTTTTAGCTTATAGTTTCGCCACACACTACCACATCTTCAAGTAATTGTCCTTGTGAAGCACAGGCCTTTTACTATAGTTTTATTAAAACCAAATAAAATTTTAATTATTACAGATTTTGAATTATGAACTCATGAGTGTATAACGGTTGTTCTGAAATTATAACTGAATGAATCACTCAAGGGCTTCCACGCTATATGTTTGAACGACTGAGAAAGAATAATTTGCAAAAGGTTTCGAATGTGTCTATTTTCAGATGCATTCCGAATTGTAATAACTACGTTTCAACTGTATTTACGCAAAATGTAATAAAATTCTCAGTTTATTTTATTTAACTGTGTTCAAAGTACTGGTATTTTAGGTATGCAAATGCAAAGTATGTAATTATGTATTCTATATATGTAACTAACTTCATCCGTCCATATTGTTTAAATCGTGTAACCACACCTGGTTACATCTATTTGAAATCCATAAAACATATGTATTTTGATCCCAGAACGGAAGGATTACGATGTGTTAACAAACAAATCGATTTGCAAACACTGTTAGAAAGAAATAACCGGAAAACTAATTAGACAGGTTAACAGATTACTCCAAATTTGTTAGAGGTTTTGTGGGATCATTAGACACTTCAGAAACATTTTGAACGAACAATAACTTAATTAATATTGTTTCATCCACCAGTTATTCAGGAATGGTAACGGAAATGCACTGGAAATAGCCTGAGACAATTTATAAAAGCATTTACTGTCAGTTGTTTTCCGAAAACATTGATTGCAAAAGCATATCTCTAGTAAACAAACTTGCCGGACTGACATTTCGGGCTTCACAGCAATTTTGATGAGAATATTTTCAGAATGCCACCGCATGTGCTAGTGCAGCAAAGTACAAGTTGCAGTGGACACTTTTAGGGCGCATTTTATTCTTGCACTTGATTACTCATCATGCCATACATAATTTTTGTAACTTGTGAAGTTACACCTGAGAAGCTTATACTGGCTCTCCACGGTTTATAGAGTGTTGGGAATTACATGTACAGGGTGTCGTACATATTTCTTCCCCTTATGCACGAAGGCACAGAGCTAGACTAGTGGGACAAACACCCCTCAGTCAATTCCTCCCATCAAGAGAGTGTATCACTAGTCTTTGCTCTAGCCTGGGAAATGTAGAGTAGGAGGTAATTGGTAAGGTGCGGAGGTATTGGGTTTATTAAAGGAGATTAACGGACGCTCATTAGACTGGAATGTCTAGCAAGCAATGCAAATGGGCAGCTTCTCCTGCTTCCTCTCCTTCTATAGGATGTCCACTGCTAGTCCCGCTTGTACATCCAGGCCATAGTTCCAGTCTTCAGAGTTCAGCCCCTGTCACGTCCTTCTCCTCACCTCACCCAAAGCTATCGTAGAAGATAGAAATTATTCGAAAGTATCAGAGGGGTATCATTTACTGGGATCGAAATCGATTCCAGCCGCAACTAACGGGACGCTCTGGCCACTCAGCCACCACCGCTTGGCTAACTCGTACGGGAATCATATTGTGCCTAAATTGTAGCAGTAATTATTATATATTAGATAAATGTAATTATTTAGGCAATATTTTAAATTAGAAAGGAGATACATATATTTCATACAAGCCTTTTGACAGCAAAATCAAAATTCAATGCTCAAATGTTTTATAATATAGTCTGGATATGCCCAGTTTGTCTTTAATCAGCTTCCGATCTCTTGTACTTTGGCATGCCTGTTCAATTATTTTGGACTAGATTGGCTAATTATTGTTAAAGTTGTATTAGTTTCAACAATGCCAAATTGATGGAAGCAATATTTTCGCGGGTTCCGGGGAAGAAGGAAAGGATATCTGTGGATTAGATACTTGCATTGCTTGCCGAGATGACTTGGGGTACAAATACTTGACTGGAATATTGTCTTTCCGTAACGGTTGTTATGTCCGCCCCCAGCCAATAGTCTTCACGGATGTGTCTAGTGCATCGCATGGGTTCAGGTAGCATCCGGGTATTTGGGTTCAGGTCCAGGTTCAGGTTCAGTATTGGTGCATGTATTTTGGACCCAATAATTTTGGGTCCTTTCTGGGTACAATATTTTATACCCATGAAATTGGGTAAAGGTTCAGGTTCAGGTACAGATAAAAACCCGTTTTGGTTTTACCTGTCAGGACTAGGGGTAACAAATGGAAGACCTGAACCTGATTGCAAAAGACCTGAAATGTTTGGGTTCGTTGGTTGAAAGTTAAAGGCCGGAGAATTTCGACCTTCCAAGATGATTTCCATCGCAAAAGCAATGGCAGCAACCAGTGAACAGGCATTCTTATTCATTTTAAATATACTTTGTACTGCAAATACCCAATCGTACTTTTAACACAAGATAAAATAATAAAAAAGTTCTGATTCTCAAGTACTCAAAACATGTCCAGGTCCGGTCCAAAAATACCCGGGTTCAGGTCGTCTTTTAGGTAACTTTTTCGGCATCAGGTATTAATCAGTAATCGTGCGGGTAATGCAAAAACGCAAAAGTTCAGGATCCAAAAATTTGAACCTGTTAAATGGTTACATTTTCAGGAACGGGTTCACACTTTTGAGGTACCCAAAGTTTGGGTACCTCAAAACCAACCCATGCGATGCACTAGATGTGTCATATTTTGCTGACTGGATAGCCAAAAATTTACCTTGAGTAATGACACAGTAAAAAATGAATTGATTCACTGACCGTTATTTAATTTCTTCATTTGAATTATTATATTCTACAAATTACATGTGTTCCACACTTGTTTCCATATGCTTTTTGTGCGAGTTTCGAAAGGCATTTTTTAGCAGCAATCTTCATTGTTGGCGCTAATATAACCGCATTGGGGACATTCAAAATTATGAAGGGATTAATCATACGTGCATGCACTGACTGTAACACTTATAGTGTATAAGTATATGTACAGATCTCAACAATTTTGGAAGATTGATACAAAATAATTTGAAAGTAAATAATGATCGTAAGTTTGTGTCGTGGATACCAAGCTCTGTATCAAATTTTCAAAAAAGTAACTAAATTTAAGCCCTTGCAGGACCTGATTGTTTTTAGCTTAGCGCAATTGTGAAAGTTTTAGAATATTCCATTCTTCCGTGTTCCATTCTTGTTTCCTTATATTTAATTGTACGAACTGCAAAGAGCTTTCTAAGAAACCATTTTCATTGTTGGAGCTAATGTAACCGCATTAGGCACAGTCAAAATTGTGGAACGTTTATTGAATCATACTAGCACTTTCCATATGTCACGACTTCAGGTTCCATGCGCTGTTGTCAGTTTATTTCCCCTTTGGAAGTCACCGCCAGTGCGTGACGAAACTTGGCAAATTAATCAATCCTTAAATCGATTAGTACATGGTTTTAAAGCAATACGACATCTAGCGTCGTTTCATCCTATGGCAGCGTATTTATATACTCGTGTCAACCCACTATGAAATTTTGTGAATAAAATTTGTTGTAACTCATAAAGAATCAATCTGACGGCTAAATGCATTATCTCATTCAAACCGTCGTGGTAACCCCAAACCAAATGTTATTTCTAATTAAAGGATCTTTGAAAATTTGACCACGAATTTTTAAAAAAACTGTGAATGCAAAATCTCATGTTAAACTTGATTGTTTAAAAAGTTCAGGAAATTCTACAAGGCACTGGAAGCAGATGATATTATGCCTATTTACTTTTCAATCATCAGGTTTTTAAATGCAACCGGTGTTCTCACAGACTTTTTGGGTGACGAACTAATGGGGGGAATATCTGGAAGTACCTATTTCGTAAATTCACATTCGCTAAAATATCAAATGTATTTTGCTGAAAATTACGAATATTACAACCCCCCTTATTTCCTTTCAAAATATCTTAGAATGTAGCCCTCTAAACTGTTTGCCTTCCTTCCAAATTACATAACCTCATTTTCGCCGTCAAAATTCCTCTAGAAACAGCCTTCCTTCAATTTTAAAACCACAACCCGCTTAAAAACGTTTTGCACCAGCAGGATTCAGCGCGGCGAAGGTAGCTGGCACATATTGTCAGTCATGAGTTCACGAATTGACTGTAACGTTCCGCCAGCAGCAAAACGTCAATGTATGTACTGTGATTTCAAGTTAAAGATATTTCATGCACCTGGAAGCCCTCAAGGCGTTAGAAGACTAATATTTAGGAACCCTTCCTTCACAATCCTTAATTGCTAGTTTTTTTAAAGGCTTCCTTCAGCCTTCAGAAAAAAGCATCACCTTCCATTCCTTCTGCAGCGTTAAGAAATTTCCCTTTCGGCTTTGAAGGATGCATTCTTGGAAGGCTATTCTTCCAAGGCTATGCGCATCTCTGTATCGTACTGTATAAGTGCCGTACAAAAGCATGCGCACGTAGACAATTTACCTCTTCAACGACGATATGGATTTGTCGGATTATGCATTACAGATTTATTTGTCTAGTGTTTATACTTTCCAATGTAAATGTATATATAAAACCTCGGCTTGCTTCGCTATACAGTGAAATAGTACAATACATAGAGCGGCTTTCTATATAGATGAATGAGCGCAACATTCGTTGAGTTAATAAGTAGGTAGAGTTATAATTTAAAGCGTGCACGGTAATCTGGCATCCGCATTTGAGGTAAGCCCTTTTTTCTGGGAATTATGCTCTCATTGTGGCATATGAAAGAAATCTCCTTTTAAAACAATCTCTAATAGGGGATCCAAAACTATATACATGAGTTAAGGGATCATGATGTAAAGTCTGGTACTATTTAGTATTAAAAATAACTTACAAAGGGTTATTAAGCAACATTGAAAGCTTACATGTAGATTGCGCAAGTTGTAACGATGTTCCGTTGTTATTAGACTTCGATACATTTATCCAATTGTCGTAGTTATTAAATATAGCCGAGTCAGGGTCACACAAAAAACATCATACAAATCGGTGTGGTTTAACGAGCAAGACACGAATAAATCTCCAAAACAGGGCTTGATTCGTAAGCCGTTTAGCTTCCAGTTTCTACGCCTACTGTGTAGGTTTAGCCTTAATTGTTAACAAGAAAATGTACTCAGAAAACATTCGATGTAATTGAATATCCACCGAAAATTGCAACTTCGATTTCGTAATTACCATTTAGATTGATAAAAGATTAAATTGAATATTTAGGAGCGTTTTAATGTTGGAACAAAGTAGTGACGAGATTATGTTAGCATTGTGTTAACAGCACATGTATGGTACAAACAGGCCCTCCGAAATATAAGGGGTGGGAGAATTTTGTCCCCCCCCCCCAAAACAGGGAGGGACAGGCTATACAACTGTCCTTCCCGCTTTTGAGAAATAAATTAAACTTTTCTGGAATTTTTGTTGAACAACAGAACGCAAAACAACAATAAATCTTCATTTTATGAGCGAAGCGAAATAATGGAATGATCTCGGTTCTGGTATTGTGGACACAAAGCTTCCATGGTATTCAACTTAGCTGGAAAACAAATTCAGTAGCACAACCTCCTGATCACGTAGATGTGCAAACCACTTCAAATTTTATAATTTTCAAAAATTTCGAAAAAATTCAAAATTGATATTTACGCTTCAAATTTGGTATACACGTTCACCTGACCTCGTGAATGATCAAACAACCACTTAGAATTTCACAGTTTTTCAAAATTTCGAAACATATGGGAAACTTTTCAACAAACGGAATCCTGGAGCGATCTCGGTTTTGGACCTTGCGGAAACAAACGCTTCTCAACCATTAAGCTTAGGTGAAAGCAAATTCGGCCAACACAACCTCCTGACTATGTAGATGTGCAAACCACCAAAATATTGAAAAATTTCAAAAGCGCTAGTTACGCTTTAAATTTTGCTTGCACATTTCCTACAAATCATCAATGATGCATCAATTTTACTTTAAATTTCGTAGTTTTGAAGATCGGTGGACATGAATTTGTAATTTCATAATTTATTTGAAACCTTCACCACTCATTCGATCCACAGAGTGACTGCACTCCTTAACAATTCCTTCCAAGAGTAGTCCTAATTAAAATTTAATTATTTTTCCCTTCGGCAAAATTTTAGAAAAGTAATTCCTGGCAGTAATTGATGATCAATAATTTTTCAAGGTAAAATTAATAAACCCTATTCTCACAACTGATTATATTCTAATCTGTGATGCGTAATACCAAATTAAATATAATTACCAATGTGTTTCTGATACCAGTAATCATCTTGAAATACTTTAGTACTTTGTCAAACATTTTGAGAATCCCCGTTAAAATAGGGCAATCAATTTTCAAAATATATATTCACTGAAAAAAATATCGATAATTTTGATATTCTCCCTGTTTTCATCTTTTGGTCATAAATACATTTTGTGCGTAGGGAACCATCTAATTTGTAGTTCCTTTACTGCTTATGCAATTTCCCAGAATTGAGCATTTTTTAGCTAGAAAATTGTTGTTGAAATAGAAGCTATAATTGCTAGAAATTTGTTTTTTTTAATTCCCATTTTCATTCAATTTATCTCCCTGTGAACTTAACAACTGTCCTAACCCGCGCAAGTGTTTCCATGGGAAGCATATAGGGATAGCGCTATGGGAAATTCGTTGGGCCTTTTATCGAAAATCCCAACGAGTGTCCTGCTGAACTGCGCCCATATGACCATCTTCCATATGACATTTCCCATAAGAACATTCCCAACTGGATGTAATATTGGTCCCTCGTACCTATGTAGTTAAATATGGACTTATGATTAGTATGTGCCTTATTAACTATAAACAACTGTGACAAACTAAAATGTAGAAGTCAAACTATTTTGAATTATTTTAAAATTCGTTTATTCTCAACATGGGTATTTACAATTAAGACAATTAGTTAACTTACATAAATATTACTAAGCTCCACAAACAAATACGGGAAGGGGGAAGGGATGATATTTTCCGGTACTCCACTAACCATCTAAAAAAAGAAAATAATTGAAATCAATTAAAATTGAATTGAGGTTACATTAATAATAAAAAGCCAACTTGAAACATGAAATAATTTCATGTTCAGTTTTCATTCAGTTGACTCTTTAAAACGGGAACAAAGGCGACGTAAACTATTGTTGACAACTATATGTTTCAGTAATTAAATATTTGTTTAGTAGAATTCACGAGCTTGTTAAAATTATCTGAAATGAATTTGTTACCTTGGAACCATCCCGCTTCATCTTTGAAACCTGTAATATTTGGAATTTATCACGTGAATCAATACAAAAGTCATTTAAAGTTCCTAGCACAAATATTTATTTATTTTTATGTATTTTGAAGTAAATCAACGATTTAAAAACTTACCTGATTGTGAGAAATTTTCGACATTTTAGAGTCAGCCGTTACATGTGCTGTTTATGAGTCCCGCTCATTGTATGCCAGAATTGACTGTCTTGTATGTAATGCTCATGCGCAGGACAAAAGCACGAAAGAAGTTCCCATGGGAAACCCCGTATGGCCTCAATCGTATGGGTAAATGGTGTAAAATCCCATGGACTAGGCCCATCGGTGCATTCTTTTAAGAAATGTACTTGGGTTTCATATGGGACCAATTTTCCCACAGGAACCCAAGCAAAATAGTTATGCGGGAAGCCTAAGGATATTATCTATGAAAATTTGACACTAACGTTGCAACGTGTTGAGGGAACTCACTAAATCAGGGAGCTTCTGGAGATTTTCGGGGACATATCCCAGAAATGCAATAAATTGCAGTTATTTGTATGAATTGTAATAAGTTACAAAAAGCTTTTGTTCACCCTTCTGTAGAACCCCCTAACTTGTTGAAAATAAAATCCTCTAGTCTGTAAAAACCAGAAGCTTCATAGGTTCATCATCATAAAAGTGTATGTATAGCCCCTAAAAGCATCATCTTGCTCTTTAACGCTCGTTTTTTAAAACAAGTTGAGTAAACCTACTCTAGTAACGGCCTTCTAAACATCTTAAAATAATCAGAAACTTGAATTTATTTTATCTCGATTACAGAAGGCAAGCTCAAATAAATAGTTGTCTTCAAAATTTTACTACAATTAGAAATTTTTGGAACATATTACAAACATTTCGAGCGAACAAAAAATAGCTTAACTATTAATTCATTCTTTATAGTTAGTTATTTAGGAATGGTACCAAAAACTTGTAATGTGAATGAATTCAAAAAACCATTTATTGTCAACTTGTTTTTCATAAATATAGATTGCAAAATCATATCTCCACTAAAATGTTTTGTTAAAATATCTTAAAATATGTTACAATTCATTCGTACAAATTTTACTCACACATACAATGAAATAATTTTTCGTCAGCTCTTTAAATTACATTTACAATGAGGTGATGTTGGATAAATTCATTTTTTTGAACCAAGGAGAGCACTTCCTCTTCACGATCCGTGTCAAAAGCTCTCGATTTTTGGGACCAGGAGGAAAGGAACAAATTTCGCGAAATGTAGCAATAAATGTATCCATCTTTACGTTTGAACTACACGCGAAAATAGACTTCAGACCGCATGTAATTAATTAAATTCATTTGTGGGGATAAGTGGAAATTAATTATTGTCGGGCTAGAGTACGTGTAAAGTGTAAATAAATTTATGCTGAGGCGTGGCAAAGTTTTCATGCTAATCTCAGCGGTACAGCAGGCTTCTGTTTAAACACTAACCAAATTTCCTTTGATATGCTTCAAAAATCCTTTGTCTGCAGAACTACTCGTTTCATTTCATGACAGACTGCATGCTCCAAATTACAAAACATTTACACATGTTTCACCATAATTCGTAATTCCATGACCATAATTCTCGTCCGAGTTGATGCTCCAGTGAGTTTATGACAAACAATTTCAAATCAAATAATTTAATCAGGATATTTACAGCTAAAACATTTGCAGAAAGTGCGGCACGCAACGACGCAACTTTAATATTTTCAAAAATGCGAAAACACAGGAACGTGTCGACATTCGTGCTGATTGTTTTAAGTTTTCCTGACCTAAAAAGTCGCGAATACTTCTTCGCCAGAGTTATTCTCATAATTATATTTAAGTTACCTGAAAAACTGACTGTTAACACGGTAACATGAAATCCGCTCGCCTTAGTTTCCTGGTCATAATTTGTTGCCTTTATAACATTGAATCATCCACATCTGAAAACATTTTGATTTCCTATTTCTTGGCGTCATTAGAAACGTGTGAAACTATTTTGCTTTCCCATAGCAATTCAACCAGCGGAACTCATCACAATCAGGCAGTTTCGGTCTTAACAGTGGCTAACAGAATCCTACATCCGGTTCAGTTGATAACCAACGAGAAATTCCTACCAATCACTGCGGACGGAAAATTGGGTAAACATAACTGTAAGTTGTATTTCACGGTAAAGAAGCTCAACATGACTAATGAAAAAGGCAAAGCCCTAGACGTTCAGCCTAGTGCAAGTAAAATTGTTACAGTAACCAAACCTGAGCGGGACTACGTTATCTTACTTTACGCAGCGAAGAGGAAGTTCAATGTCATGGACCTTACAATTTTTAAAAGGAAAGTTCGACTGAAATGGTCACCATTCAGAGTTGCATTTCCGGAAAACATGCTTTTTGTTGAATGGGATCCTGCATCCACTCGGATCAAAAATATCTTCAAGCTTTTGGTTTATTGCACTCGTACACGAGTTTTGTGTTTACAGCGCACGATTTTAACGAGTTTATTACCAATTTCCGATCTCCTGAATTTGCGACTGCATTTCGATACACAATTCAAAAGGTTTTACCTCCGACGTTACAACTACAATCACCATAAAATTGCTCTGGGTTCTTTATCCACGAAGTTCCGAAGGGATAAATGGTACGAAAATATTGAAAGCACGCCACTCAGAGAATACGGGAAATCTTTCAAGATACAGGAAGCAGATGATGTTATTCCTGTTTACTTTTCAATCATCAGGTTTCTAAATGCAACTGGTGTCTTAAAATTCTTGTCAGGTAATAATATAATGGGGGGAATATATGGAAGTGTCTATCAATTCAAAACACATTCCTTAAAATACCAAATGTACTTCGCTGAAAATTATGAATATTTCAACTTTTATTATTTCGTAAATGACACGCACAGTGTAAAAATAAACCCAGTTGCATTCTTCAGACCAATTGACGGGCCAACGTGGACTTGCCTTTTTATTTCAGGATATATATTGGCGCTGATATTAAAATATTTCATTCCTTTGTTTAAGCAGTCAATTTTTGCAGTAGTGTCTGCGCTTCTCTCTCAACCACAATCTTCATCTAAATTGGGTGTGTTGATGTTATGGAACTTTGTTGCATTCATTCTGAGTAACGTGTATTCAGGGTCTATTGAGAGCCTTCTGGTTTCACCATCAATTCCAGCAAGAATAATTGATTTCAAAGATTTATTTGAAAAAGATTTTACGCCTTCATTACCTTTATCGCAACAGAATATGCACTTGTTAAGTGACAGATACGTAACCGGTGTTCTGCCTTACGTTGATGGCCTGATGAATAAGACAAAAATCCTCCCTCAATTTAAATATACGGTAGACAAGGAGTATTTTGAGTTCTTGATGACGACGGGAAAAACATGTGCATTCGGCGATAAATTGGAGGTGCAGCATATGGTTCAGTATCTGTCTTTGCTGAAACCGAGTCTATACTGCTATGGAGGATTGAAACCTATTAACATGGTGCCAATTTTTTGGACTTTTTATAATCCTAATGCAGCTGGGTTGTATTCTATTACACACCAGTTTCTTGCCACCGGAGTCATTCAATTATTTGAGGAATTAGAAAACGTTGCTACGTTCGTGACATTAAAAGACTACATTTTAGATATCTTCGAAGATGAAGTCGCTCAAAAATCCTTGCGTGAATCACATGGTCTTGTGGAACCGTTGTCACTGACTCAGACCAGTTTAATGTTTTTATTACTCCTGCTAATGCTCAGCATTGCTGGAACTTTTCATTTGTGGGATATGTGGTACGTTTCAAATATTCGAATAGTAGTAGCATCTAATTAACTATTTGTTCGCTAATGTTCAAATCTAACTTCTTAACTTTCAACGTTTTGGATCGAACTGTTGTACATCTCTAATATATGTCATACTGTTTATGTCCTGTTCAAAACCATGCGCACGTACGCTATTGTACCTCTGTATCGACGATATTTATGGAATTGTCGGTTTGTATTATTGGCTTTGATTGCACAGCCACCTGTGAAGAACTGGCTTTAGTTGTACCTAAAAATCTATTGCTCAAAATTAATGTAATAGATATAAATTCTCTACAAATTGGTTTTAATTGTATTTAAGAAATTTAAAACAACCTATTTTTTATATGAATATGGTTCTTTGATAGCTGTATGAAACCTTGGAAAGTTTCACGAATCAGCACATTGAATGTATCTTAATTGCAGACAGCTGGAATGAAAATAATTATTTGATGCAAGTTTGGGATAATTAAAGTTAACACTTAATGAGAATCAATAATTCTACTTATTCAAAAAGAAGGTTGTAGTAGTCGTTCAAATTGAAACTGCGCACCGTCCCATTATATGAGATGTGCTGGGGGTCCAACGAGCGGTGCAGACGAGCGACAAGGGTACACATGCTGTTACCATTCGCTATTGTGGATAGCTATTGCATTTGTTTGATTTACTTAGACAGGCTTTAGTTATAGTCGAGGATATGGTAACAGAGTGATACTAAAACTTAACCCTGTCCAACTCAATAAATCATTAATAAAAATTAAATGTTCGGTCTTCATCCTAAATGCACTCCTACTGGTTTGCCATTGAGAATACCAAGAACCACAATAGCTAACTAGCAGCTTTTTTCACTATATATGTATTTTTCATTTGGCAAAGCCGATGGCTCTTTTTCTTGAATTTGTATGCCTATTTGAACGACTGAGGAAGAATAATTGACAAAATTCTTATAAAATCTTAATATAATAAAATTCTTATTTTAATTTATTCAACTGTGTTCACAGTATTGGTAATTTAATCATTCAAGTACTTAATTTATGCAAATGTGTATTCAATAAACTTTGTTCGTTCATAATGTTTAAATCGTGTAACTACACCTGGTTACATCTATTTGAAACCCAAATAACATATGTATTTCGATTCCAGAAGGGAAGGCATACGATGTGTTATCAAATAAAACGATTTTCAAACACTGTTAGAAAGAACTAACTGGAAAAGTAATTAGACAGGTTAACTGATTACTCCAAATTTTTAGAAGTGTTCAGGGATCTCACTTTAAACCAGGGCTGGAGTATTCGAAAAATATGGATACGATTCTGATTAAGATTGACTCCAACGGATTCCAATCCCATTTCAAATGTATTTGTTTCAAAAAATAAAAATTTCAATCCAATTTATTCAAATATTCTGTATGAATTCCAATATAATTAAAATACTTTAATTATTAAATATTAATACCTGGAGTTACTACAGTCCCAAAAAACATCGTAACATTTGAACCCGAAAGTATCTAAATTCGGCAATTACGAATGAAAAGAAGCCAGTGAATATGTCAGACCATTTTATAAAGGCATAACTGCTTAATCTAGATAGGTACCATAACCGTACATAACTTACTGATTCACTTTGTTTTTCATTGATACTCTACAGTAGTAAAAACGTGAGCTGCATGCTTTTTCCCCTGACAAAATTAGACCCCTTTTTCGCGATTGAGAAAATTACTGACAAATGAATTCAGTGTTCGCTGATTGTAGCAAATTTATTTCCAGAAAAAAATTAGTAGCATTGCTCTGCGTCATTTTCAGAGCTATGCAGTATTTTCAAATACAGTATTTTAAAATACGTATTTTCAGACCACAAAGTATTTTGTATTTGGTATTTTCAAGTTAGAAAGCAGTGGTCAAGTATTTTGTACTTAGTATTTTAAGAGCTTGTAAGTACAAAAGTATTTTGTATTTGCTTACTTTCAAGGGCCTGGAAAATGTATTTCAAATAAGTATTTGGCTCAAAATACTTTTCAACAGCATGATTACAGCTTTGACATTGTTTGTAGTTTACACGATGTTCAATATCTGTGATAAATCCATTTTAGCAATGCAATATGATGCGACGGAATGAATCCTTTTAACTGGATACATCAAACATGTTCAGGTTCTCCGTATTCAGTATTACATATCGCCACTGAAATGGCAAAATCGTCTACGCGCGCATGCTATTGTACATCACATAGTCCACTTTACTTAGCAACAATATTTAAGATCCGTCGAAGGCACTCAATTTTATTTTCAGATACTAACTCAGATACTAAAAATATCATAATAATCTTCATTACTTAATAAACAATCAAAATAACTGATTATCGTTAGTCATTTTAATTATAACTAACGGACTGACCAATTCAACAAAAGTTGAATCATTTGTTATTACACCAGTCTTATATGCAGTCCTTGAAGTGATTAGTTATTTAATTAATTTTTAAAATGTTGATTTTCAAAGCTGTTTGAGTCCCAGAAACTGAAAATAGTGAGCATTATTTGGGTATTTTAAGAAAAGTGTTGTATTTAAAATACAGTATTTTGTATTTGAGTATTTTAAATTACCGAACATGTATTGTATTTTTATTTGTATTTTAGTAATGTATCCTGAGGTATTTTACTTTGTATTTTGTATTTTCTATATTTCACTTCAGGTATTTTATTTGGTATTTTGTAATCTTAGACTAAGTATTTTGCATAGTTCTAGTCATTTTATGGAATCAAAAGTAATTCTAAATTTTGTATTCCAATGAGTAGTTTAAAAAAGTTATGTAATGGCTTACTGAAAACTTCTTTTGTTGTTTGAATTTACGAGATAAACTTCAAAATGTCACGAATTTTTCGAATATCTAAGCATTGGATACAGTATTCAAATATATTTTGAATCCTAATTCGAATACAGATATTTCTTTTCGATTCAATATAGATTTAAATACTTGAAAAAATATATTTACAAATACTAATTCCGATAAAAATATCAAAAAATAAAAATGAAATGCCGATTCCAATTCTAATTCCGATTCGAATGACCAGCCCTGCTTTAAACGCGTTACAAACAGTTTGAGCGAACACTAACTTAATTATTATTGTTTCATTCATCAGTTATTCAGGAATTGTTTAAAAATGCGTTGAGAGTACACTTAAACAATTTATAAAAGCATTTATTGTCAACTTGTTCTCCGAAAACATTGATTGTAAAATCTGTACTAAACAAACTTGCGGATCAGACATTTCGGGCTTGGCAGCCGAATTTTGATGAGAACGTGTTGAAATTATTAGTAAAACATTAGGAAATAAGAACATTGACTAATTATAAGAATGCCATGAAAAATTTTGGCATGTATAAAATATTTGTGTCTATCTGTGGTGCCTACCAGGTGGGTACACATTTTGTTCCTGTTCCCAAATCCGCTTTTGTTCCCATATTTTGGGAACATTTTCTATGTACCCAAACGTTCCCGAAGTGTTTTGGGAACAAAATTTGTGTTCCCGTACGCACCCATTTCTGTTCCTGTTACCAAAAACCTGGGTGTCTCCTGTTTCCATGGACAGCACTACTTGGGATACAAATACTTGACTGAATACTTCATACTTGAATATTGTCTTACCGTAACGGTTATTAAGTCCACCCCAGCCAATCGTCTTAACAGATGTAGCTTGCTTGCTAACTGGATAGCCAAGTATTTACCTTGAGTACTTACAGTCAATAAATGTCTTGATTCATTAACCGTTATTTAGTTTCTTCATTTAATTATTTTTTTTTTCAAATTACGTGTGTTCCACACTTGTTTCCATATGTTTTTGTACGAGTTTCGAAGGGCATTCTCAGCAGCAATCTTCAGTTTTGGCGCTAATATGACCACATTTGGCACATTCAAAATTATGGAGGCATTACTCATACGTCCATGCATTGACAGCAACACTTATAGTGTGTTAGTGCTATAAATATAGTTAACAATTTAGTTGATGTGATTTAGTAGCTAATTGTGACATGAAATCACAAACAATTTCAATGCCATTACCACGGGAGGAAGTCGTCTGTTTAAAACATTTAGGTAATATTACTGCAGCAATACTCAGGACTTGCCAGCTCAATTTTGACCCTTTACGAAAACGTTGATTCCAAATTTTGTTTTTGACTTTCGAGCACAGCAATGTGCAAATTCTTAGATTTTGTCTTTTGAGCTCTTCTGCCTGCCGGTTGACTGAGTAGTTATATTTAAATAAGGTCCAAATTTTGATTAGTTTAGCCGGTGGTTCTGCCACCTAGACAATTTCGATAGTTACCCTAATGAAACACTCACACTGGTATGTATAAACTATCTACAATTGCGTGTTTGAGATGGGATGAGAAAAATATTTGACATCACAGTGTAAACATGTTATAGAATAGCCTTTGCTTATATAAACTGGAGACTAAACTCAGAAAAGAATTGCTCAGATCTTGAAACTTTTGGAAGATTGAAACAAAATAATTCGAAAGTAAATAATGATGGCAAGTTTGTGTCGTCGCAACCAAGCTCTGTATCAAATTTTCCAAAAAAGTAACAGCATTTATGCCCTTGCAGGCCCTGATTGTTTCTAACCCAGCGCAATTCTGTAAGTTTTAAGTTATTTACTCGAATTACTGTAAAATTCGTAGTTTTGAAGATCAACGGACATGAATTTGTAATTTTATAATTTATTTGAAACTTTGACCACCCCCTCGAACCAGAATGACCCTCACTCCTAATTCCTTCCGAGAGTAGTTCTAATTATTATTTAATTATTTTTCCTTTTGGAAAAATTTTACAAACGTAATTCCCGCCTGGTATTGATGTTAAATAATTTTTCAAAGCAAAATTTATAATCCCTATTCTCACAACTGAATATTATTAAATCTAATCTGTGATCCGTAATACCAAATTATATATACGTACATATTCTTGATCCCAGTATTCACCTTAAAATATTTTAGTACTTTGTCAAAAATATTTAGAATCCCTGATAAAATAGGGCTATCAATTTTCAAAATCCATGTTCACTGAAAAATATCGATAACTTTGTAATTCTCCCCTGCGTGGATTTTTTTTTGAAATCTGACACCTGTCTTCATCTTTTGGTCATAAATAAATTTTCGCTCATGCAATTTCCCAGAATTGAGCATTTAAATTTAGCTAGAAAATACCTTTTACCAAAAATGTTTTACATATGTTTTTTTAAATTCTCATTTTCATTCAATTTATCTTACTGTGAACTTGACTATTGTTCTAAGCCTAAGGAAATAATCTTCGAAAATTTGAAACTAACGTTTTGTGAGAACTCACTAAATCATCGAACAGCTTTCCGGAGATTTTCGGTTACAGATCCCAGGAATGCAATAAATTGCAGTTATTTGTATGAATTGCAATAATTTACAAGATGCTTTTCTTCATCCTTGTGTAGACCACCCTAATTTGTTGAAAATAAAGCCCACTAGTTTGTAAAAATAAGAAGCTTCATAGGTTCCTCATCATAAAAGTGTATGTATTTATGCCACTGATCGGCGCACTCACGAGTTTTGAGAGCAAAACTCGCACTCAACTCGCACTCAGAACTCAAAATTTGAGTGCCGAGTGTGAGACCCGCGGCATTCTGAGCAGAACTCAGTTTGTGAGGCCGAGTGCCATAAAAATAGATTACATTCATTGAGCGAGAGTGTGAGGGCAGTATTTGGAACTCATATATTCCATAACGGAATGCATGTTGCCCCCATCTACACTTACAAATTCAGTACATTTTGCCTGCATTTAGCATTTTGATGATCTCGTTTCCGCTAAAAATGTGAGCTATCGTCAGTACAGTGGACGGCTTCAGCGTTATTCTTTGGCGGATTCCTTGAAATGGCGCTAATTTTAATTTGTTACTGAGAGTTCCTGAGTGCGAGTTTGAGTGCAAGATTTCATCACGGTCACTCATGAGTGCGAGTGCGAGCTCTTGTTTGATTCAGAATTTGAGTTCCTGAGTGAGTTCTGAGTTCCGTTTAGAGACTCCTAGCACTCTTGAGTGCGAGATCGAGTTCAAAAATTTTGCCGATCAGTGATTTATGCATAGTCCCCAAAAGCATCATCTTGAAATTTACCGCTCATTTTTTTAAAAACCAGCTGAGTAAACCTACTGCAGTAATGGCTTTCTAAACATCTTAAAATAATCAGAAACTTGAATTTATTTTATCTCAATTACACGGGGTGAGCTCAAATAAATGGTTGTCTTCTGCTTGTCAAATTTTACTACAATAAATTAGAAGAAGTTTGTGACACATTACAAATATTTTGAGTGAACAATAGCTTAGCTATTATTTCGTTTTTAATACATAGTTATTGATTCAGGTATGGAACCATAAACTTGTAATGTGAATGAATTCAAAAAATCCCCACTTGGTTTCCATAAACATTGATTTAAAATCATATCTCCAATAAAATATATTGTTAAAATATCCTAAAATATGTCACAAATTTACTCACACATACAAATAAATTATTTTTCGTCAACCATTTCAATTAGATTTGCAATGAGGTGATGGTGAATAAATTCATTTTTTGAAGCAAGGAAGGAACTTCCAACACAAGGAACAATTTTCGCGAAACGAAGCAATAAACCTTTCTATAAAATGGGCGGATGAAATATGATTATAAATTGCTCACTGTTTGAACTGGAAGGGGAAATATATTTCAGACCTCCTGTAATCAATTAACTTCATTTGTGGGGATAAGTGGAAATTAAATATTATCGGGCTAGAGTACATGTAAAATGTAAATAAATGTATGCCGAGGCGTGGCAAAGTTTTCATGCTAATCTCATCGGTACAGTAGGCTTCTGTTTGCACAGTAACCAAATTTCAGTTGATATACTTCAAAAATCATCTATCTGTAGAACTACTCGTTTCATTGCATGACAGACTACATGCTCAAAATTATAAAACATTTACACATATAATTTGTAATTCCATAACCATAATTCTCGTCTGAGTTGATGTTCCAGTGAGTTTATGGCAAACAATTTCAACTCAAATAATTTAATCAGGATATTAACAGATACAAAAACATTTGCAGAAAGTACACCACGCAACGACGCAACTTTAATATTTTCAAAAATACGAAAAAGTCGACATTCGAGCTGATTGTTTGAAGTTTTCCCGACGTACAAAGTCGCTACTTCTTCTACAGAGTTACTCTCATAATTAAACTTAGGTTGCCTGAAAAACTGGCTGTTAACTCTGTAACATGAAATCCGCTCGCCTTAGTTTATACATCATACTTTGTTGCCTTTATAACATTGAATCATCTACATCTGAAAGCATTTTTATTTCCTATTTCTTGGCGTCATTAGAAACGTGTGAAACTATTTTGCTTTCCCATAGCAATTCAACCAGCGGAACTCATCACAATCAGGCAGTTTCGGTCTTAACAGTGGCTAACAGAATCCTTCATCCGGTTCAATTGATAACCAATGAGAAATTCCTACCGATCACTGCGGACGGAAAATTGGGTAAATATAACTGTAAGTTGTATGTACTGTTAAAGGAGCTCAACATGACTAAAGAAAATGGCAAAGCCCTGGAAGTTCAGCCTAGTGCAAGTAAAATTGTTACAGTAACCAAACCTGAGCGGGACTACGTTATCCTACTTTACGCAGCGAAGAGGAAGTTCAATGTCATGGACCTTACAACTTTTAAAAGGAAAGTTCGACTGAAATGGTCACCATTCAGAGTTGCATTTCCGGAAAACATGCTTTTTGTTGAATGGGATCCTGCATCCACTCGGATCAAAACTATCTTCAAGCTTTTGGTTTATTGCACTCGTACACGAGTTTTGTGTTTACAGCGCACGATTTTAACGAGTTTATTACCAATTTCCGATCTCCTGAATTTGCGACTGCATTTCGATACACAATTCAAAAGGTTTTTCCTCCGACGTTACAACTACAATCACCATAAACTTGGTCTGGCTTCATTGTACGAGAGGTCCCAAAGGGATAAATGGTACGAATATATTGAGAGCATGTCATTCAGAGATTATGGGACAACTTACAGGGGACTCCATGTGGATGATGTTATTCCTGTTTACTTTTCAATCATAAGGTTTTTAAACGCAACCGGTGTCCTAACAGACTTTTTGGGTGACGAATTAATGGGGGGAATATCTGGAAGTATTTTCTACGCGCCGTCACATTCCTTAAAATATCAATTATACTTTGCTGAAAATTACGAATATTTCAACTTTTATTATTTCGTAAATGACACGCGCAGTGTAAAAATAAACCCCGTGGCATTCTTCAGGCCAATTGATGGTCCAACTTGGACTTGCCTTGCTATTTCAGGATATATCTTGGCGCTGATATTAAAATATTTCATTCCTTTGTTCAAGCAGTCAATTTTTACAGTAGTGTCTGCGCTTCTCTCTCAACCACAATCTTCATCTAAATTGGGTGTGTTGATGTTATGGAACTTTGTTGCATTCATTATGAGTAACGTGTATTCAGGGTCTATTGAGAGCCTTCTGGTTTCACCATCAATGCCAAGAAAAATAATGGATTTTAGGGAATTGTTTGAAGAAGATTACACGCCTTCATTGCCTTTATCGCAACAGAATATGCACTTGATAAGTAACAGATACGTAACTGGTGTTCTGCCTTATATTGATGGCCTGAGGAATAAGACAAAAACCCTCCCTCAATTTAAATCTACGGCAGACAAGGAGTATTTCGAGTTCTTGATGACAACCGGGAAAACATGTGGATTCGGCAATAAAGTGGAGGTGCAGTATACGGTTCAGTATCTGTCTTTGCTGAAACCGAATCTATACTGCTATGGTGGTTTGAAACCTATTAACATGGTGCCAATTATTTGGACTTTTTATAATCCTAATGCAGCTGGGTTGTATTCTATTACACACCAGTTTCTTGCCACTGGAGTCATTCAATTATCTGATGAACTAGAAAATGTTGCTACGTTTTTGACATTCAAAGAATACATGTTATATGCCTTCAAAGATGAAGTCGCTCAAAGATCCTTGCGTGAATCACATGATCTTGTGGAACCGTTGTCACTGACTCAGACCAGTTTAATGTTTTTGTTATTACTGCTAATGCTCAGCATTTCTGGATTTTTTCATTTGTGGGATACGTGGTACGTATCAAGTATTCAAGTTTTATTAACTAATTAACTATTTATTCGCAAATGATCAAATCTGACTGTTTTAGTTTCAACGTTTTATGGTCGAACTTTCTGCCATGGCTAATATACATATATCATACTGTATAAATGCTGTTCAAAAGCATGCGCACGTAGACAATTTTACCTCTTTAACGACGATATATATATGGAGTTGTCGGTTTATGTATTATTGACTTTGATTGCCTAGCCACGGGTGAAAAATTTTCTTTAGTTGTACCGAAGTCTGTTACTGAAAATTGCTGCAATAAATATAGATTCTACACAAATTCTTTTTCATTGCATATAAAAAACTTCAAGCAATCTATTTTTTTAAACAAAAGGGATTCTTTGATATCATTATGTGACTTTGGAGAATGATACGAATCTGTACATAGAATATATAGAAACTGAAAAGAGCTGTAATGCAAATAATTACTCTATGCAAGTGTGAGGGAATAAAGTTCTGAAATAACGAGAATCGTTAAGTAATAATGAGCAATACCAGTCCGTTCATTTAAAGCTCCGCGAGCTACTTTTAAAATAAGCGAGCCAGGTTTAAGCATACAATAAGACTCCCGGACAAGCCCTTTAGCGCAGTGCTGCGATCGGGTCAAGTAATTTCAAAACTTGACCATGAACTTGACTTGACCACGAAACTTCAAGTAACTTTCAAGACACAACCTGAACTTGATAACTAGCGTTCGTGTAATTACTTGACTTGTCAAGTTCAAGTAATCAAGTAACTTTTATAAGACCCGAACTTGATCAAGTAGCTAAAGTTCCAAACTTGACTTGAACTTGACTTGACCATGACTTGAACGCGACTTGAACTTGATAATTCAAGTTAAGTATCACAAAAATTAAAACATGACCACAATAACTTGTCGAACTTGTTTCGGCAAATCATTTCCTTCAGACGGAAAACCAAACCGCATTCAGAAAACAATTTTACTAAAATTGCTTATTTAAAACAATTCGAGGTCAACTTTAGTGCTGTCCATGGGAACAGGAGACACCCAGGTTTTTGGGAACAGGAACAGGAATGGGTGCGTACGGGAACACAAATTTTGTTCCCAAAATACTTTGGGAACATTTGGGAACATAGAAATTGTTCCCAAAATATGGGAACAAAAGCGGGTTTGGGAACAGGAACAAAACGTGTACCTACCTGGTATTCACATGAAGTTTATAATATAAAAATACCTCACAAATAAAATATTATTGTAAAATTACGTCACAACATGTCAAATACGTCACTTTTTCGCACGTTATTATTTAACAAAATAATAAATATTAATTATTTAGCACGTGGCAAAAATGGAACTCTCATTAACTTAAATCCAAAATTGTAGCTCAGAAAACTCCAGCGTGCTCTTATCCTTGTTAGTTCAGCAAAAGTATATTGAAATTGTTACTTCTCTTAGCTAATTTCAGTTACTACTGTACTTTGCGCTGCGATGATTAATTTAATGATTGTTACTGAATTTTCATTTAATTTCGAGTAGCTAAAGGTATTGGAGATGGTGTGCTGTTATTTATTTTTAATAAAGTGGATTTGATATTTGGTTTTTTAAATCTACGCATAATTAGAGCTACCTGGGGTATAAATGTGTAGGTTGTAATTTTCTGCTAGTCTTTAAATACTTTTGGGAACAGGAACAGGAACATTCCTGTTCCTGCAGGAACAGGTCCAGGAACTTTGAATTGGTACCAATTTTTATGGGAACAGGAACAGGACCATTGCTTTAGTTCCTGAAAAAATGGGTACAGGTACAGGAACAGGTATGGGTACCAAATTTCCGTTCCCATGGACAGCACTAGTCAACTTTGAGCGCATATTGAATACAGTAAAAGATCGATATAATTGACTACAATTTATAAAGGATTTACCATTATAAAAACTTCTAAAGCATTGTCTAAATGAAAGTTGGGGTCAAACAAATGAATCCCTGATATCGATACATTCCTTATAAGCTGAGCCCTTATAACGGACTTCCACTGTATTTCTGACAAGTTTTACGTACATGGTGTCAAGTTTTATTTAATGTTCATATATGCATATACCTATTTGAGTATTAGCAGTACTCTTAATTTAATTTTTAATAAACTAGTATTTACTTATTTATTACAGGCTTTTCGTAAAGGGCCATCCAAGTACATTTTATATTGTAATTTATTTACACAAGTTGAACTAATAATTCTAATTGTAAGCAACAATATGAATTATCAAGATAATTCTTTCTTTTCATGGAGAGGCCGCTGCAAAAACTAACAATAAGCAACGTCTGATAAACAAGACCTTCATAAAACTGACTGATTTTGTATTTTGTCGCTTGATTTATGACATGTACAAACAAAATACTCTAAACACCACATGAAATTGGATTGTGATTTTGAAATTGCGTCCGTCCTTTATGGCATGCGCAATCTAAAATTACTTGAACTTGACCATGCAATCTCAAGTTCATGGTCAAGTTTTTTCTTTCCATTACTTGACCCCGAACTTGACTTGAGGTTCAAGTAAATTTCCCTTACTTGTACTTGAACCTGACTTGTCTTAAAATGTCATGGTCAAGTCGAGTACGTACTTGAACTTGACCCGAAATATTCAAGTAAAAAAATTTGCATACTTGAACTTGACCCGAACTTGAACTTGACTCGAAAACTCAAGTATTACTTGAACTTGTCCGCAGCACTGCTTTAGCGTATAGTTTCGCCACACGCTACCACATCTCCAAGTAATTGTCCTTGTGAAGCACAGGCCTTTTACTATAGTTTTATTAAAACCAATTACAATTTTATTTATTAAAGATTTTGAATTATGAACTCTTGAGTGTATAACGGGTTGGTCTGAAATTATAACTGACTTAATCACTCAAGGGCTTCCACGCTATATGTTTGAACGACTGAGAAAGAATAATTTGCAAAAGGTTTCGAATGTGTCTATTTTCAGATGCATTCCGAATTGTAATAACTACGCTTCAACTGTATTTACGCAAAATGTAATAAAATTCTCAGTTTATTTTATTTAACTGTGTTCAAAGTACTGGTATTTTAGGTATGCAAATGCAAAGTATGTAATTATGTATTCTATATATGTAACTAACTTCATCCGTCCATATTGTTTAAATCGTGTAACCACACCTGGTTACATCTATTTGAAATCCATAAAACATATGTATTTTGATCCCAGAACGGAAGGATTACGATGTGTTAACAAACAAATCGATTTGCAAACACTGTTAGAAAGAAATAACCGGAAAACTAATTAGACAGGTTAACAGATTACTCCAAATTTGTTAGAGGTTTTCTGGGATCTCTCACTAGACACTTCACAAACATTTTGAGCGAACAATAACTTAATTTTTATTGTTTCATCCACCAGTTATTCAGGAATGGTAACGGAAATGCACTGGAAATAGCCTGAGACAATCAGGGTTGCAAAATTGAAAGTGCCATGACATTTTCGGCATTATGCCTGCCCAAAATGCCAGGGCATTTTGGGCATTTTCATTTTATGGCATTTTTGGCATTTTGGGCATATTAAGTCTAGGGCAGGCATTTTCAGGCATTTTCGCACCGATTTTTTCGATTTGAGCTTTCGCTAACTAGTAATTTTTCATACTAAATCAGAAACAGTATTTAGTATGACAGTATAGACAATTTTATGAAAAACAAATTATTTTTTCATTTTATATTAAGACCTCGTTCACATACATGATAACGCATGCTTATAAAACTTCGCTAGCAAACATTATTGTAAAGATGTAACACAAAAATATTTAAAACTGACAAGTTCCATAGTTTAAACACTGGATATCAGCAAAAAGTAATTTTTGCATTGTAAAATTTTGAACTTCTAAAATTAGTGTTTTACTTGGAGCAATAAAATTTACTATAGAAGCTCCAAGTTTTGAAATATTCTACAACGCAAGTTTGTATGTACTAAAGTTATGAAATCCAAAATTCATTACTAATTAAACTTCATTTTTTATAGACATTTTTGTGTTTTCTTTTTTAACTATTATCAAAATTTGAATCATTCACAGGCAGCAGGGGTCGGATTTTGTAAATCTCCCTGGAAGATTTTTTCCCTGCTGGTCATGATGACCCTGTTCGAAGCAAGTTTAAAACTCCCTGTTGACAAAACAATTTTCGTAATACACCCCAACAAATTCAAAAATCCCTGCTGAAAAAAAGTCAACAAATTTGAAAATCCCTGTTGACAAAAATCATTTTTAGTAAAACACCTCAACAATTTAAAAAATCCCTGCGGACAAAAATTGTTTTCCATAAAAGACCACAACAATTTCCAAAACCCAAAAAAAAGGTCAACAGATTTGAAAATCCCTGTTTGCAATCCCGTTTGAAAATTTCCCTGCTGAAAATTTTTTTCCCCTGGGAAGATTCTTCCGGTCTCCCTACATAATTCCGACCCCTGTCAGGCAGTGGTCAAATCTTTCTTTTAAAACCCTTGAAGCCTTTTTAAATAATAGAGTTGTTTTCAACTTTTGAAAGCAAATGAATATTGCAAAATTTTTAAAGATATTTTAAGTCTTCTCTTATTGTTAGTCCATATTTTAAAACACGGAAAATAATGAATTAAGATAATTGGATTTCTTTTGTAAAAATCAACATTAAAACTTTCTTCAGACTGGATGGACTTGAATATGTCATACAAACTCCCATGTTTAAGCTGGAGGACCAATAATGGTCATGTTTCCAATGCTCATTTTAATATGTTTTAGCCAAAATGCCGGACATTTTTGGCATTTTCAGGGCATTTTCAGGTGGGCACGCATAAAACCTAGGGCATTTTCATTTTTTCAACCCTGGAGACAATTTATGAAAGCATTTACTGTCAGCTTGTTTTCCGAAAACATTGATTGCAAAAGCATATCTCTAGTAAACAAACTTGCCGGACAAGACATAGAAAGCTGATTGAAGACAAACTGGAAATATCCAATCAGCTTTCTATGTCTTGTACTTTGAAATGCCTGGTCAATTATTTTGGGCTAGATTGGCTAATTATTGTTAAAGATGTATTATTTTCAAAAATGCCAAAATGATGGAAGAAATATTTGCACGGGTTCCCGGGATGAAGGATATGACGTCTGTGAATTAGATACAGGAGGCCTATTGGTTTCCGATGACTTTGGATACAAATACTTTTCTGAAATATTGTCTTTCCGTAACGGTTGTTATGTCCGCCCTCAGCCAATAGTCTTCATGGATGTGTCTAGTTAATCGCATGGGTTCACGTCCCACCCGGGTATTTGGGTTCAGGTCCAGGTTCAGGTTCAGTATAGGTGCATGTATTTTGGACCCAATAATTTTGGGTCCTTTCTGGGTATAATATTTTATACCCGTGAAATTAGGTAAAGGTTCAGGTTCAGGTACAGAGAAAAACCCGTTTTGATTTTACCTGTCAGGACCAGGTGTAACAAATGAAAGACCTGAACCTGATCGCAAAAGACCTGAAAAGTTTGGGTTCATTGATTGAAAGTTAACGACTGTCGGCAACACTTATAGTGTATATGTAATTATATGTACAGATCTCAACAATTTTGGAAGTTTGATACAAAATAATTTGAAAGTAAATAATGATCGTAAGTTTGTGTCGTGGATACCAAGCTCTGTATCAAATTTTCAAAAAAAAAATAACTGAATTTAAGCCCTTGCAGGACCTGATTGTTTTTAGCCTAGCGCAATTGTGAAAGTTTTAAAATATTCTATTCTTCCGTGTTCCATTCTTGTTTCCATATATTTAATTGTACGAACTGCGAAGAGCTTTCTCAGAAACCATTTTCATTGTTGGCGCTAATGTAACCGCATTAGGCACAGTCAAAATTATGGAACGTTTATTTAATCATAAGAGCACTTTCCATACGTCACGACTTCAGGTTCCATGCGCAGTTGTCAGTTTATTTCAGCTTTGGAAATCACCGCTAGTGCGTGGCGAAACTTGGCACATTAATCGATCCTTAAATCGATCAGTACGTGGTTTTAAAGCAATACGACGTCCAGCGTCGTTTCATAGTATTTATATACTCGTGTCAACCCACAATGAAATTGTGTGAATAAAATTCGTTGTAACTAATGAAGAATCAATCCGACGGCTAAATGCATTATCTCATTTAAACCGTCGTGGTAACCCCAAACCAAATGTTATTTCTAGTAAAAGGATCTTTGATAATTTGACCAAGAATTTTTGCAAAAACTGTGAATGCAAAATCTCATGTTAGCGTAAACTTGATTGTTTAAAACGTACAGGGAAAACTCAGGAATTTACATCAACATCTCGACACACAATTTAAAGTTTTTCCTCCGACGTTATAACTATAATCGGCATAAAATCGCTGTGGGTTCATTGGAAAAGAAATTCTAAGGCGGTAAATGGTACGAAAATATTTAGAGCATGGCATTCAGAAATTACGGGAAATTCTAGGCACTGGAAGCAGATGATGTTATGCCTATTTACTTTTCAATCATCAGGTTTTTAAATGCAACCTGTGTTCTCACAGACTTTTTGGGTGACGAATTAATGGGGGAAATATCTGGAAGTATCTATTTCGCAAATTCACATTCGTGAAAATATCAAGTGTATTTTGCTGAAAATTATGAATATCACAACCATCCTTATTTCCTTTCAACATAACTTAAATGTAGCCCTCTAAAATGTTTGCCTTCCTTTCAAATTACATAACCTCATTTTCGCAGTCAAAATTCCTCTAGAAACAGATTTCCTTCAATTTTAAAACCACAATCCGCTTAAAAACGTTTTGAACCAGCAGGATTGATTCAGCGCAGCAAAGGGAGCTGGCACACTTTGTCAGTCATGAGCAGCAATGAGCAACTGCTGGCAGGATTGAGCCCCATTGACGTCCCGAGATGAAGAGAGGTGGTACGCCCCAGGCTATTTCTTAAATACGGGTTTTAGAGGCTCGGAATTGATGCAAACTTGTTCACTGGCATACTAGGAGCTTAAATTAATTTTTAACGAAAAACACGCCAACACGGGGCTTTAAATCCAATGTACAGATTTTAAAGTATCTACTTAGGTACCCATAATTTCAAATAGCCATCAAACTTTACCTGCCAAATGAAATGTTTGTTGCACATCATAATTAATTTCTCTTTGCTGAATCAGCTTTTAATAAACTACATTACGAGATATAAAAATAAAGTCCTTAATATTCACAGAGAACAACTAAGCACCAGTTGACATAAATTTGATTTTACAAAAATAATTCGGTACCTTCATCTTTAGTTCTTAAAAAATTTGCCATGAGGGGCTCCAGGTTTTGTAAGAAGCCTTAATTGTTAACAAGAAAATGTACTCGGAAAACATTTGATGTAATTGAATATCCACCTAAAACTGCAACTTGGATTTTGTAATTATCATTTACATGATTTTAAATGGTATATTTAGAAGCCTTTTGATGTTGGAACAAAGTAGTGACAGGATTGTGTTAGCATTGTGTTAGCAGCTCTTGGGTCCAAACAAGGCCCTCCGAAATATAGAGGGACGGATTCATGCCCATTAGTGGATATATATCATTTCTGCCATCCTGTTCTTCAAGCGATTTCTGATGAACAATGAAGGTAATACTACAACGATTAGGAAAAGACGTGAAAATGCAGATGTGATAATATCTAGATAGTACTCGTATATTTTGACAATTACGGAGGGTGGGGCGCATTCAAAGATACAATGTTTTTCTTCAATTTTTAGTGATAAGTACACGTCTGTGAATAAATTTAACATTTTCTACGTGTTCCCCATCTTTTTTTGATATGGTACGGAGGCATCGTTTCCAGGACCCAATAACTTCGACACATTTTTCAGGAGCGCCTTCGTTCCATACCTCGCGAAGGTTTTTCCAAAGCCCGTTTATCATACAGTCCTTCGTCCTTTGAAGAGTTTGCGTCAAGAATCCATAGCCGAAGAAATCCCTGGGACTGTCATCCGGTGACTTCGCAGGAATTTCAGTATTTTTGATGATGGTTATTTCGGTCCTAACTTCAAGATCCTTGGCGTGCTGCTCGGTCAATCTCGCTGTATCAGATCTTGCAGCATTATGATGAACAAACACCTTGGCCGAGTCCTCACCGTAAAGCTGGGCGATACCATCCTCAAGTAAGGGTCTCAATACTTGGTCCATATAGTATTGAGAGTTGACCTTAACGTTTGGGTGTACTCGGATAAGAAAGAAAACCCCCACGCCAGACAACGCTCCTGCCACCATCATTGTTTCACCAAACCACTCGCGCTGCTCCAAGGTCAAGGTATCGGAGAGAATATCTTCCTTCGTATAGAAGATAGCGCGTTCTCTGTTGAGGTCGTCCACAACAAAGATGTCTTCGTCCAAAATAACCGCGAATTCGGATCTTCCCCTGCCAGATTCGGTTCGTAGAGCTGCCGGGAGTCGGTGTTCCGATTTTTCTTGTGGGTATCGTAGAGCCGGTGTACTTTTCTCTTTTTCCTCTTCTTGAGACCAATATCCTCGTATGTTACTCGCCTGAGAGTACGAGGAGATACCTGCAATCGACGAACCATTTATCTTTGGGATCTTGAATTGACCTTCGGGGTCATAAGGTCAACTGTTCGAATGACGGCCTTTGACCTCACTTTTCGGTGGTACTGAAACTTTGCTGGTGGCAATCCCTCGGTGCGATGTTTTCGACGTATGCCAATTTTATTAATGACACGATATATGGTCATCACTGACAGGTCATGGCCTTGACCCTGGAGCACTGTTTTCACCATTCTACATGGCAGATTCTGATCGGAAAGTGCTTTCATGGCACCTTCAACTTCCAGACTAATTATACGGCACATTTTTTCACTTATCCCAATGAAACTTGGCACACACTTTAAAAACGGATAAATAATTAAGTGTGGGAAATTTCATTGTGACAGGTCAACAGAGCCGGACATTATAGCGCGTGAAGGATTGTATCTTTGAATGAGCCCCACCCTCAGTATTGCAAATAATCCACTGCAGTAGACTAAAGCCTGCTTGACTATACTTCAAATAGAAATTAATCATTTCGCATGCCAAAACACTCCAAGAACGTTTGATTGATAGTCCTCGAGTATTTTATTGAACCAGGTTAGTTGGACTCTGACTAATTAAACTTGTCATTATTCCTCGGGATCCTGTTTTTAGTATCAATCTACAACCAAACTTGAAATCACGCTCAAGTTAACTCTGGTCTTGGTACGTTTGGTGGCAGGTTGTCACGGTAAAAGGGAATATTAATCTTACATTAAATTAAACGTTCAATGTATTTTTTAACTGATATTTTTCTGACACTTACAGCTCTGCCAAGACGACACAATTTGCTTCCTTCCGTTGTCGGAGGGGAGACAGTTGTCAAAGATGAATTGCCATACATTGTTGGTTTGCAGTATCCATGGGGTAACGTATCTGGAGGAACTATAATTTCCGAATCCGTAATTCTCACTTCAGCTAACTGTGCTATCCCTGGCTTTGAAACTGCCGTAGCAGTTGTTGCCGAGGACCACCAATTGTACTTGGATGACGATACGGAACCAGTGAGGGCTGTCAAAAAGATTATTGCTCACGAAGATTTCCATTCTTACGAATTCCCTAATGATATTGCTATCGTAGTTCTGTCGGAACCTTTGGTTTCTAATGAAGCAGTTCAAGCTCTCCCCTTTTCTACTGAAGGTCACAACGCCACGGGTAAGCAGTATACATAATATGTAGAAAAATCTTGCAGTTTTCAAGATTCCAGGAAATTATTCCCGTTGAAACGTAACAGTGTCAACGAATATTGAAATTGTTTTTGATTTGCAAGTATTTACCATGTTTTCCTCCGGATAGTTCCAAAACTAATGATACATTCGTGGAAATAGTAGAACAAAGTCAGGATTGACTGTAGAATATGCTAAATTTAAAGTTTTACAAATTGCAACTAAACTGTTTTCATAATTCCTCCTATTTTTAATTGACTATAGGATACTTCGGGTTAGGAAATGTGGGGTAATCATGGAGCCATTAAACAGTCCATAAAGTTAAGAATTTCGGGCGTAATCCTTACAAATAGACCGATGTTATGAAGATTCAACTACACGAGTAAGGACATTGACTGGATGGCTCAGTAGAGGGCTCATAAATTTTCCTTTCGCGAAGTATTAAAATGCGAAAAAATTGTATTCCAGGAAAAAATTTAAATAGTTTTAAAATTTTGGTTTGAGTAAGCAGTGGAAGATCCGATTTGCGGCTCCACGTTCACTTGGGTCACCAATTTCGTGTATTTTCTACGGTTTAGATTTTCGAGAATTTTCGTATTTACTTAAATGACTTGAACGACTTACTTAAACTTACACATCTCAATTTGCATACAACAAGTATAAAAAAACCTATTTCAAACTAAATTGACAATTGTGTTCAGACCTAGCAATTCACACACATGTTGTCATATTTATTCTTCAACAAATAATTTTATTAGAAATACTGAAACCACCAAATGTCTCCTCAAGCTTAAGTTCATAACATTTCCCAGAATTTCTTCTGACGAAGATCTTGTGTCACAATAAAATCAAGAGATTGACATTTCCGAAGCTATACTGCTGACATATAGATAAACTTCCAGTTAGTAGAGTGAACTTACTGTTAACTATAGTCCTGACAAGTTTCAATCAGTTTAGAACATAAAGTTTACATCGGAAGATATCACTTCTTAGATCCGCAGTAATTTAACTCTCATAAGGTTTTCTCGTAGTGGCTTGAACATTCAGCACTACATTGTTGTCGTATAATTTAAATGCAATTGTTGTTTGTGCTCACAGCAAATGATAACATTTGCAGGAAACGTCCTTGTCCGGGTTCCGTTGACTATGAGTGGGGATATCGAGCTAATCTCACCAAAGTCCTCATTCCCATTGTCCCTGGCAAAGAATGCAAGGCCGCATATGGAGACGAAATTAATGCCAGCAATATTTGCGCGGGTTCTCCGGAAGAAGGAAAGGAAGTCTGTGGACTAGATACAGGAGGCCCATTGGTTGCCGATGACCTCGGATACAAGTACTTGGCTGGAATATTGTCTTGGCGTAGTGGCTGTACTATCCGTGACCGGCCAATCGTCTTCACTGATGTCTCCTATTTGGCGAACTGGATAGCCAAGAATTTACCTTGAGTAATGTCACTGTCAATAAAAGACTTGGTTCATGAACCGTGATTTAATTTCTTCATTTACTCTGCAAATTACGCGTCTTCCCTATAAGTACTTGTTCCCATGTGTTTAATTGAACGAGTTGCAAAGAACTTGTTTAACAGGAAATTCACCATTGTTGGCGCTGATGTAACATGTAGCTGTATTGGACACAGTCGGCATTATGGAGTTAACAATTGTAAAAGTATTTTCCATACTGATTCTCTGAAGAATTATCCATAAGAAAATTCGGATTCGTATTGTTAAACGAATGGATGGCTTTACTGGGGAGCGTATAGAATCTTCATTCGAAAGGGCTGGCCTTGTCGGAAATGTCGGATTTTGTAGTTTAGTTGAATGCACTGACTCCAACACCTGTGGTGTGTTTAGTTCTGTAATTAGTTGTAATGTTTTTCCACGAGACCCAACTCCAGACATTCACAAAGATTCGAGAGCGTATGATAAATCAAAAGGATTTCTCCAATCACATAGAATCCGCTAAAAAAATCTGGCGAAAAACAGTTTGTATAGTTTGCCATGGCAGTCGATTCGATCATCGTAAGAACCTTTACTTCTTCTTGCGAAATCCAATGCATTGCAAACTATAGCTCCTCACGGGTCGAGTAGTTATCCATACCGTACTCGTACTTGGAACTGTACTCGAATTGTCGGCCCGAATTCCGGCTTGAACCGGACTTGTGTCTTCTTCTTGTAAAAAATTCTGTACTCGAAGTTCGGTATTATATTTCTTAATTTTTTACCGAACTTGGACCGTACTTACGAGTACGAAACGTTTATACCGACCGACCCGTACTTGAACTCGTACTCGAACCGTACTCGAGTATCAAGTACACCGAAAAAAAATAGTTTATAGATTTTATTTTCTGTTTAAGAAAGATTGGCGTAGAAAAAAATTAGTAAACAAAGTCGTAAAAAATAGTACAAACGAGGTTAAAATGCTGATAAACTATACATTTTGATATACGATTTGATACTGCCAGTCACATCAACTGGATTCTCTTTAGTCAGATCAATCTTATCCTCTAAATCCATTAATTTTGTACTATTCTCCGGCTTCATGATATTTTACGGTGATAGTTTATTACTTCATAACTACAGTAGTACTCCACATGGAGCTGTTAACAATGACCTAATGCAGCTTAATCAAATGTTGACCCAACCTGGCCGCTATACGTGCAACCGTGCAACGTTTCATGCAATTCGTAGCCATTTTGAATTTAACCGCATTTCCTTTTTCGCTTCGGAATAACAACTTTTTGTTTTTTTTTTCCGGAACTTTTTTGTAATCAAGGATATATGAATGTGGACATTGTACTGGAGGAAATGACTCGAGTATCGCGTATAAACCCGAGTACGGGTTCAAGTACATTTGAATTTATGTCCCGAGCTCGTACTCGTTCTTTGGTTCAAGTACTTTGAACGTACTCGTACTCACTCTGATACTCGTTAGAAATATACTCAAGTCCGAGTACGAAGACGGATACTCGACCGACGAGTACAAGTACCAATCTTAGTTGATACCGTACTCGACCCGTACTCGTACTCGAAACTCGAGTATCTACTCGAACTCGTGAGGAGCTATATTGCAAACTGCCATAGATGTTTCCGGTTCCGGACAAATTTCCCGCTCCAGAAGAATTCCAAATATTTTGAGACAGTGAACTCTACTGTGGGGTGGGCAAGTGGTGCAGGGAACTTTACCAAATACGGCCACGAACTATTGGATAATTTTAAAAAGGCTGGCTCACATTGGCTAAAAGGGAGGAGGAGAAGCAATGCATACCAATATTTGGAAAAAATAACCAATAAAGAATTCCATCCCTGAGTACGCAACACTTGGGGTAGAAAATGCCGTGCTCTGCTTTCTTTTGTTGGGAGTTGAAGTTGGAGGTTTTTGCCCACATATGGGGATTAGATTTGTGAGATTACTGTTTCTTCGTTGAAAAAACGTAACCTTAAAATTTGGCTCGGAAGGGTTTGATATATTATATGGAAATGTTCTACTAAATGAAAGCGAATAAAATAATTGAATATAAACCAATATTTAACGAGGAAAAGAAGTTTTATTCAAAATTCCAATGTTTCAATTGTTATGCTGGTGTTTCCCGAAGGTAGCATTTGTCACAAGGGCTTAAGGCGCGATTGTAAAAATTAATAATAATACAACCTAGATAAAAATTTTGAATTTTAACAAAGCTAAGTATTTTATGCGCTTAGTAAGTAGGAACAAATGTGTTCATGCCCTCCGCACCGACTTCACAGCAGGGTCAGCCTGACGTTCCAGTATTGACATACAAGAAATGTCTGTGTAATATAATTAGTTTTGTACAGTGTTTGGTAAGTTCTCAAAATTATTGTAAAATCGGATCACAAAATTTTACGTGTTTATTAAAAAATATATAATCTAAATGTATAAAGTACCAGGTAGAAAATAGGGAGTAACGAGTTGTGACCTGGGTAACGGTTTTAGAACAGGAATTTAAACTGCAGTTTGAGTAAGACATTGGTCTGTCGTTCCTTAGAAGGCTAGAAAATGTAATGCTCAGGGCAAATTGACATGTCGGGAGGGAAACGTGTACATAGCACGAAAGTGACGTCATTTTACATATTCACGTGATCCGTACGGCACTTTCTAAAACTTAAGGAATTTCTATGGAACTGGAATGGAACTTAGTTTTGGGGTATCATACAACAAGAAACTTTTGTGAACCACGGTTTGTTTGTAATTAATTTGCAAATTTAAGTTAAAACCTCGAAAACTGCGAACTACTTTAATATCTCTCAAACCTGGTCGAAAATTGCGGGATAATTAAGTTACTAATTTTAGTAAATAAAGTATTTTCTGTCGCTTAAAATTGTAGCAAACAATTTATCTACTGTTATCAAAGTTTCCAGTGTAATTAGAAGTCAAACAAATTTTCCGGAAATTAACAGTAATCATATTACGACAACTGCAACTCACATCAACTGTTTTTACACAAAACAGTACGCACTCAAGGCTCAAATCACTTGAAGCTGCTGTATTATTTTGTATTAGTAAAGAGCACATTCAAACTCCAGGAGAAACTGTTTGGACCAATATTTATGTTCCACTGGTTTTAAAAACACATTTCAATTTCCAAAATAATAATTCATTTATACCATTTTGTACTAAAGATAATCGACTAACTACAAACTACGATCTAACAAAATGACAGTTAGATTAGTTTTTTTAATGGCATACTTACAAATAGCTGACCCTGCTTCCCTTCAAACCAGTCTTACTGAAATTTTGTTGGAGAATCCCTTTTCGACCATTATGAAAAATGAGAGGACACCTTGCAGGTCAAAATTTATAGGAAATCTGGAGCCAGAATTTACCAACATTTTGATCAAACAAATGTCTAAATATATTTCCCTAGAAACCCAGTTCACTGGTAAAATAGTTCAAGTTCAAGTGTACAATATTATTGGGTCCCCCTTGCATTCTTCATTTTGCGTCAACATCGTTGTTCTCACTACAAATTCAATAGAAGTATTTCTTGAATCAGTTATGAAGGAAAGTAGCAACCGTCGTCTAGAAATGCTGCATTTTATTTTTCTGGAGGACCAATCCTTTCTGCAAAGAATTTGGCATGAAAAACCTATAAAACGGTTAAAGTTCAAAACTGGCATTATTACAGACTCAAATGGGCTAATTCTTACTCAAAGGGAAACTGCAATCGCTGACTCACAAATTCCTTTAATACAAATCCACTTGCCTCAATCTTGTAGGAAATGGAACTCCATCAGAAATCAACATCTGTCAATTGCTATTTTTAAACTCCTAACATATGTACTTCTGAACAGCGAAAATAAGCCTATAATGGGTATGACCTACAATTTCATCCAAGCAGTATCCAAATTCTACAACGTCTCAATGTCCATTGACATTTCTCTAACAAAATTTGGGAAATCCAAGAACGGAAGTTGGGAAGGTTTCATCGGAGAAGTGGTCACAGGAAGAAAGGACATTATAGCTGGAATTGGTGGACTTCCGGCTCGTTTTGAAGCACTTGATTTTACATCCCCAATTTTTTTTGGGTCTATGAGAGCTTTTCTCTCCCATCCAAAAACCAGCGTGAAATGGCAGGCAATTCTTTTACCATTCGACACAACTGTTTGGCTAATAGTTTTCATTTTCTTCGTCCTTTCCGTAACCTTATTTTACATTCATTTGAACCTCAAAAGAAGCAATGACACAGAACTACCCGACAAAATTTATTTGTCTATCATGATACCATTCTCAGCATTAATACAAGCAAGCCGAGGAATACCACACAGAGCACGCTTTTTCACTGTCATAACTCTTTTTTATGCTCTCGTCGTCGGACAGTTCTACTGCAGCAATCTCATTTCATTTTTAACATTTCCGGAACCCGAAGTTATCCCTCGATCATTTGAAGACCTGTCAAATCGGAATGATTACACAATACACATGATGTCTCTAGGAGGACTGTCGACGGATGTATTTTTCAATCAAACCAAGATTAAGACATTCGTGAAAATTCGAGAGCGCATGATAAAACAAAAGGACTTTTTTAAATGTGCGGAATTCGCCGTTCTCTCTCCAAAAACAGCTTGTATTGGCTATCCTGAAATTCTAGTTCCGATAATCGCAAATAATTTCACGCTCCATTCTGGGTTCAACCCCCTGCGCACCACTCCACATTGTTTGAGTTTCCCTATAAATGTTGCACTGCAGAAGAATTCGAAGCATTTTGAGTCGGTGAACTCAATTGTGGGGTGGGCATGTGATACAGGTCATTTTACTAAATGGTGGCAGATGACACTAGACTATTTGAAAAATGCTGGTTCACAATGGCTGAAACACAGGAGGGATGGAAAAACATTCCAAAAATTACACGAACTGCTGGATGAATCTCAGCACCAGGATATGAAACCCTTCGGCGTAAAACATTTCGTTCTCTGCTTTTGCTCGGTGCTAGTTGGAGGTTTTCTGGCATCAATAATTTGGATTTGCGAGATTCTTTCTTCGCACGTTAAGGATCGCCCACTCAAAATGCCATTGTCGGGGTTTTAAAATACCACGTGAACTCATTATTGTTGGCTTATTATGTAGTTTTAAACATACAATGTAGGGTTTCTAGGACTAAAGAAAGACGTGTTGAACTCTGTTGTGTATAAATAATTGGACGTTTAATATAAATATTCATCGAAGCGCTTTTACTAGGGCGTATCTTTTAACACAGGATTATGTAAATACTTAAGTGTAGATACTCAACAGTTCACAATATTTCTGGGAAAAGTCACCGTTTCAGGATTGTTATAATCGTTCCAGGTCAATTGTTATCAATTGCTATATTTGTTCAAAGGAAATACGCGTGTAAGTAATTACCTATCCAAAGTAGAGAATCCACAAACTAATGACTCTGCCCTTTTATTTATTTCAATAAGTATATTAAAGTTTTACGTATATGTATTAATAAATATTACGCTGTCCCTGATACTCAAAATAGATCGGTTTGCATTTCCACAAACAATCTGAGAGCTTAGTTATTCGCTTTTAAGCCATGTCGTAAATTCATTTACTCTGGCCCGTCCAGTCTGGGTCATCCATTGACTAAATCGATTCATTTCTTGAAATCAATAAAGTAAAATAAACTAATTTGTAGGAATCATATTATTGTTGATAATTATATCCGCAGGAATACGCATATGGATGAAATAAATGCTTCAATACAGGTAAGAACTGGAACTAACAAACTTTGCATTAAATCTTATACACTTTTAATTCGTTGCGTATTAAGATAGCTGTGTTAATTTCAAGAAACAGCAAAGATTTAATCTTGAGGAATGTTTAGCAATGTAAATCTGCAATCTTTTTAGGATGCCCACAGATTTGCGGACATAAATATTGTCCCGACGATATTTCGGTACAATTGTTCTTCTATAAGAAATAATACGCTTTCCAACAATCCCTTTAAACCATTGTGGAAATCTCTGTCAAAAGGATCACATCCTGAGTTAAATATTGTTTGGAGGGGTAACCTTACGGAAGAAATAATCTGTGGTTACTTTTGGTGTTTTCTACTCGGTTCAGGAACAAATTATTGTTTAAAAGAAATCCAAACTTAAATGTTTAGAAGCCAGAAGCCTCGAGTATTTAATCACTCAAACGCTTTCGCTCGTAACAAGGTGAAACGTTTTTACGGCAATCAACAACTTTCATTTTCCATCAACAATGATCTTGCATCCAGAATTTACAACATGGATAATACTTGTTTCAATGTTGCTGAAACATTATTGCAAATAATATCAAAAAACGGATACGAAACATATTTCTAGTTTGACCTGTGCAGACATGGAAAACATTCCAGCAATTTGTGCTCTTAATGCTGAAGGGGAATTTCTACCCCGTTTCCTAATTTTTCCTGTCACACGCATCAAACCATAGGTTCTTCGAGATGCTCCCGATGGGTAGATTTGTGATTGTACGCCCTATTTGTAAATTAAGGATGGAGAACATGCGTCGATGTTCTCCCTCTGTGCGAAGAGGTTCACAAGGTCACACGTAGTGAATCTTATATGGTAAGTACGAGAAATTTCTTTCTGTAAATTCATCAACAAACACTAACTGAAATGGTGGTTGGTTGCTGTTGTATTGATATCAAGCTTAATAAGATGATTAATTTTATGTTGGGCCTAATGGTTTGCGACCGCTTCCACGTTTTATGAATCCAGCCATAAAAATCACCAAATCATGTAAGCCCATGCAGTCTAAAATTTTAACAGCAGTTCTAAATCTTGAATATTACAAGTGAAGAAAAGAAGCACAAGAAATAAAAGAGATTCCAAACTAATTTTGGTTTAATGTTGCTCATAGTTTAACCCAGGTCATTGAAGATTTTGGAAAATCAATTTTTGCCATGATTCGAGAAATCAACTTTTGCTGCAACTCCAGAAATCAAATGAACGATAATTTTGAAGTACTCCCTTAAGTGACCTCTTCGTGAAGAAACACTCAGTATTAAATTTAGTTATGCTGCTGTCTGTTCCAAAAAATTATGCAACCTGGTCAATATAATTTTAAAAAGTATAAACTGAAAAATTGACAAGCTTTAATTTGTATTCGATTTATGGCTGGATTTTCCTGGAAATCCAGCCATACCTCCAACTTTGCATTAGTACCGATATGGTTCATGTGTACTCTTTGCGTCGTAACCACCTTACTTCCCCTACATACAGATGGCTTATCTGTATGTAAAAAAGTGTAAAAAAAGGTATTAACAAAATAGAAGATGATAATATGATTCAGCTAAATTTTGTACGGTTGGTAATACTTTTATGAATCTGGAAGTATGCACGTTAATTTTATTTCTAATCAAAAGCGCTTCTAGTTTTTCTACTCTTCAATGAAAATATACAATATCAAATACCGCTGTAGCTAGTCAAAATTACACATTAATTTTAATGTATTACATTTAGAGAAATCTGGATATAAAGTACCCGAGTACGAGTAATTACGGGTACAACCCTGAGATACCCGCGTATGGGTACAATTTTCGAGTATTTTTCAATTTTTACAAATACCTTAATGATATTGCTGTCGTAGTTTTGTCGGAACCTTTTGGATTTTTAATGAAGCAGATCAAGCTATCCCATTTGCTTTAGAAGGACACAACGCTACCGGGTAAGCAGCGTACATATATAACAAAATCCTACAGTATTCGTAATGTCAGGAAATGGTACAATCACCACTAGTCAACGTAAGGGTGCTTACTACAATTTCCCTATGACTTGGCAAGAAGTTACAACAATTTTCGTCCTGTTACAGATAGCTCAAAAGCTAATGATACATCGGCTAAAATAGCCAAGCATATAGTCAAGAGTTTTTGTAGAATAGGTTTTAAAGACATAAATTGTTACTACATTATCGTCGGTTTCATCTTTCTTCCCTATTTTAATTTTTTTTATACTTTGGGTTAGAAAACATTGGCTTTTCAGGGAGCTGCTAAATAGACCTCAAAGTTAAGAAATTCGGGCATTACCCTTAAGAACCAACCAAGCGTGGGGGTATTCATCTGTACGAGTAAGGACGTTGAATGAATGAATCCCTGTACGGCTCTTAAATTTTCCTACAATCAATTGACAAAATATGAAAAAAAATATTTAGGAAGATAATTTAAGTATTGTTTACAGCTTGATAATTTTCAAAAAATCCTGTGTTCCTCCTCTTGGGCTACTGGTATTAAAATAGAGGAAAGAAACAACATTTAAAATCTGGTTAAGCATTTGCTTTGATTGCCAGTGGAGTTTGATAAATGTAGTAGATTTAAAATGAATTTAAAAGGATATCTCCATTTGCATGGAATCCACCTTCTTTACAGTAAAAACGTTTTGTATTTGTTGGACCATGGCGGTCGATAAGATAATTACAAGCAACTTTGTTCTCCATATTAAATTCAATGGGTTGCAAACTGCCCTGGCTGTTTCAGGTTCACCGGGTAAAAAATCAGGTAAATTTAGCCCTCGAAAAGAATTCCAAATTTTTTGCGTCATTGAACTCTATTGTTGATTGTGGGTGGACAAGAGATGCACGACACTTTACCGGATGGAGGCACAATCTGTTGAATAATTTGAGAAAGACATGTTCCCATGGGCTAAAAGGGAGGAGGGAGGAGAGCAGCAATGTATACCAAAGGTTGGGCAAATTAACACTTTTGGTGTAGAAAATACCGTGCTCTGCTTTCTTTCGTTGGTAGTTGGAGCATTTTCGGTACAGGGGCTTGGATTTGTGAGATTGAATCGTAACGTTAAAGTTTGGCTGGAAACAGTTTCAAATAATATATGGAAATGTTCTATACTAAATGAACGGGAATGAAACAATTGAACATGAACTAATATTTAACGCGGAAAAAAGTTTCATTCAAAAATGCCAATGTATTGTCCAGTCGAATCGAATTCAATGTTGGAATTGTCATGTTGGTGTTTTCCGAAGGTAACACTTATCAGAGGGACTTAAGGAGTGACTATAATAATAAATAAAATTGTAAGTTCTCAAATGAATCCTAGCGTTTTTAACTGTGCAATTACAATTAGGCTTCCCCTTTTCACATTTCCATCGAAGCAAATTTTGTAGGATAATTCCGTTTAGATTATAAGGAAAAACGGACATCTCGGAGGACAAGATTGGTGGGGAATCTGGAACCAGAATTTGCCAAAACTTTAATCACCCGAAAATGAAAATCCCAATGAACAAACTTCAATAATAATTATTACTAAAATCATTCGTCTGAATGTCAGCGTATTATGTATAATTGGTTTCAAACATTTTAATCTCGCGATTAAATTATCTGTAGAACATAAAGACCGTTGTGAGGGACTCCGCCTTTTATGGAGGAAAACTTGCAAACAGAACAAAAATTACTTCACTTTAGATAATCACGTGATCCTTACGTCACTTTCCAAAACCTGAGGAATACATAGGGAGCATTTATTCGTCCTGGGGTATCATGCAACAAAACAACTTTCTGGACCACATCCAGGTTGTAAGCAATTAATTTGTAATTGAATAATAGAACCTCGAAAATTTTAATAATTACAGCTTTAATATCTCTGAAACCTGGTCCAAATTGAGAGATTATAATTACGTTACTAATTTTAGTAAATGTAGCATTTCCAGTTGCTTAAAATTGTAGCAATCAGTTTATCAATTGGTATGAAAGTTTTCAGCGTGTAGTTGAAAGTCGAACAAATTTCCTGGAAATTAAGTTATTATTTGACCAGAAGTATGTATAACTCATAACAAATGCTATTATACCCTAAAAGCATAAATAGAGGTGCAATCTAATTCATATCAAGACAGCGTGTGCTCAGAACTCAACTCGCTTGAAACTACTGTGTAACTTGTAAAGAACACATTTATACACAGGAGCATCTATTTCGACCAATATTTATGCTCCAACTGATTTTAAAAACACAATTTCCAAAATATTAATTACTTTCTACCATTTTGTGTAAAAGATAATCCACTATAAGTATAGTTAGGTATACCAAACTAAAATCCCACAAAATGACAATTATCCTAATTTTTATAACGGCGTTCTTACAAATAGCTGTCCCTGCTTCCCTTGAAACCAGTCTGACTAAAATCCTGTGGGACAGAGCTGCGCTCAAGGTCAAGTAGACCATGAGTATTTCAAGTCATGGTCAAGTTCGGGTCATGGTCAAGTAAAATATAATGGATACTTGAACATTCAAGGCATGGTCAAGTTATTTGTTCTACTTGACCCTGAGATTTGAAATCAAGTAGTTATCATGGTCAAGACAAAAAATTCTACTTGAGAGTCAAGTCGTGTTCATGGTCAAGTAAAAATGTACAAATCCTTGACCATGAACCATGAGTATTTCAAGTACTTATTCAAGTAACGAAACGTTATCGAAGTTGTGGCGCCATATATTTCAATAGGCTTTCTTTCATAATATTGTTATTGTTACTCCGGGACTCCGTATCCATGCATGTTCTTCTAAACTAAGTATTATTCTAGATTCAATATCTCTAGAAACGCTTGGGAAGCCACAGCTGTAATAGTGAACGAAGGAACACGAATATAAAAACTTTGGAGCAGCACCTATGAACCAACAGTGTTCAATGTTCGATTGTTGTATACAGATAAATTAAACGCATTGTTAATAATGAATCAAGTTTTTTAAATCCAAGAACTCCTTTCATTCTAAGTAATTTAACATTTGTACAACGTTAAACACTACTACAAAACCCAGTTTGTTTCATTAAAAATACGGACGCTGAACTGTGGATATTTTCAGTGAAGCAACCCAAACTTGAATGTTAGCGTAAGTAATTATTATTAACAGGAAAATTCAATGGGAAATGATTTATTTACACCTAAAGACTACCTAACAATTAGCAGAGACTATTCGTAGTTTCTCGTGATTGAAGGTTGGCTAAAACTAAAACAAGACATTAAAGCATCGAACTGAAGCAGCAACGCAAAATCTACTTGGAGAAGCGTGTGAATTGTGAATAATATTGTTATTTGCTGTTTTAACCATAAATAATGTACTTGCTGTATTTTAAGTGTAAATACTATTTTTCTATTTATATTTTTGTAAAAACTTGACAATTCAAGTCAAGTTTAAGTTCGGGTCATGGTCAAGTCATGGTCAAGTCAAGAGTTGTCCCGGCTATACTTGACCAGGTTCAAGTTACGCAAAAAGTACTTGAATACTTGACCCTGAATTTTCAAGTAATTGTCTGACCATGAACCGTCAAGTTCAAGACCGTCTGAAAAACCTACTTGACTGTCAGGGTCAAGTCAAGTTCAGGGTCAAGTTTGGGATTTACTTGACTTGAGCGCAGCTCTGCTGTGGGAGAATTCCTTTTCGACCATAATGAAAAATGAGAGGACACCTTGCAGGGTAAAATTTATAGGAAATCTGGAACCAGAATTTACCAAAATTTTGATTAAACAAATGTCTAAACAAATTCCAGTAGAAACTCAATCAAGTGGCAAAAGGGTTCAGGTTCAAGTGCACAATATTTTCGGGGCACCATTACATTCTTCTTTTTGCGTCAACCTCGTTGTTCTCACTACAAATTCAATAGAAGTATTTCTTGAATCAGTTATGAAGGAAAGTAGCAACCGTCGTCTAGAAATGCTGCATTTTATTTTTCTGGAGGACCAATCCTTTCTGCAAAGAATTTGGCATGAAAAACCTATAAAACGGTTAAAGTTCAAAACTGGCATTATTACAGACTCAAATGGGCTAATTCTTACTCAAAGGGAAACTGCAATCGCTGACTCACAGACTCCTTTAATACAAAGCCAGTTGCCTGAATCTTGTAGGAAATGGAACTCTATCAGAAATCAACATTTGTCAATCGGTATTTTTAAACTCCTAATGTATGTTCTTCTGAACAGCGAAGATAAGCCAGTAATGGGTATGACCTACAGTTTCATCCAAGCAGTATCCAAAATCTACAACGTCTCAATGTCCATTGACATTTCTCTAGCAAAATTTGGGAAATCCAAGAACGGAAGTTGGGAAGGTTTCATCGGAGAAGTGGTCACAGGAAGAAAGGACATTATAGCTGGAATTGGTGGACTTCCGGCTCGTTTTGAAGCACTTGATTTTACATCTTCAATCGTTTTTACGTCTATGACAGCTTTTCTCTCTCATCCAAAAATCAGCGTGAAATGGCAGGCAATTCTTTACCCATTCGACACAACGGTTTGGCTAATGGTTTTCATTTTCTTCATCCTTTCCGTATCCTTATTTTACATTCATCTGAACCTCAAAAGATGCGAAGACACAGAACCAGCCGACAAAATCTACATGGCTATCATGATACCATTTTCAGCATTGATACAAGCAAGCCCAGGAATACCACACAGAGCACGCTTTTTCACTGTCATAACTCTTTTTTATGCTCTCCTCGTCGGACAATTCTACTGCAGCAATCTCATTTCATTTTTAACCTTTCCTGAACCCGAAGCTATCCCTCGATCATTCGAAGACCTGTCAAGTCGGAATGATTACAAAATTTATATAATGTCTTTAGGGGGTCTTACATCGGATGTATTTTTCAATGAAACCAAGACTGAGACATACGTGAAAATTCGAGACCGCATGATAAAACAGAAGGACTTTTTTAAATGTGCGGAATTCGCCGTTCTCTCTCCCAAAACAGCTTGCATAGGATTTCCTGAAGTATTGACTCCGATGATCGCAAAAAATTTCACGCTCCATTCTGCGTTCAACCCTTTACGAGCCACCCCACCTTGTTTGAGTATCCCTGTAAATGTGGCACTGCAGAAGAATTCGAAACATTTTGAATCGGTAAACTCAATTGTGGGGTGGGCAAGGGACACTGGTCATTTTACCAAATGGTGGCACATGACATTAGAAAATTTAAAGAACACTGGTTCAAAATGGTTGAAAAACAGGAGGGATGGAAAAACATTCCAAAAATTACACAAACTTTTGGGCGAATTTCAGCACCATGGTATGAAACCCTTCGGCGTAAAACACTTCGTGCTTTGCTTTAGCTCGGTGCTAGTTGGAGGCTCTCTGTCAACAATAATTTTTATTTGCGAAACTATTGTTTCGTATATGAAGGATAACCCACTCAAATTACCATTGGCGCGGGGTTTAAAATACCATGTGAACTCATTATCATTAGCTCATTTAAGAGTTTTAGTCTTACACTGTGAGGCTTCCCGAAGTAAAAAAAATTAAAACATTGTTGAACTGTATTGAGTGTAAATGGTTGGACTGGTAACCAGAGCTGCGTTCAAGTCAAGTTATTTTAGATAACTTAAATGAACTTGACTTGAACTTGAAAAATTGTCTAAACGAGGTATCCGCACCTGTACTTGATGAATCAAGTTTCTCAAGCAACTTGAGTATTCAAGTACACGTTTTTCAAGTTCATTTTGTAGAACTTGAACTTGATTAGAACTTGACGTTCAAGTTGGACACATAACCTGACTTGAACGTGAACTTGAACTTGTACTTGAACTTGATTATTCAAGTATTTTTTTCGTAAATGAATAAACATTACTAGAAATTTCGTCCACAATTATTATAGCTGACAATGGTTAGGAAATAATTAGGATAAACTAAACGGCATGCGGATGAAATTCTTTACTTTAAAATTACCAAAAAGTTTAAAATACGTGATCAAATAACTGTAAGGATTGTAGTCTAATTATTTATTAGCTTCTATAATTAGCAGGTTAGGAATCATATTATCGGCCTGTTCACATTATGTTGCACTCGTTTGGTGAGTGTCAACAACAGTTATAAACATGAATATTTTTTGTCGTTAATTTTGCTTAACCAACATTTATTTATAAGATTATTTGTTGTTCATCTGCTCCATCATCTTTAATATCAGCAAAAATCATTCTTACAGGAAATAATAAAATTTCTCTTTAACTTCTTCTTAGCTTCAGAATAGGTGAACTAAACAATCACTTCATTTTTATAATGGAACAAGAACCCGGAGTATCAAGAACAACCTTAGAAAACAATAAGTCGGGACTTTTAATTAGTCAAAGTGTGGAAACAGGACGCAAGAATTATTCTCGATCTCGACCACTGGGCTTCTTGGAGGCGACTTTAATGTCGATGGAATAAAAACAAACACAAAGATGTTATTATTACGATGATTCACATTCAAAATTATTTTTAGTGGGATGCAAAGATGCCACTAGTTCCGCAATGCTTACATTGCTTTTCAGTGACAAAAACCCAAGTTATACTCAAGTTTTATTCAAGTGCTTCTTCCATTCATTGTACTTGAACTTGACTTGATTTTGCTATCAAGTATTAAATTATTAACTTGGACTTGATCGAACTTGAACTTTAAAATTCAAGTAAAAATTATAATTTCACTTGAACTTGATGTTCAAGTTTCAAGTTACAAAATTGTCTGCACTTGACTTGACTTGAACTTGTCAAGTTATACTTGAACGTGAACGCAGCTCTGCTGGTAACTGATAATCGAAGTGCTGTCTTGTGGTGCATGAGCACTCACGTTTACTCTGTAGTTTATAATAATAGTTTATTAATATTTGTAGTAAATGACATGCTCTACAAGATCGACATGAACGTTCGCAATGTCAATTATTATAAGTATATTGCATTTTCACATGTGTGGGTTAATAAAATATTTTTTACGCTATCGATGAGCCTCAAAATAGAAGCTTGTGCAATTCCACTTTTCAATTCCAAACTAAAAGGTTCGTTATTCGCTTTAACCCGTGTCGTAAAACCATTTACTCAGACCTGCCATGTCACAAATCCTGGTCTAATCAAGTGATTCAATCGTTTCCTTTTTTAAACCATTGTTGTACAAATGTTTTATTAAACCAATTTGTAGGAATTATATTTACAGTAGTAGTTAAATTATATATATATGGCAATATGCATATGCATATTGATGAAATAAATTTTTGATTAGTTCGTGTAAACACTAACGGTATTCAAGTTACATTTAAATACTCACACTAACACTAGAACTAGCTTGAGTGTGAGTCACACAATGAGTAGTGTGAGTACTAGTGGCAATGGAATACAAGTTTCTACCCCTCAAAAATAAAACCAGCACTCACATGAGTGACCCCTTACAGTTGGGAAACATACGAAGTAATTATGTATAAATAGTTACAGGCATTAATGACAAATTCATTTAAATAAACGAATTTCATTTTAAGAACACAGTTTATTATTTTAATTTTCACACAAAAATGACACAAATTACCTACAATAATTCTCCCCAAAAACATCAAATTCTGGACAAGCTTGTTTCCTCCTTTAGGTACATCCGAACGAGGATTTTTAATTTCCTAAGGAAAAATTGCCTATGGAAGTCAACTCCAACCTCCAACCCTTCAACCCACAGTTGTAAATATTTCGAATATGATTCGGGGAACGGATGGTTGAGAAATTAAAACCGTGTCCGCAATTACTGATTGGTATGACCCAGTGGCCAACAATCTTAATGCGAAATATCTGACAAATAATTGGAACATGTCTACCTTTACATGATAGTAACTGAGTTGTGACAAACGGTAACAGGAACGCAGAAACAAACGTATTCTTAAATCGAAATCTCTTTCGAAATGAATTGTTACTGAAAAGTTCCAAAGGATTTGGCAAATCTTTTAAATACCTACATAAAAGTATTAACTACCAAAAAAACTAAATATTAGAAGAAACTATTTTGATAAATGTTGTGTATAAAGTATGAAAGTTTAGGAATTTTTTAAATGACCCCGAAAGTTTGCGATTCCATAAAACTTCCATAAAACTAACAAAATCTCACTGATTGAACGTTGCTTTAGTTTGGAAATTTAATGAATCGAGACTGCAACGAAGCCAAAATTGTACATAATTTGATTATGTTTCGGTAAACGGATGGCTGATAAATGCAATAAATTATTGATTGGAATGACCCAGTGGCCATAAATCTTAACGCGACAAGTATCTGAGTAATAACTGGAACCTGTCCACCTTTAGATGATAGTAACTGAGGTTTGACAATCGGTAAGAGGAACTCAACCTATACAGTTTTCTTAAATCGAAATCTTTCCCGAAATGAATTGTCACTAAAAAGTTCGAAAGGATTTGAAAAATCTTTTAAATTCATGCGGTTCAGTTTAAGCAGATTTTTGAACTTTTGGAAGAGTTCGAACCGCTTTTTGGTTCTCCATCTTTTATTTTAAATCAGTCTAAATTGAAGCACATATGTAAGTACATGTGAGTGGAGAATCTAGGGACCAAATTGGTGACGTAACGCGTCACTCACTAACGCGAGTGTACTCGCTGAGTGGAGGTTAAGAAAACTGAACCTGAATACCAAAACGCCACTCGCACTAAAATATTTGTGAGTTGAGTGTGGATTTGAGTGTGAGTGTAGTAACCTGAATACCACCCTAACTGTTAACCTGTGACAGTAGGATATCTTAGGCGCTTTTAATTCTTTGGAAGTTAAGATAATTTATTATGTTATGGTGGAACGTGCAATTAGATTGATTTGCTTTTCAATGAAATTGAATCCAGAGACCATTTTGAGTCGTCTTTGTTTTGCAAATATAACTACTTCGTATATCGTTTCTCGATGATAAGGCAATTGTTCAAGGCAGAACACCCAGGGGTTTTCGGGAATAAATATTGTTCTGACGATTTATTTAATTACATTTCGGTTCAATTGTTCTTTTCAGCTGCACAGTCAATAATAAATAATAATAAGCTTTCTAACATTCCCTATATACCATCGTTGTAATCACGGTTTACAATATCACATCCTTGTGAGTTAAATATTGCTGAGGGATTCTCTTACAGAAAGAGATTCTGTGGATTGTTCTGGCGTTAGCGCGTCGGTACAGGAACGGTACGGATCGATTCCGGGACATTTTAGCTAGACAGAGAGAGCAGCAGGACAAAATATTCTGCTTGACAAAATGTTTTGTATGCATTCTGAATAAATAGTTGATACGTTCATATTAGCGTAAGATTTTATGTAATGCTGACTTATAAAAATAGGAATAATGAACGTAGGACTGTGTAAATGTGAATAGTATGTGTATAAGCTTGCTGACCGTCGGCTTTAATAAAAATACTCATAGTTGGAAAAGTTATTCTCTGTGTATGTGGAAATTACCCCTTTTCTCCTCTCAGCCCGAGCCGATGGGAAGAGGAGGGAAATCTCTCCATGCGTACGATGTTTAAGTATATAATTTATCAGTGCGTAATAAGCTTCAGACTATTGTCTTTTAGAGCGTAAGACGTTTTCCCAGGGAGAACAAGGATTGATTCTAAGGCAAAAATCTAAGTTTATGAATGTAATAAAATTCCTTCTAAATAATTGGATGTCTCAAAAAACTGGTTCGGTCTTTACGGCCGTAATAAAAATAAGCAATGATAAGACTTAAGATTTGAAAAGTAATTGAGGCTGAGATAGCCTATGTATGTATTGTCATGTGTTTAAATGTAAAGCAATCTCGAACCGGCGCCAAGCTGGCGGGGTTGGAACGTGGTTTTGGCCAGATGGTCCGGTCTTAAAAACTATCCAATTAACTTCTGGATTTTGAGAGTGCGGTTGCGGCCGAGTATAAATACCCCTGGAAAATCTTGGACTCTCTTCGTATAGCACTCGGGTTTGGTTTTCTCTGTGTTTACTTTCCTTTTTGAAAGACTCTCAGAATCTAGTAGCTTTTCTGGAAGATAGCCTTTACTCTCAGAAGAGGAAGGATTTTACCACAGCTCTTCAGGCTGGTGGATGGTATTGAGACATTTTGAGAAAACATTTAGAATTTTGATAGGAACTTTGGGAAGCCGTTCGGGTAACCCTTGGATAACTCGTAATAGGAATTACACTTGAACTTTTATAACTTTATAAACTTTGAATTTAGATTAAGAGAAAGTCTTTTTTGAATTAATATTTATAATCAGAATTAAATCTCAGTGTTAACTTATATTTTAGAAAATCAAACAAAGATAATATTAAGTTCCATTTTTGTATTTATCAAAAGTTAAATAAAATTTCTTCAACATTTGAGGAACTAAAAGTAAACTTGATTGAATTCATAGTACTTTATTTCCACTCAACTCAGACCCCTAACATCGTATTACTTAGTTTGGCCTGAACTAACACCTGTCTGACCTAACCTAACATACAATAATTGCTCCGAAGTGTTATGCATGATTGTAGTCTCCCAATTTTTGAAATTAAAACTGTAGGAATCTCTAGGAAACGTCCTAGGACAAAATTTTTAAGTATCTTGTTTAAACCAGTGTTTTACTTCGTCGTATTCCATTTATCATCATTCTAATACTAAAATGCATAAGCAATTAATTCTGAACGTGAGTATAAGCAATTGCGGACAAACAATAAAATTGTCATTTACTTTCTAATATTTTATATAGAATTATTCATACAATATTCCTATTTACTTCATATTTAAACAATGTTTTGTTTGACAGCAAATTAATACATATTTCCTACGCATGCTAACTCACGCCAAGTATTGAAGCTGCGTCCCAGTGTTTTTAGATCCCAACTTGTTTTTTTAGTTTAACCGGACAAACTTTACTCTCAAAATATATGCGGTGTTCTAAAATTCATGGGCTAAGTCTATGGCCGTGGCGACAACTAAAAGGTGAAACATTCGAAATTTACAAACATGGATCCCATGTCCATGAAATGCAAATGCAATGACGGCCCAACAAATGCCCATGCAAAGGAAACCCATGAAATGCCCATAGGATGGCGTCCTACGAAATGTTGATGGCTGCATCCCGATCCATAACCAGAACAGAAACTCGAACCCCTAACATTGAAACTAAACCTTTATGCACGCTCTGGTCGTAAATTCGTACAGTTCTGTAGCAACTGTATAAAGGTTTAAACGATAGTGTATTTTGGGAATTAAATTGATTGGGTTAAAAATAATTATTCGAAGCTTAAGTTGGCCAAACAAAGATGTTCCAAGGACAAAATAGTTACGAAATAATCCCTCTACGTTTTAATTTGATATAAAATCATACTCAAATAGACGAAACATGAAATACAAATATGAACTAAAAATTAGAAATTACTTTAGCTCAAATTACTATGTAAATATGTACATAACTATGAAAATACAATTAAAATATTTATAACTAATTATGGCTTTGTCTTTAATAACACTATAATTTATTATTAAATGTGCTATTTGTTTTACAACATACGTAAGTTATTGTGGTTCGAAAACTCATCTTCCTGTGATTACTTATCCACATTTTATTTCAGATTTCCGCAATAATGACACAGAAAACACATTAAAGAGGGAATTTATGCAATGAGAATTATTCTGTTGAACGGCTATTATTTACATTCCATGGGTCGTCATTACATAATCATTGCATGCGTCATTATTCTATGGGTTGCTCTTCCATTGTCTTTCATTGGGTTTCATTGGCAATACATGGGACGCCAGTCCTTGAGCATTTCATGGACATAGTATTCATGTTTGTAAATTTTACATTTTTATCATTCCGTGGTCTCCTGTAGAAATGGATTTTTTCTACGCATTTTAGCAACACCCGAATTCCTATAAATTATACTTCTTTTAATTTATTTACTAACATCTTAAATATCACTTATATGAACGCAAAACTGGGGTTGCTATGACTTACAAATCGTGAAACGCATACATTGTTTTCCCATTCTACACAACTGTTTGGTTCGTGGTTTGTATTATAGAACTATTGTTTAATGGAATCAAAATCCAGAGGTTGTTGAAAATTCGAGACCCCATGATAAATCAGATGGATGTCTTGAAATGTACAAAATCAGCCTTTTTATCTTCAAGAACTGTTTGTATTGGCTGGCCTATAATAATGAATAATACCATTGCCAAAAATTTTACTCTGCATTAACCCATTAAGAACCGCCTGTTTCCGGTAGCCCAGTAAATTTAGTGCTGCAGAAGATTTCCAAACATTTTGAGTCAGTGAACTCTATTGTTGGGTGGGCTGTGGATTCAGGACATTTAACTAAATGGAGGCAAATTGTGTTAGATAAATTAAAAAATTCCGGCTCAAAATGGCTGAAAGAGACGAGTAGTGAGCGATACCAGAGATTGGAAAAATTACCAGAAACATTTCTAAACAAATGTTTCAAAATTATGCAAACATTATACAAATTCTAAAAACAATTTTATAAATTATCGATAATACAGTATTCCAAAATTAAAAAACCTGGGAGACTGTCTACGCCTCCTATTCACGGAAGCACTAAGTTATCGCTAAGCAGTGAGATAGGATTCACATGCTTAACTTTAGACCGAAATTTATTTCAGCCTAACCCGTCCGGCCAACGGGTTAAATGTCATAACATTTGATGTGTTGAATTTACGTACATTACTTTGTGTCCAGACCTCCAAGTTTCTTACCTTGGCATAAATTACATTTTGTACTCTTTAAAACACCACACAGATGGAAGGAAAAAGATCTGAAGTTTGATGTTCTACGTATTGCTACTGAACATGTTTTCCTTTTCTGTCATAAGTACATTGATGTTCCTCAGTATGGACACACTCCTAACAGATTTTGTGTTTGGCTAGCAGCGAACATATGGTTGGTGAATTCAGAAATCCTAGCATGTTTGATTACAATTTTTATGAACTCTGGTTCTCGATTTCCTAAAAATGCTGCCCTGCAAGATACCCTCTCAATTTTCATGATCGTTGAGAAGGAACTCCGAAAAGCAATTTTATTTAAGATAGTTACGAGGGACAAAGGGACAGCTATTTGTAAATATGCTACAAACACTTGGTCACAAAATGAAAGTTTCATTTTGAGAACTTTAGTTTGTTAGTTAGTGCATATTATTTTGTACGAAATTGTGTAAAATGAACTTTGATAAATACTATGGCATTTAATTCAGTTCCAGCATAAATAGACGTACAAGAGGTTTCTTCTAAGGTTTCAACATGCACTTTATTATAATCATTAGGTTTATACAGTATAGCTTACAGCGCTTTGAGCATTGATTATATACATTGTATTTCGTCTTGAAGTACATCGTGCCTTTGCGTAATGTTTTGGGTTCATGCATTAACATTTAGCTTTGGTAAAATACTTCCTGATACTTTAAACGGATAGAGTTAAAATTGTTATACCTCAGCTACTGTACTAGCTATAGACAAATTTATAGCAATTACTGAATTCATTCATACAATTTTGACTAGTGCTTTGGAATTTGAAAGAATATGTACTGTATTTGGTATTTATCTACAAGACCGTACTAGCCTGGCAAATACAAGCCTAATTAACACGATTTAATTATTTGAGTGAAATGTTTGTCAAACGTTTTCTCAGTTAGAATACCAGGATCCTTTAATGATAGTATGTATATTATGTCTGATTTATTCCTCAAGCTTCCAATTATTTTCATCATAGGCATATTCACAAAAGTGTCTTAAAATCATTGCGAAATAAGACAGACATCTAATTAACACTAACACACACGTGGTTTTGAAAGAAGAAAGTAGTTCACGACAGGGTTGGGTTTTTTTTTTGGTTTTTTTGAAAAAAACCAAACATCCAGTTTTTTTTGGTTTAAACCAGGTTTTTTTGGTTTAAACAAATTTTCAATCCAAAACATTCATTAATATGCAAAAACATGTGAATTTGAACAAATTTACTTATTTCCCAAACTCAGTAAGTATCACAAAACATTTAGTATTTAATAATTTAGATATAATTTTAACGATAACTTTGCAGCATAAACACAAGTTTGGCATTTTTCATTTTACAAACGATTCCGAATTTCGAAATGTACAAGACTAAAAGCTAATAGTATTATTTACTTCACTAAAGTTTAACTACACAATATCACAGTAACTGCACAAGTTTTGCGCACGACGAAATATAAGCATTTTGGATTGAAAATATTAAACTTTTAGGTGTTTGGTTTAAACCATTGGTTTTTATAAAAAAAACGTTTGGTTTAAACCGTGGTTTAAACCATGGTTTAAATCATTTGGTTTAAACCAAACCAACCCTGCCGATAAGCTAAATTGCGTCCGTAATATTATTTTTTCGCTAGAAGAGAGTTAGGCTGAGTTCTACTTATTTGGCCAGAAATTATGTACCATTCTATTACACCACCTAATATACCATTATCTACATATATACCACACAAGCAGGAGCAAAACAACAGGGCTTTTGGGCAGGTCATTGTCCCTTCACATTTTCCCCAGGGAGGGATGCATATGACCTCCCCCCCAAATTTTGGGTTGCTATAAATCAGTTGGATGGTGTATGTCATGGGATGTGATTTCTGACTGGGTAAGTAGAACTCAGTCGAGACTTACTGTAGTTTTTTCAATAGTATGTAAGTAGCTTGAAATTGCAAGTAGTAATAATAATTGTGTGTAACGATTTATTGTCTGTATCTATCAGGACCATGTGGAGGAAAGACTACGGGACAGGCAAGATTATGTACCTTCTTTGAAAACCTGGGATGGAAGGTTTTCCGAGTACCAGAGGCCGCCACCATCTTGCTTGGGTACGTTTTAATATCTAATTATTATTTCTAAACCGTTCAAAAGCCACAGTGGCAATATGAGTATGAGTAGGAGTGGCTTATTTTAATTTTTCAAGACACAGTAAAAAAAACAGTAGATAAAAGAATCTAAACTACGAGGATTATTCAGCTTACATGTATCAGTTGTGGTTTATTTTTCTTTATATCCCATTCTGACATAAGGTACAGGCACAGTTTTAAGCATTATTTGAAGGGCAAATCTCTTTGAACTAGTATTAAGGAAAGTGATTGAAACAATTCAAGGACATTAGTGCAAAGTATTTATTGAGAGGAAAAATATTTTACCTGCACGACAGTGATATGGGAAATTTCAATAAATGCTGCGCACATTATAGATATATCTGGCGTATGTAAGTAATTATGATTCGAAAAAGCAGATTTTTGATGAATGTTTTCTGAAAAATTGTATTTTTCCGAATCAGAGCTACCAGGGCTTTAAATTGTTTGTATGAAAGAGGGCGTAAAGTATTCCGACATATTTGTGACATTTGGGAAAAGACCAAAGTTTAAATTTTAGTCGTGTTTCAATTCGTCAATTTTGGTTCATTAACCCAAAAATAAATGCAGGGGAATTTACTTGTGACTTCGAGACCATTTCTCGAAACTCTGAATCAGATCTGATTTGTAGGAAGTAATTAATTAAAATCCTTTTTCTTTCAGTGGGGGCATTAAATTCTCGGAATTAACTGAAGAACAAGGTAATTACTTTTTAAGTTGCTCTATTTTTGCACGAGACAAGTGGTTGAAGGTGTAGGGGAACGGGGTTTATTATTAATACTACATGCACAGGCACGCTCTCAGACTCTTTCTGCATAATTACTTGTGTGAGATTTGCAGAAAGTTTCTTGGAATGTGGGCAATGTGAGTGGATGATTCGTTCCGAAGTGCTGCTACCACTGAGTCTTAATTAGTAGGCATGCCACAATTATATATGACAAGACTATTGCTATTGCTGGATATATAGAACAAATTAAGATTTAGTTAGAATTGGGATTACGATGATGACCGCAGTGTTTAGCGATAATAAAATTATTATTACCTAAAGGCAGTAGATTTATAAGTCAGCTCACTCAGTCAGTCACTGTGGTCTCGGTCACTATAATAATTAAATGTATTCGTGATAATCATGCTTTCCCCGACTTCTCCTCATTAATTATTATTATGTAGCTACTGTCTATAAGAGGACCTCTTTTAGGAGCATTTTCTATATAGAGTCAAAAATATTTTCATATGTAGATACATGTTCGTTTAGCTAGAGTCTGTGTAAAATACGATATCTTCGAGCTAGATTAAATTGTCTCAGAAAATTCGTATCCGTCCTAGCAGGAGTAAATATGTATATGGACGCTACAATATCACATTAACAATAAAAAGATGTGTATTTACGGCGGTGTGAACGTGTAGGGGGAGGTCATGAATGAAAAAATTATGTTGGTTGATTTTTGTCTTGAGTATTGCTGAGATCATTGAAATGGAGGAGGAAAAAGAGCTCAAGTTTGAAAAGATTCATGGGAAGATTCGAGGGAAGTGTTCCAGTCACAGTTTATAGCTACTAAGCGCATTGTAGTCACCCCTCTGCTAATTGTCATTTGTTAGAGAGCAAGTTCTATTTGCATAGTCAGCGTTAGTTTTGGAGCACGAAGTGCAAAGCTCCGGTTGGTTTGTTCAACAAGTCCTCAAAGTGTTTCATTACCAGGAGTTCCACGCTATATACTTACTCAACCAAGAGAGTTTGACTCTATAAAACAACACCTGCTGTAACCATTACCATTATAGAACTGATGTACAATTAAGTCCAAGATAATCACCTGTCTCAACTTTATTACTAGGAATTTTAATGATCATGAACAGCATGCATACAGTAGAGTCTCTCTGCCTGTGTTATTAGGTATTAGACACGTGGGATTTATGCGTCTCTTTTGCAGGCACTGTATTTCTAAGCATGTACGAAGCAACCTCATCCCTTAATTACCCAAAGTATGTACAATAATAATTGCATGGGTAGATTTATCCTCCTTCATAGTTCATTACCACAATCTTTTATATTTAAACTTGACATTATGTTCCCTGAGGGTTGCTGTTATCTAGAAACTCAAGACTCAACCGTATATGTAATATTTATTGAATAAGTGTAGAGCTTTACAGCAGTTTTTAGTTGTGCTTGTTGTATCCAGGCATACAACTCTGCTTGGATTGAGCATAAGCATGACATATTCACAATTTTGTGTAAGTTGACGTAATTGTTTGAAGGCATATTTACATAGTCTAGACGTGGTAGGAAAATCTACTCTAGAGTGTAGGTACTTAAGGCTTAATTTTACATTTAAATTACTTTAGTCATAGATAGTTACGACATGTCCACAAGCATTTAACGTCTCTTTTCCTTTCATTGCCATTGCACTGGGCTCACATTACTTGATGGCAGCCTTAATTTGACACTATGTGTAGATATTCGTAAATAATAGGTATACGTGGATTCTTGAGTTCACACGGGCGTAATAAGGTACATAGAGGTTCCATTCACAGTACTGGAAGCGAACATCCTCCGAACATGTGATAAAAGCTATAGAATCTATGGTGTCAACTAGCGCTGTCGCTGGACTTTTCTGAACAATGCCTTGACTTGACTACAATTAACTGGTTCTGTAGGATTGCTAGCCATGCTTATATTTTTCTCTAGCGAGTCAAAGTCAAATGCTTCGCATGCATAATTAATGTTATTAATTTTTAATGATTGGCAGCGGTGACGTGGTGAAAGCCAGCTACAGGATAGCCTCCGAGCTATTTCGTACTGATACCTGAAGCCATAGCTTGTAGGTCTGTTGTGAGGTTTGACAGACACTTTAATAAAAATCCGCAGGAGTTGCATTTGAAGCTTCTTTCAGGAGTAATATTTCTTTGGGTTTTACGATTTAGCTCATTAGAGAAGTATAACCTCAAAATACAGAGTATTATACATATGTTTGTCGATGTATTTGTACATAACATACATATAGATTGTAGATTTCATGTGTGAAATTGGGAAGCCGAGAGAGAAAGAGAGTAATGGCTCGTGCCATATTGAAGGTTCTATTATCGTCCCTGAATTTCACTTGAGAAATTTGTAGGTCTAGGTTACAACATACTGCATGCCTCTGTGTTCCTTGGCAGATACAAATAACGCATTAGCTGGGAGTTTTATATTTTACCTTACAATTTGTATCTGTATTAAAAGTTCACTCAGAAATCAGTTCTGTAAAACGTTAGTCCTAGCTCTGTAGCTACGTAAGTAAATTATAAATAGACAATAGCAAATATCTGTATAGCGATCTTTGAGGATTTCTGACCTCAGTATAGAACTCACTAACACTGGGTGACGGCTGATCACATTTGAAAAAGCTACAATGTCTGCATAGGCATCCATACCTTTGGACAATGCCTATCTAGTCTAATTTAGTAAATGGGATTGGAATTATTGGAAGCATCTAAGTAAATGCTCCTTGGTTCAAAATTACTAACATTTAAAGCACTATTCATAATTATTACTAATACTCATAAATCTACTCACTAATGTACCTTTGAAGAAATTACGCACAAGGAAAACCCAAATGAATGTAAGGGCTTATGCTGTATCGGTCAATAAGCACAGTATTACAGTACTATTGATGCAAAATTACCCGAGGGTCATACAGAGAAAATTATATTGAAAAACGTTTAGCAGTATCCCACAAACTCACTACTAAAATGTTCCAAAATGTCTAAAAGACAGTTATCCTGAAATCTTGGACGTAAAAGGCTTGCTTATAGTAAAAATATATGAGCTTATAAAAAATTTAAACTTATAGGGCGTACCGTTGCAACAGTAAAATTTTGCTCATTACAGAGACGCTCTTGATAGAGGAGCAATACTTACATATTTATGTACATCGACAAGTTCTGTCTCAATATCAATATAAGTATAGAAAAGAGAGAGTCCATGTTAGCCTAGCTGAAACATCTTGTGTTACATTTTAAGTCGGTAGTAGATACTACTTTCCGGAAATTATATTTCACCAAACTAACGATCCTATGCCTGACGATTTGACTACACACCGACGAGAACAGGAACTGAATTAAATTGCAATAATTTAGTCGTTATCGTCAGTCATTAAAGTAGTAGCGACGAGCAAGGAGTGAGTAGTGGTTGTACAGTAAATAGTCAAATTTACAAGTATTTAAATATTTACAGAGCAGAGAGCTTTGAGGAGGCAAACAGTCAAATGTTGGGACTGACTTTGGGTAGAGGTCTGAAATTCCCCCACGTTTGAATATTCATAGGGAAAATCAATTAATGGGAAAAGTGAGTGAGTAAGGAAATTACTTCTGCATAAATGTCATCAATGTGTGTTTCATAGAGAGACAAGGTTGAGCCTTGGCAATAGTTGTTTGACCATGTTCACACTTTCACAGACTTGTTCCCTCTTTTACGCCATACTTTCCGGGTGAGACAGTTTTCCACAAAGCAGGAGTAGTAAGTGAGGACTCCTACTTTCACAGCACTGTAACACATATTCATAGAAATATGTAGATGGTGTGTTTGCGTGCATTTAAATGGAGAGATGAACAAAGTTGCTACAGACAGACGCTGACCTTGGCAGGCTTTTTCCCACACAAGCAAGTGCAGGATGCGAAACTTGCTGTAGATATTGCATGCATCCCAAGTTTCCAAAGCTATGACCACATGTGCATGTATAGAGACGTGAGAAATAATGAAATGATCACATGTGTATAGGTACATGAGAAATGATGAAATTACATGCAAAATTCAATACGTTTGTTCCTGTCCTCCGAATCTGTCCCAAGCCACTCATCCAATTCCATTTCATTACTTCTGACTGAAAGAGCCCCCCTCGATTTTGCAAATTCGTTTTTCATTTCATTAGTTCATTTGCCTCAGCGCTCAAATCGACTTATGGCGTTTCATCGTTAGCCCGTGACGTAACTATTGTTTTGCTATGCGTCAAAAGAATGATGCTATATTTACATTCATTTATTCCTGCACATTTTATATAATTATCTCGTATTGCTCTTCTTACACAGTTGGTTGGAACAGTTCCTTAGTTTTTGTAATGTAACTTTCGCTGCAAGGGACATCCTATCCTGGAAAAGCCTTTAATGTAGAATTGTGAATAAATTGTATTAAATAGCCCTTTCTACCAGAACTTACCACAATGTTCTTTTTCACCTTGCACGAACAGGACACTACTAAAGACCTTCTGAAGGGCGCTCTTGTAGAGAGATTTCACTTAATTATTTTCTAAGTTCTAAAAAAATATGACCCCCTCATAATGCCAAATTATTGACCAACCTAACAAAAATTGTTAAAGTGTACGACTCGTACACTTTAACAATTTTTGTTAGGGTTCACATCTACCCCTACAATTAATGACTTTGACTTACTTAGCACGTAGTGCTGATCACAGATGATTTTTTCTATCGCTTTTAATTTCTTCGTAATATCGACGACTGTGAATGTCAAGCCTTTTATATGCGATCTATTGGTGCTACATGTGGTTAGTGAAGAGCTCATTTTAAAGAAATTTAATTACAAAACAACAAAAATTCCGGGCAATTTGTGGTTACATTTTTCTGGGATGTTCAAACTCATGGACGTCTCGACAAATTTTCCCACAGTCTGATTCTAGCTCTGTGGTAGAAGACGAGCCCCTCGTGGCTTGTTTCTTTCGTTAATAAATTCATTAAACTTAAGAACATGTTCTATGCATGGAACTCCATCACTTCTGACAATGACTAATAAGTAACTCGAACATTTTTAACTAATTTCTATTATATTTTTTTTCTCGTGTAAGAAGAATTTTATTGAGACTCGATAATTTGAGGGTTGCTTTGTACAGCCAAAAGTATTAGTGTGGTGTAGAATCCCGAGATGTTAGAGAGTTGACTCTGAATGCGTAATTCCTCATTAGTGCCTACAAAAATTATATGCACACAATAATTGTATGAGCTTCAATGGCCAGCAATAAGTAAGACTTGGATAACTTGTGTTATTGCGCGTTGAGTAGTTGAGGGTGAAAACCAATATTTTGTATTCTCTTTCCGAGTTGTCGGTTTTATTTAAGGCTTAGTCAGCGACCTCGTTTTTGTCAATTTCATTCCTGGTTGTTTCAATTAAATCCATAGTTTTGGCAAATACATACATGGGGTTTTCAATTAAATTCATGGTTTTGTCAAGTACACACATACAATGTTTTTTCCATTAAATTCATGGTTTTGTCAAATACATACATACATTGTTTTTTCAATTAAATTAATGGTTTTGTCAAGTACATACATACACTGTTTTTCAATTAAACTCATGGCTTTGTCAAATACGTACACACATACTTTTGTAAATTAAATGCATGGTTCTGTCAATTAAGTACATGGTTTTGTCAATCAAACGCATGGTTTTGTCAATTAAATACATAATTTTGTCAATCAAATGCATGCTTTCTAGTACACGAATAACGTGTACTAGAATAAGGCTTGTAGTTCAAATGAATGTGTCCAGCATGAAGTCAGCGGGGAATAATCTTGTACTTAACTCGCTGTATAAGATGTGCACTCTAAAACCCATTAAAATAATACAGAGATTTAATTTCTATAACTGTCTGGGTAATATCTATGTTCCAACTCATTTTAATATAGCCTTATAACAATTATAAGTCATCAAACATATTCCCTACAAAAGATAATTCCCTCACCAGCAAACTAACATTCTACGAAATGAAAGTTTTCATAGTGCTTTTAACGGCAAACTTACAATTAGTCTTCCTAGTTTCCATCGAAGCAAGTTTACATAAAATTATATGGGAGAATTCCTTTTCAAGCATAATGAAAAACGGTAGGACGCCTTGCAGGGTAAAATTGGTAGGGAACTTGGAAACAGAATTCACCCAAACTATACTCAAACAAATGACTGAGTATGTTACACTGGAAATACGTTCGAAAAGTGAAGCCATAGAGAATCAAGTGGAAAATTATTTTGGAGCTCCCTTGCATTCTTCATTTTGTGCTAACATCGTTTTCCTCACAAAAAACTCAAAACAAGTCTTTCTCGAAGCAGTTACGAAGGAAAGTAAAAACCGTCGTCTGGAAATGTTACATTTTATTTTCCTGGAGTCCCAATCATTCTTGCAACAAATTTGGCACGCAAAACCGGTAAAACGGTTGAAGTTCAAAACAGGTATTATCACCAACACGGACGGATTGATTCTTACTCAAAGGGAAACTCCAGTCGCAGATTCTCAGCAGGCTTCAATACAACGGCGATTGCCACCGTCTTATAGCAATTGGAACTCCATCCGGAATCAGCATTTGTCAATAGTAATTTTCAAACTCCTGCCATACATCCTTCTGGGAGTCGACCACAAACCATTAATGGGCATGACCTATGATTTTATCCAAACAATATCCAACATATACAACGTGTCAAGAGTTCTCGGCATTTCCGCTACAAAACTAGGAAAATCCAGGAACGGAAGTTGGGAGGGTCTTATGGGGGATATGGCGACTGGGAAAAAGGACCTTCTGGCTGGTATAGGTGGAATCTCATCCCGTTTTGAAGCCCTGGATTTTAGCTGCCCCGTTGCTTTCAACAGCGTAAGCTTTTATGTCTCTCATCCCAAGATCAGCGTCAAATGGCAGGCAATTGTTTTCCCATTCGACACAACTGTTTGGATTGTGATCTTTATTTTCTTCATCGCTCTCATCCCCTTATTTTATATTCATTTGAAGCTCAAAAGAAGCCAGGACATAGAACCCAATGACAAAATTTATCTAGCAATCGTGATACCATTTTCGGCATTGATAGAATCAAGTCCAAGTATTCCAAACAGGGCACGGATATTAACTGTCATAACACTTTTCTATGCCCTCCTTGTCGGGCAATTCTACTCCAGCAACCTCATGTCATTTTTAACCTTTCCGGAACCTGAAGTTGTCCCTCAGACATTCCAAGACGTGTCGATTCGGAAGGACTACACAATTTACACGACATATCTTGCAGGAGGATCCATAGAGGTATTTTTTAATGAAACCGAGATAGAGACGTTTAAAAAAATTCGAGAGCGCATGATCAATCAGAAGGATTTCTTGAAATGCGCAGAATCAGCCATTTTCTCCCCGAAAACTGTTTGTATTGGTTGGCCTTTAGCAATGGATTCGTTCATCGCAAAAAATTTGACGCTCCATTCAGCGTTCAACCCGTTGCAAACCATGTCACCTGTCTCGAGTTTCCCAATAATATTAGGGCTCAGGAAGAATTCAAAACATTTTGAGTCAGTGAACTCTATTGTGGGGTGGGCAAGTGATACAGGGCATTTTACAAAATGGAGGCAATTGACAATGGATAATTTGAAATATACCGGTTCACAATGGCTGAAGCAGAGGAGAAATGGTTACCTTTACCAAGGGTTGGAAAAATTAGCCCAAGAATTTCATCACCTGGTTACGAAACCCTTTAGCATTGAAAATTTTATCTTTTGCTTTACCTCTGCGGTAGTTGGATCCTTTCTGGCATCATTGGCTTGGGTTTGTGAAATTGTTAGTTCCTACGCTAAATTTTTCAAAGCGTGATAATTTCGAAATAGCAAGCATTTCCAAATTTGCCTCTGGATTTGATTTACTATGACCCATATTATTTTAGGTTGAGCGCAAATGAACGTACCTCAACAAGGTCATTCGTTCTATGGCATGTGTCGTCAATAAACGATTATCCTTTTAAATAAATATTATTGGGTTTACGTGGATTCGTTTCCAATAGTTCTCACTATACATACCTATACCGTGTAATCGTTATATTAGTGATAATATCCTTTTAAAAGTTTCACAGCATAGATCAAGACGGATAAACCTTGCAAGAATAATTTACTCCTTTTAATGAAACCTTATTGTTATTCTAACCACCGGACTGGCAAAATTACAGCAGTCAATGAATATATTGGCAATGTAACGTACAATTCGTTGACCTTTATGCAATGAAGACCACTCGATGGATTTGTTCACAACAATGGTGAAAGTTCAAAAATCTATTGGGAATAAAATAATTAACAACATTAATTAAGAGGTCTGTTAATATTTAATACAACTTCAGACAAAAAATGATAAGTAAGTGGTCTTTGTGGGATAAAATACCCCTGTGTACATATACTTATTATAATATCAGCGAAATTTACTGTGCACATTTAATATTTTCAAATGCATTAAATAGTCGTCCTCAAATTTACCAACAATCATATGAACTAAATTATTTTAAAAATATGCAGCTTGCAGGTACAATCAAATTTTCTTACCGCGTCTTGTGTCATTACTGCATTGATTTGACTCCAAATCGGGTTTTGCAGTCTATTGCATACCGAGTGAAATAATTGTAACCATTATATTTATAACTAGGTTAATCAACACTTAAGCTCGTCATCAAGCAAAGGTATCAAATGTCAATTTTGATTCGTTCTCCATTTCTTTCTTTCTCTCCAAGTCTTTTTGCAATGAATGATTTGCAGTCAAGGTATATCCGTCATTTAAACAAATAAGATTTTTTCATAATGCATGTCATCCTACCGTTTTTAACGATACACTTAAACTTATTGTTTGCCTTATCCCCTTCCCTGGAAGCCAGTTTAAATAACGTTTTAACGGAAAATGTATTTTTGGCCATAATGAAAATTGAGAGGATAATCTCCAGGTGTCTAATTGTGTAGGAAATCTGGAACTAGAATATACCAAATTTTTAATCAATTAGTTGTCTGATTACAACGCAACAGAAGCCCAGTCCGGCGATGAAACTAGAGAGACACAAAGTCCAAATATATTTCCGACCCCATGGCATTCTTCATTTTGAGTCAACACCCCTGTTCTCACTACAAATTCAATAGAAGTATGTCTTGAATCAGCTATGAAGGAAAGCAGCAACCGTCGTCTCAAAATGTTGAACTTTATTTTCCTGGAGGAACAATGCTTTCTGCAAAGAGTTGGCATGAAAAATCAGTACAGTGGTTAAAGTTTAAAGCATGCATTATTACAGACTCGAATGGATTAATTCTTACTCAAAGGGAAACTAAAGTCGCCGACTCATAGACTCCTTCAATATGATTTAACTTGCCTGAATCTTGTAGGAAATGGAACTTCATCAGAAATCAGCATCTGTCAATGGCTATTTTTAATTCTATTCGCGGTTCTCTCTCCGAAAATCCTGCATCCACGGCTATCCTGAATTACTAGATCCGATGATCGGAAAAACCTTTACGCTATATTCTGCATTCAACATGAAACACAGGAGGGATGGAAACGAAGATGTAAAAAATTACGCAAACTATTGGAAGAATTTCAGCACCATGATACGAAACCCTTCGGAGTAAAACATTTCGTGCCTTGCTTTAGCTCGGTGCTAGTTGGAGGCTTTCTGGCATCAAAAATTTGGATTTGCGAAATTATTATTTCGTACACGTGAAAGATCGTCCACTCAAAATGCCATTGCCGGGGGTTTAAAATACCATGTGAACTCATTACCAATAGCTCATTTAAGAGTTTTAATGTTACCCTGTGAGGCTTCACGAACTAAAATAAATTAAAACATTGTTAAACTATTTTTGTTGATAAATAGTTGCTCAGGTAACGGATAATCGAAGAGCTGTCTTGTAGCGCGTGAGGACTCACGAGTGTGTAGTTTACAATATTTCTGGTAAATGACATCCTTTTCAAGGACGACCTGATCGTAAAAGGTCAATTGTTATAAGAGTAATTAGTAGTTTGTAATTTGTAATAAGTATATTGCATTTTTCCATGTGTGGATTAATAAAATATTTTTTAAGCTGGCGTTGAGCCTCAAAATAGAAGTGTGTGCATTTCCACAGACTATCTGTGAGCTTTAACTCATGTCGTAAAACCATTTACTCAGGCCGGCCTAGTCTCAAATCCTAGTCTAATCACGTGACTCAATCGTTTCCGTTTTTTAAATCATTGAAAGTAAAAATATTTGTTTTATTAAACCAATCTGTAAAAATTACAGTAAAACCTGTATATAGTGACCACCTATACAGTGGTCTCCTGTTCACAGTGGCCAGTATCATGTGTCCCCGTCATGCGCCCTATGTTTTAACATTACGTTAACCCTGTATACAGTGGTTTTCTCTATAGTGGTCCCCTGTCAATAATGGACCCGGGCTGATGTCCATTCATTACGAAATGCATGCTTCGAACTCTGAATACAGTGGTCAGCATTAAAAACCATGTGCACACGAAATCGTCGCTCATAATTTCTATAGATTTCTAAGATTATTCTAGATTACGGTTTCTTAAATAAAGCATATTCCCAGTACCATACCTCCATACCACGCACAGTTCAAAAACACTTTGATTTCCTTTTCAAAAAAATAGAAATATTAGAATTATTGGAAAATCTCAAAGTGAAGGTGGTAGGCAGGATAGCCAGCAAGCAATGGTTGGATTGAACCTTGGAAGAAGAAACATTATATTTGTTTAAATTATACTATATTTACGGAGAATCTGCCGGGGTCAATAATAAAGTAATTTTACGATAGTTGGTAGCTATTTCACGTAGTATTCAAAAACAATATTTAGAATTACCGTATAGAATTATCGTTATACAGAATATCTTGCTACCACACGTTAAAAAATTGTAAACGGTCAAAAATTAGTGATTATGTAAAAAAAAAATGCGACCGTTTCAATCATGTCTTCTTAAACGCGTTAAAATATTCACTTAATATATGCACCCTATATAGTGGCCCATGACCACTATACTGAGTATAGTGGTCACTGTACATAGTGGTCAAATATTAGGTTCCCTAGAGAAACCACTATATACAGGTTTTACTGTATATTGATAGCAGTAGATAACATATAGCGTTCGCAATATGCATATTGATGAAATAAATGCTCTAATACACGTAAATACAGTAACTGTCAAATTATGACAGTATTGTATTTTATACGCGTTTAATGTTTTGGGTTAAAATATCAACATTTATTTATCTTGGGAAACGTTTAACAATTTAGACCCCTTTTTATGATTTAACATGAAGAAATGTTTTCGGTAGGTGCCATTCTTACTTATAGGGAAAATACCTGCCAATATGATGCCACTTTATCTTATATGTATTAATGTAAATGTAATCTTAGGGAAAATTTAAAGATACAGTAGGAACTACAGAGGAAACTACTATATAGGAAATTCAATGTATTAAAATCGATCGATTTTATAAATTACGAAAATATTTTACAGGTTCTAATTTTTTTTATAAATTATCAGAAATATTTTATAATTCAAAAACTTGGGAGACTCACTACGCGCCCCTTCACTGAAACACTAAATTATCTCTAAGCAATGAGATAGGATTCGTGCTTAACTTTAGGCCAGAATTTGTTTCAGGCAACGGGTTAAATGCCATAACATTTGATGTGTTAAATGTACGTACATTCTGTCAAGTGTCCACCTCCAAGTTTCTCAACCTTCTCGTAAAGTACATACATTGTGTATACTCTTTTAAACACCACACAGATAGAAGGAAAAAGGTCTGAAGTTTGATTTTTCACTTATTGCTACTAAACATGTTTTTATTTTCTACCTTAAGTACCTTGATGCTCATCAGTATTGACAAACTCCGAACAAATATTTCCCTCAATTTTCATGATCGTCGAGAAGGAATTCCCCAACAAAATTTTATTACGAGGGACAAATGGACAGCTATTTCTAAGTATGCTATTACAAGCACTTGGAAAACTTTATTTTGAGAACCCTATATATCGAGTTGTCAAGTTAGTGCATATTATTTTATAAGAAATTGTGAAAAGTGATCGAACTAAGATTTTGGAAATTACTATGGCCTTTAAATCAGTTGCAACATAAGCAGACGTCCAAGCAGTTTCTTCCAAGGATTCAACATGCTTTTTATTATAACGGTTTGCATGGTATAGCGTACAACGCTTTGAGTATTGACTATGTACATTGTGTTTCGTCTTAAGTATATCGTACCTCTTAATGTTTTGGGTCTACGCATTTACATTTAGCTCTGGTTAAATATTTACTGATACTTTAAACGGATATAGTTAAAATTGTTATACCTCAAATACTGTATTAGCTATAGACACATAATCCGTAAATGCTAGTATCTAAAAATTAAATTAAATAGCAGGGACATTTGTAAGCATGGGATTACACATGCAGGGTAAGGGACATGAAAATAAACTTCAACACGAAACAGCGAGTACTCAATATTCACACGTTGTTAGTTACTGTATAACCCTTGATATTAAAAATCATGTGTAATTCCTGGGACGTCATTCCTCTTTGGAACTCAGGTTTACTCAGTCTAAAGTTATAAGAACGTCTCATAATCCTGAAAATAAAATCTTTTGCCACATTTTTCTGTAAAAGGTATTTCACAAACTACCTACTAAGATTCCCCAAAATGAAAGTTACCCTAGTGTTTTTATTGGTCCATTTACAAGTGATAATACCTGTCTCCCTCGAAAACAGCTTGAATAAAATTTTGGGAGAAAATTTCTTTTCGACCATAATAAAAATCGAGAGGGCACCTTGCAGGGTAAATTTGTAGGAAATCTGGGACCTGAATTGACCAGAGTTGTAATTAAACAAATGTCAAAGTACATTACCTTCGAAGCCCGATCCATTGGGAACAATGTGGAGACTCGAATGGAAAACATTTGCGGGGCTCTATTTCATTCTTCATTTTGCATCAACATTGTTGTTCTCACCACAAATTCGATAGAAATATCTATTTCTCGAAGAAGTGACGCAGGAATTCCGAGCCCGATGTCTCGGAATGCTTCATTTTATTTTTATAGAGTCAAGATCGTTTCTCCAAAGAATTTGGGAAGAAAAACCAGTAAAATGGCTGAAGTTCAAAACTGGCCTGATTAAAAACTCAAAAGGATTGATTCTTACTCAAAGGGAAGCTCCAGTCGTTCACTCACAGCATGCATCAATACAAAGTCAATTACCTCAGACTTGTAGGAAATGGTTACGCGACCATAAGTTTTTATGTGTTCCACCCAAAAGTCCGCGTCAACTGGCAGGCGATTGTTTATCCATTTGATGCAATGGTTTGGCTCGTGATTTTTCTTTTCATCATGGTTTCCATTCCTTTATTTTACATTCATTTGAAGCTCAAAAGAAGCAACGACAGAGAACCAGCTGACAAAATGTATTCGGCGGTCGTGATAACATTTTTGGCATTGATAGAAGCAAGCCCAAGTATTCCAAACAGAGCTCGGATAATAGCTTTCATAACACTTTTTTATGCCGTCCTTGTCGGGCAATTCTACTCCAGTAACCTCATGTCATTTTTAACCTTTCCGGATCCCGAAGTTATCCCTGAGTCATTTGAAGAGCTGTCGAATCGGGATGTTTACACCATTTACACAATGCATGTCGCTGGAAGTACGTTAGATATGTTATTCAATGAAACCAAAAGGGAGTCATTATTGAGAATTAAACAGCACATGACAAATCAGAAGGATTTCTTTAAATGCGCAGAATCAGCCGTTTTCTCTCCGATAACCGTTTGCATTGACTGGCCAGTAATAATGGACTTCACCATCGCACGAAATTTTACTTTGCATTCTACTTTTAACCCATTGCTAACCGTCCCGCCTGTTTCGAGTTCGAACTCATTTAGTGTCGCACTGCAAAAGAATTCCAAACATTTTGAGTCAATGAACTCTATTGTTGGGTCGACCATGGATACAGGACATTTCATCAAATGGAAGGAAAATCCAATGGATAAATTGAAACATATCGGTTCAAAATGGCTGAAAGAGACCAGTAGTGAGTTATACCAAAAATTGAAAAGTTAATAGAAGAATTTCAGACCTTTGAAGCGACACCCTTTGGCGTTGAACATTTCGTACTTGGATTTAAAGTTTTGATAGTTGGAACATTTCTGGCATCAATTGCTATAATTTCCGAGATTTGTGTTGTTAGCATTAAATTTTATAACCTCAAAAATCAACGGGCCAATCTTGTTAGTAACTTGCTTTAACAGTAATTAGCTCAATTTAAATTTCCTCATGTAATGTTAGTTTCATGAAAGGATAAATAATGTTTTTTCAATTTGAATTTGAATGCTTGACATTGATCAGACATTTCGAGCTGAGTAGGATTTTTAACGTTTTAAAATTACCAACATATACGATGACATATGTGAATATGCACTAAACCATAAGACACAGTGAACGCTTCCGCTACTACGGGAATCGTCGTATGCCTGACAATTATTTATTTAGAAACAATTCTTAAAGACTATATTACGGGAAAAATATCTGGAATTAGAAAGGCGATTGATTTCACGCGAAACTTTTCACAACAAAATCAAAATTCAATACGGCATGCTAAAATATTTTTATAAAATAGTCCGATTATTTCCGGTTCATCTTTAATCAGGATTGTATCTCTTGTTCTTTGACATACCTTTTCAATTATTTTCAGGGCTGGAGTATTTGAAAAATACGGATACAATTCTGATTAAAATTAATCCGAACGGATTCCAATCCCAATTCAAATGCAATTTTTTCATAAAATGAAAATTCCAATTCAATTTATTCAAATATTTTCTATGAATTCCAATATAATTCAAATAATTTAGTTATTAATGCTAGGTTTAGCCAGGCAGGGTGGCTGAGTTGTCAGAGCGTCCCGTTCGTTGCGGCTGGAGTCGGTTTCGATTCCAGTAAAGCTCTGACACTTTAATAATTTCCACTGCTCTTTCTATCTTCTACTATAGCTTTGGGTGGGGTGAGGAGAAGGGCGTGAAAGGGGCTTGCACTCTGAAGACTGAAACCATGGCCTGGATGCACAAGGGGAACTAGCAGTGGACATCCTTTAGACGGAGAGGAACCAGGAGAAGCTGCCAATCTGCATCGCTCGCTAGACATTCCAGTCTAATGAGCGTCCGTTAATCTCCTTCAATTAACCCAATACCTCCTCTCCTTCCCAATTATCTCCTACTCTACATTTCCTCGGCTGGAGCAAAAAGACTAGTGATATACTCCCTTAATGGGAGGAATGGACTGAGGGGTGTTTGTCCCACTAGTCTAGCTCTGTGCCTCATATAAGGGGAAGAAATATGTACGACACCCTGTACATGTGATTCCCACCACTCTATAAAAACCGAAGAGAGCCGGTATAAGCTTCTCAGTTGTAACTTCACAAGTTCTCAAAATTGTGTATGGCATGATGACTTCTGGTTAAGTGCAAGAATAAAATGTGCCCCCTGTTTGGGCGAATATTATTATTATTATTATTATTATTAATGCTAGGTTTATAGTCGCTCCTTTTTTTCATTTCACTCAATGATTCGCACGTTTTCACGTATGGTTCACATTTACAGTTGCTTTCGTGAAACTTTTTTCATTCGAGTTTCACGCGGCATTCATTTCACGACAGTTTCATGATTTCCGCGCATTTATAGTCCCCAGAATCGTGAAAAGTTTCATTCGCTTTTCAGTTTTATCAAAGTTGAAACTGTTTCAACTTTTTAAAGCGTGAAAGAAGAATGAAAAGTCCAAAACTAGTGAACGCTCCATAATTTGCAATCAAAATGTCCCGAAAAAGAACTGCCAGGGCCAGTAAAGCTGAGTTTGAGCAAAAAATTCCCCACATAATACCCCAATATATTTTTAATGTAAATAATACCCCTTTATGATAGCCCAAATAACATTTGTAACTTAACGGTAGTATTTGTGGTGGTACATGGGATCATCCGCAAGTTCACGAACTAAACTTATTTCCCCTTGGACATTGCGTCTCTTCAAAATCGGTCTAATATTCATTGACTGAAACCGTTTCTTGTCCCGATTAGTTATCTTCCATGCAAGAATTTTTTTTATTAGTTTACGTTTATTCACTGCTGGCATTTTAATGGCAGGTCAAAGATCAATGACCTAGAATTGACAACTGGAGGTTTCTAGTTTTTCGTCAATAAAAATGCAGCGAAAATGAACGCAAATATTATAGGAGTTTTCGCGCGTGAAACTTTGGAACTATAAATCATCGGAAGTATACCTGCGTGAAAGTTACGTGAAAAAGATTGCTCAGTGAAAAGTCAATGAAAAATCAAAGCGACTATAAACAAGGCATAAGTATTAATACCCGGAGATACTAGAGTCCCGAAATATATCGTAATTTTACAACAAAAAAGCCAGAAAGTGTTTTTCGGCAATTATGAATGCAAAGAAGGGGATATGCCAGATCATTTTATGAAGGCGTAAATGACGTGTTGATTCACCTTGTTTTTCAGGGATACCCTAGTAGTAAAAAAAAGTGAGCTGCATGCTCTTTCCCCTGAAATAGACCACTTTCCCAAATCAGAAAATTACTGACAAATTAATTAATTTGTCAGTGAAAAAAAAAGTGTCGCTGCTTTGCGTCATTTTGTAGAGTCTAACGTAATCCCAAATTTTGTATACCATTGAGTAGTTTAAAAAAAATTGTAATGGCTGAGAAAGAACTTCTTCGTTTTTTGAATTTACGAGATACACTTCAATATTTTACGGCATTTTCGGATATCTAAGCATTGGATACAGTATTCAAATATATTTTGAATACTAATTCGAATACAGATATTTCTTTTCGATTCAATACAGATTTAAATACTTCAAAAAATATATTTAAGAATATCAATTCCGATAAAAATACCACAAAATAGGAATGAAATACCGATTCAAATTCTGATTCCAATTCGAATGACCAGCCCTGATTATTTCTTTGTATATTCCGTACTAATTATTGTTACAGATTTATTAGTCTCAACTAGTGTTTCTGAACGGTCCAACAACATGGACTCGACCCGACTCGTTTTCCCGAACCGAAAAAAATCCCTTTTCTGTTCCCGAAACCGGAACCGATATGTTTGAGTCCGGGACAATTTTGACTTCCCGGAACCGAACCGGAAAATAATATCGGTTCACTGACCGGTTCCGGTTCCTTCCCGAATCGGCAGAAAATGCATAGGATTCATTTTCATGGAAGTCAAAATTGTGTCTTGTTTTCAAATGATATTTGACAAACGCTTGACAAATGCATGTTTCGCATTTTCATCCGAAAAGGCGGCTTTAACAAACCCTTCCCGATAACTTTCAGTTTAAATTTTTGTACCCCAAACCGGACCGAATGTAACGGTTCTTTAAACCGTTGACCCGAAACCGGACCGAAATTTAACGGTTCTTTTAAACCGTACCGGAACCTCGGGAATTCCCGATACCGAACAGAAACACTAGTCTCAACAATCACGCGAATCTTGTAGAAATTGAAAATCGAAAATATTTTCTCATAGTTTCACCATAGGTTGAAAATTGCTTATTTTTAAACAAGCAATTAGATATAAATCAAATATGTCTGTTTGTTTTTGTTTCTCAAATAAATCGTGCTAAGTGGAGCTGTGTTCCTCCACTACTTCTACTATTCTTGTGCTAACGGAATCAAGAACGTTTAAAAATTCTATAAAAACATTTCTTTCATTGGATAGTGGCGTTTGATCCGTTTCTCAACACCACGTTCTCTTAGGCCGCCAATATTTGTTTTGCTTGTAATCTGTTATCCCTTATAAGAGTTTACTTTACCTAGAATATTACCTGTACTTATATGAAACATAATGATGGCATATGCAGGAAACGCTCTAGTCTCTGGCTGGGGTTCCGTTGATAATGGATAGGGGCATCCAGTTAATCTCACCAAAGTCCGCATTCCCATTGTCCCTCACGATGAATGCAAGGCCGCATACGGAGGCCAAATTGATGACAGCAACATTTGCGCGGGTTCTCCGGGAGAAGGAAAGGATGTCTGTGGTTTAGATACAGGAGGCCCGTTGGTTGCTGATGACCTGGGATACAAATACTTGGCTGGAATATTATCTTGTCGTGACGGTTGTTATGTCCTCCCCCGGCCAATAGTCTCCACTGACGTATCTTATTTTGTTAACTGGATAGCCAAGAATTTACCTTGAGTAATGACACAGTCAATAAATTTCTTGATTCATTAACCGCTATTTAATTTAATTTACTTTTTATATTCTTCAAATTAAGTGTGCTCCATATTTGTTCCCATACATTAAATTGTCAAAGTTGGGAAGACCTTCCTCAGCAATGATCTTTATTGTTGGCGCAAATATTTGTATAACCGCATTTGGGCACATTCAACATTATGGTGCCTTCAATCATACAAACATTTTCCATACTGTTTCTCTGAAGAATTAGTCATAAGAACACAAATATACGTAATTATTGCTAAACGAGTGGGCGGCTCAGCAATCCCAGTTAAACCTATTTCAGCCTTTCGTGGTCTACACCCCTACTCTATTACCTCTGCAATAATTACGAAGGAACTACAATGCGTTATTTTAAAAAGTACTGCAATCCACTTCCTCTACCAACCACTACTCCTAGTGGAAAATATCTCACTGCGGTCTTATTTTACCAATATCTAGTTAATATATGTACTTTTTAGAAATAATCTACACTTTACCACTCTTCCACTACCACTACGGAAAAGTAGAGTAGTGTGAGCATCAATGCTCCATACAATCCATAAGTCCAGCTATGCCCGACATAATTACGTTTGACATGACATAGCATCATACATATGTACATACATACATATACTCAATACATACGCAACAGGATAGACCAGTCTTAGACTGATGCTGAAGTACTAACTGCAGCATTGAGTGACTGACTGATGACTGACTGAGACTGCGACTGATAAATCGAACTACAGTTGAAGACTTTGACTGACTTGGACTTATTTCTGTTTCAGTGGGACTGACTAAGACTGAGACGAACGCTTAAACCAATGTAGGGTTTAAGAAGAACCTAAAGAATACCGTATCTAGCGGAGCAAAAATCTGCATTTCATTTCTTCTCTTATAAGCTTCAAGAAAAATATTCCTGAGCGAAATATTTCGAAGCATCAAGGAGAAAATATAAAAAAAATGGAGATTTTCGTAGTATTCTACAAAACGAACGAACGAAACTTTCACGCTGCCCTCTGAGACTATGACTGATTCCAGTGACTCTGATAATGACTGGGGCTGACTGGGACTCATAGGAAAAGACAAACAGACTTAAGGACTAAATAACTGAACAGAAACATAAGACTGATTTTGACTTGGACTCAAAAAGGTAGGGAATGGTGGATCCTGATACGCACCAACACAATATAAACGTATTTAAAAAATTGTACAAACTCATAATGATATAGGAATGACAGCGAGTTCGCGCAAATACCTATTTGGATGACCGAGGCAACACACAATTAGCATTTCAATTCCAGAGTTTTATTCCAAATTGTAGTTTAAAAATCGTTTTAGTCACTGGTATAAATGTGTCTAGTCGGTAGATCTGGAAAGCAAATACCAATTTATTTTACCCCAACGGACATTTCTTAGGTTTATATATCCAAAATATTACATAGACTTTAACACGACATAGTTTGCAATCAATACTCAAAATACACCGTTGCAAAAGGCAGTCTAATAAGTGCATATTTAACCCCCTCGAGAAACTATATACTTGGCCAAATATTGTCTTCCTGCAAAACAGAATAAAACATCATGCTGGAAATGCCCTGGAGGAAATAATTTCTATTAATTATACCACCGAGGTCTTTATCAATTTTGAATTAAAATCCTGGAAACATTTAATCTTGTATATAATTAAAATTCCGGTACATCCACGTTTCCTCATTAGTTTAACCGTTCGGATATTTACAAAAGTGAGTCAACATCATTGCGAAATCAGGTAAATAATTCGTCGAACCTACTTTTTCAAGACGAACGAACTACGCAAATATTAGTTTTAATACTAAAGCTTGCCTAGACAAAATTAGCACAGATAACCTTTATAATTCTAATGATTGTGTCTTGTAAGTAGTCAATGAGGACTAAATTAATTTAGCAGAACCCATTACTGTAAAACGTAAATTAGAATTCTATAAATGTTTAAACTACATTGACGGATATCTGTGTTCCAACTGATTTTAATACCGCCTTTTAACAATTAACATTTTACGTCATATTTTACGCTCATTTACGGCCTACAATCTAACATTCTTCGAAATGAAAGTTTTCATGTGAATCATTTCTTGAACCTACTTTTTTAAGAAGAACGTAGTACGCAAAATATATTTTTAATACTAAAGCTTGCGAAGACAAAGTTAGCACAGATAACCTTTATAATTCGAATGAATGTCTCTTGTATGTTGTCAACGAGGAATAAATCAATTTAGCAGAACCCATTAATGTTAAAGGCAAATTTAAATTCTATAAATGTTGAAACTGCGTTGACGGATATCTATGTTCCAACTGATTGTAATATAGCCTTATAACATTCAAAGTTGTACGCCACTAAACACATTCCCTCCAAAAGTTATTTCACTCACCCGCAAACTAATATTTTTCGAAATGAAAGTAATCTTAGTGTTTTTAACGGCACAATTACAATTAGCCATCCTATATTCTGTCGAAAACAGTTTAAACACCATTTTGCGGGAGAATTCCTTTTCAACCATAATGAAAACCGGGAGGACGCCTTGCAGAATAAAAATGGTAGGGAATTTGGAAACAGATTTCGCCCGAATTATAGTCAAACAAATGACTGAGTACGTTACACTGGAAATTCAGTCCACGGGTGAAGCCATAGAGAATCAAGTGGAAAATTATTTTGGAGCTCCATTGCATTCATCATTCTGTGTTAATATAGTTTTCCTCACAACAAACTCAAAACAAGCATTTCTAGAAGCAGTTACGAAGGAAAGCAGGAACTGTCGTCTCGAAATGTTACACTTCCTTTTTCTGAAGTCCCAATTGTTTCTGCAACAAATTTGGCAGAAAAAACCGGTAAAACGGTTGAAGTTTAAAACAGGTATTATAACAAACTCGGACGGATTGATTCTTACTCAAAGGGAAACTCCAGTCGCAGATTCTCAGCAGGCTTCAATACAACGTTGATTGCCTCCGTCTTATAGCAATTGGAGCTCCATTCGAAATCAGCATTTATCAATAGTAATTTTCAAACTCCTGCCATACATCCTTCCGGGCATCGACCACAAACCATTAATGGGCATGACCTATGATTTTATCCAAACAGTATCCAACATATACAACGTGTCAAGAGTTCTCGGCATTTCCGCTACAAAACTAGGAAAATCCAGGAACGGAAGTTGGGAGGGTCTTATGGGGGATATGGTGACTGGGAAAAAGGACCTTCTGGCTGGTATAGGTGGAATCTCATCCCGTTTTGAAGCCCTGGATTTTAGCTGCACCGTTGCTTTCAACAGCGTAAGCTTTTATGTCTCTCATCCCAAGATCAGCGTCAAATGGCAGGCAATTGTTTTCCCATTCGACACAACTGTTTGGATTGTGATCTTTATTTTCTTCATCGCTCTCATCCCCTTATTTTATATTCATTTGAAGCTCAAAAGAAGCCAGGACATAGAACCCAATGACACAATTTATCTAGCAATCGTGATACCATTCGCGGCATTGATAGAATCAAGTCCAAGTATTCCAAACAGGGCACGGATATTAACTGTCATAACACTTTTCTATGCCCTCCTTGTCGGGCAATTCTACTCCAGCAACCTCATGTCATTGTTAACGTTTCCGGAACCTGAAGTTGTCCCTCAGACGTTCCAAGATGTGTCGATTTGGAAGGACTACACAATTTACACGACATATCTTGCAGGAGGATCCATAGAGATATTTTTTAATGAAACCGACATAGAGACGTTTACAAAAATTCGAGAGCGCATGATCAATCAGAAGGATTTCCTAAAATGCGCAGAATCAACCATTTTCTCCCCTAAAACTGTTTGTATTGGTTGGCCTTTAGCAATGGATTCGTTCTTTGGAAAGAATTTGACGCTCCATTCAGCGTTCAACCCGTTGCAAACCATGTCACCTGTCTCGAGTTTCCCAATAATATTAGGGCTCAGGAAGAATCAAAACATTTTGAGTCAGTGAACTCTATTGTAGGGTGGGCAAGTGATACAGGGCATTTCACAAAATGGAGGCAACTGACAATGGATAATTTGAAATATACCGGTTCACAACCGCTGAAGCAGAGGAGAAATGGCTACCTTTACCAAGGATTGGAAAAATTAGCCCAAGAATTTCATCACCTGGCTACGAAACCCTTTAACATTGAAAATTTTGTCTTTTGCTTTACCTCTGCGATAGTTGGATCCTTTCTGACATCATTGGCTTGGGTTTGTGAAATTGTTAGTTCCTACGATAAATTTGCAAAGCGTGGTAACTTCGAAATAGCAAGCAATTCCTAATTTGCCTAATCCTTTTAAATAAACATTATTGGGTTTACGTGGATTCGTTTCCAATAGTTCTCACTATACATATGTAAATATACCGTGTAATCGTTATATTAGTGATAATATCCTTTTAAAAGTTTCACAGCATAGGTCAAGAGGGATAAACCTTGCAAGAATAATTTACTACTTTTAATACAACCTACCCAGGAAACCATACAAAATGGTCCAGAACTGGTAAAGACGTGGGACTCTTGGCTGGTAACTGGTCCGGGTTAAACGCATAAATTCAGGGATGGACCAGAACTGCATAAAACGCATGTGAATTAGGCTTTCATAGGGCCAGCTCTGGTCCACATGTGGCTTTGGAGTTACGGTTAATTACAGGGTGCATGAAATGGTTCTGTTTAGGTTTGCACGTTCGTACAACCACTTTCAAAACGCCTTTGGCACAGATCTGGTACTGGATCATTTGACGCACGCGCACTACGTTTACTGGACATGTAAGCCGTTGCTTGTAACTCTTGAAAGCCGTTGTACACGCTGATTGTGAGTTCTAGGTCTACTTCATCGCTACAGGAAATTAGCGCGTTATTAAGCGAATTATTAATTATTATTAATTATTATTAATTATTAGCGCGAAATTAATTCGCGTTCAATCAAAGACTAATTAAAATTTGTAGCTCAATTATATTGTTGGTATGGTTGTTTTTTACGTAGTAAAATTTTTGAAGGATAAAACAGTAGAAGCAGTGCCAGCGGCATGGTTGTTTGACAAAAATACCCAATGTAATTGGCCGGTGGGAATAAAGGATAAAGGAAAACTAAATAAATTAGTTCAAAAGAGTTTGGATCCAAGTGAGCAACCCCGTATTTCTTGGAAAATCTGCAAATGCAGTGTTGTGTTTGGAACCGGTAGGTATATGTAATATTTATTTAAAAGATGTGTATGATTATGCCTTCTGATTCCAATGCAAGGTTCATTTTATATACTAGTTTTTACCCATCAAAAAGGGCTACGAATATTTTCAACAATTTAATACTCAAGTTTAATAGTGTAATGATGGAAATAATAAAATTAATTATTCTGCAGATAACTTCCAACAAGCAAAGAAAGGCGCGGAGAAAGCATCTTTGGCAAGCGAATTTGAGCTAACTGACATTGAAACGCCAACACCAACTGAGAAGCGTATTTTGCGTAAAGAGGTTCAAAAATCGGTTATCAAAGTAAGAAATGATTTAAATGACCTTGCCGAGACAGATGATTTAAGCGAAAATAACGAGGTCTTAAACGCAGAAGAAAATGATTTTGGTTTAGAGGAATTGTTGACTGGAAATATTTTCCAACCCTCCGGGATAGGTAAATACTTCGCATATTAATAACAGAAAGTGGAAATTGTTTTAACATAATAAGTTAAAATGTTTGTGAACCGGAAACTATTCTAGAGACAGCTTCAGCTGAAATTGTGACAGCATCTAAATCACGCAACTCCTGTGGCATCGACACAGCAAATCCCTCGTCAGTTGAAATAGTTAGCAAACTGGATTTTCTCAAAACGGAATTTGAGAACTTCAAGTCTGACGTTCAAAGTAGTTTTATTTTATTTTTATTTTTTATTAATTTATATTTTTTATAATAATAGTGAAAATGCTTTAATGAATGTCAAATGAATAATGAAGACTTATGCGCATCTTGCGGGTTTTGTAGAAAATGCGAGCCTATGACGCTTGATTGCATTTCCAGATTTTGAAGCTGCAACTCTCGATAAACTTGTGAAGTTGACTAAAGAAGTGGATCATATTTCTCGTACTTTAGGCTGACACTTAGTTTCATCGCTTTATGAGAAAGATCTTGGATTGCCTATGGGAGTTGCGTTTCCCCTTCAGGACGGCAAAGCTTTAGGAGTGTTGCAGAAATGGCTTGATGTCAATGAAAATCAAATATAGTTGGTAAGTCTCACCGGTTTGGATTTTTAAAATAAATTGTGGTATGAATTTGAAAATATTTTCTTGAGGATTATAGACTTGTAATAATTATATTAGTTACAAAGTATGAAAACATATTATATATATATGCCGCATAATAAATGTCTCAGCCGACCGAACTATAAAACCATTCATACATATTCGATCTGATATAAGTTGAATTTGTATATGATTCAATATATGATTAATAGGAAAAATTATAGGCTTACGAGAATTGTTTTCAAAACCTTTCATCACACTAAAAATATCCCGTAAACCGATGGTGTTTTTAATAGTCAAATATGCCTACTTCAATTTAAAATCCCAATTAAATCTTGCCGCTTGTTTGCATGAGGAACCGTATACATTTCAGTGGTTAAAATTCGGCAACTTTTAAATCAGGGAGCTTGAATATTTTATAGTCCCCACTAGTGACACGTCATGTATATTACCTAATGGATCTAATACATTTACTTTGATACTATATTTTTGTTCTGGTTTTAATACTAAATTTCTTGTACAGTCCAATTATTTACGAGGTATTGGTGGTTCCGATCTAAAAGATTGTGTAAGGAGAATTCTGGAGCGCATATTTTCTCCCGAGTTAGCCAAATGCGTCAACTTTAAAGGGGCTAACAAGAAGATTAGTTTTAAAAATCATCACTTGCGGAATTGTATAATAAGTAAGTATAATGAGAAATTGAATCAAATCGAATTTGAATTGATTGAGAAATGCGTTTCATGTGCCAGCAAAGCAGATCGGATTTGAATATTGTTTAATTGTATTAATAGCGTCACTGAGAATTGATCCTCATTCCTCATCACCAACAGAAGCTGAGGTTGATAAACGGGTACTGATATGGTTTGGAGGATCTGGCGATCGTAATGGGGGTCGTGCAGCAAGAAAGAAAGCTCAAGCAGAAAATTCAGAAACTGCGCTTCAATGTTCTGATTAGATAATTTTTTATTTAAAATTAAGCGACCAATTCAGTCGTAGAATATCTAGTATGTATAATCGTACAAAGAGACGAAAAATTGTTAAAGAAAGAGACGCACTACTTAAATCAATTCGTAATTGTAACAACCTGACTTAATCAAATGCCCCAGTTGTAGAGCACGTACCATCGTGTTGTGTAAATGATTAATCATTTCCCGAAGATACGGAAATTGAGAATGCATTATTAAATATAGAAAGTTGTAATCAGGAAAGTAACGAGAATGTTATAACAACAGAACTTGCAGAATGGGCTTGCAAATATAATATTACGCATTGCGCTCTTACGGCCCTATTATCTATCTTACAATCACATGTAGTTGGAAATATTCCGAACTCAGCTCGGTCATTGCTCGGGACTCCTAGGGAAGTGAAAGTGACATTATTATGCGGAGGTCAGTATTACTACTTTGGGGTAGAAAAATATTTAAAATTAAGAATACAACAGGGATTTGATGAGAAATATCAAGAAAGCAGTTTTGTGTTGAAACGCTTTGCAAGTCTTAGAAATTTGCTTACTATCACAATCGGTTGTGACGGTGTTCCTATTTCCAAGAGTAGTAATGGTCAATTTTGGCCGCTGTTAGGTGTTTTAAATCGGAGTAAAAATCAAAGCCCGTTTATAATTGCGCTATATTTTGGCAAAGAAAAGCCAAATGACTCCAATGAATTTTTAAAAGACTTTATCTTTGAAATGCAGGGCATTTATGAAAACGGGGTAACGGTAAATAATACTGTATATAATATTCGAATAAGTTATTTTACTGCTGATGCCCCTGCCCGCAGTTTTTTAAAACGGATTAAAAACCACAATGGCTACTTTAGCTGCGAAAAATGCAATACTGAAGGGGAATGGTTTGGTCGGGTTGTCTTGCTGGATATTAATGGTTGTATACGAACTGATAGAAGTTTTTCGGAGCAGATTCACGAAGACCACCATACCGGTGTTTCTTCTTTGTTGACCTTAGATTTAGGAATGGTAACTCAGTTTCCAACTGATTACATGCATTTGATTTGTTTAGGAATAATGCGCAAGTTATTACTACTATGGGTTAAGGGCCCTCTTAATGTTAGATTAAAAAGCCGTGACGTGGATATTATTTCAGATAATCTTTTGAAGTTAGCTAAATATGTACCAGTCGAATTTAATCGTAAGCCAAGAACACTAAGAGATCTTATGCATTATAAAGCCACAGAATTTCGAACATTCTTACTGTAAACGGGACCAGTATGACTAAAGGGAGTCATTTCTCAAACTTTGTACAACCATTTTTTATTGCTAAGTAGTGGTACATTTATTTTATTAACGGAAGCCTCCACTAATTATACATATAATGCAGTTGCTGATAAACTATTACGAAAGTTTGTAGTTGATGCCAAAAGTATTTATGGGCCTGAAATTATAACCTATAATATGCACTTGTTGGTACATATAGCGTCAGATGCATTAAACTTTGGTAATCTGGATAGATTCGGAGCCTTCAACTTTGAAAATTACATGCAGTTTTTGAAAAAATGTGTGCGTGGTCGCAAGCACAATCTTCAGCAGATTGTTTGTCGAGTGTTTGAACTAGAGAATATATTACATTTAGCTAATACATGTGACAATAGGAAGCAGATTGGTTATGTTGGAAAGTCTCAGTACACCAAGTTTAGGCACAACGGTACTCTTATTTCAACCACTAGGGGTGATAATTGTTTTCTCACGACAGATTTGAAAGTTGTTATAGTAACAAGCCTCCAAGAAGCTTCCCAAGGAAACATTTGTTGTAAAATATTTAGTCTTATAACGAAAGCCGAGAATTATCCAGTCGATAGTCGTTTTTTGTGCATTTTTAAATGTTCACGTCCCTCCAATGAAATAAAATTACCTTTAGAGGCGTTGTACAAAAAGTGCATTGCCTTTCCATTAGATGCTTCCTCATTTATATGTATTCCCCTTAACTCTCAAATTTTTAAACCTTAAGTATGAAATAATAAATTGTGTCTGGTAAAATTTTGAATTTTGTTCATGTAGTTATTTCAGTAAATGCTATACAATGCAAACAAGTGCATATATAATTGCAAATTTTGCCACGGCAAGCCCTGGTCGGAACCAAAACCGTATAACATATAATGGGTGTGAACTGTTTTACAGTTCTGGACCAGCCCTATTTGCCGGTGATTTTTACCAGCGCTGGGCCAGTGAGATGCCAGTTGACAAAACGGCTCTTCAGCCAGTGGTCACAGCCTGCTACGGAACGGTGCTGGTAACGTCACGATGGGTTTCCTGGGTAATGTTATTTTAACCACCGCACTGGCAGAATTACAATAGCAGTCAATATATTGGGAAAATAACGTTCAATTCGTTAACTTTTATACTATAAAGACCACTCTTTTGATTTGTTTGCAATGATGGTTAAAGGTCAAAAATCTTGTGTGAATAAACTAATTAACAAAATTAATTAAGATATCTGTTAATTTTTAATACAAGTGCAGACAAAAAATGATATTTTAGTGGTCTTTGTGGGATAAAATACCCGTGTACATATTTGTATACTTAGAATATCAGCGAAATTTACTGTGCACAATTAATATTTTCTAATGCATTAAATAATTGTCCTCAAATTTAGCAACAATCATATGTAATAAATTATTTTAAATAAATCCAGCTTGCAGGTACCATGAAATTTGTATTCAAATAATTGTCTGATTACGCAACAGAAGCCCAGTCTGGCGATGAAACTAGAGAGACACAAAGTCCAAACATATTTACGACCTTACGTCATTCTTCATTATGAGTCAACATCCCTGTTCTCACTACAAATTCAATAGAAGTACTGTATGTCTTGAATCAGTTATGAAGGAAAGCAGCAACCGTCGTCTCAAAATGTTGGACTTTATTTTTCTGGAGGAACAATACTTTCTGTAAAGAATTTTGCATGACAAATCAGTACAGTGTGTTAAAGTTTAAAACATGCATTATTACAGACTCGAATGGATTAATTCTTACTTAAAGGAAAAGAAAAGTCGCTGACTCACAAGCTCCTTCAATACAAATTCCACTTGCCTGAATCTTGTAGGAAATGGAACTTCATCAGAAATTAGCATCTGTCAATTGCTATTTTTACTTCTATTCGCGGTTCCCTTTCCGAAAATAACTTGCATCCTGCATCCACGGCTATCCTGAATTACTAGATCCGATGATCGCAAAAACCTTTACGCTATATTCTGCATTCAACCACTTACGAACCACCCCACCGTGTTTGAGCTTCCCTGTTAATGTCGTAGTACATGTCATGCAAATCTGGCTGTTCAGTTTTTTTACTAGCTGGTCACTTCTAAAAAAATAAATAATAGTTTGACTTTTGTGTGTCCGGCGGACACACAAAAGTCAAACTATTATTTTTAATACAATTTTAAATATTTTTTAACTATAATAATTTAAAATAATTATTGTTAAATAGAAATGAAATTAGTAGGTTAAGGTTTCAATAAATCAATATTTTTATTTTATTACAAAAATGAAGGACGAAATCATTATTAAAAATATCATATAAGTTGCTGAAGGAAATAACGGATGCTCCTGACAACTGTAAAAAATATAGTTAAAGTGTTTAAGTGAAGAGAGGGAAAATTCTGACATTAAATGTAGTGTAAGCGTGAATTGAGACCTTATGTATGTATATGAGGATGTTGTGAAGGGGAAGTTACAGCTTAAAGTTTGGCCGATGAGAGAGAGGAAAAGGAGTTGTTTTTGGGATTGAGAAGAGCGAATAGTGGAACGGCACATTTCCCATTTAAAAGAATAAAGAACTTCTCATATTTTGAAAAATTTTGAAAAAGTAATTTTAGTAGCTTTGATAAAAGTTGAATCATTTCCTTGAGAGCATATTGGAGCAAATTGGCAGATCATCCCTGTCTCTGGATCACTCCACAAAAATTTGTTTGGTATTTGGTTACTGATAATGATCCTTCAGCCTTTCTTCAAAAACAGCCCTCCTTCATTTTTAGCCTTCATTTATTACGAAATTGTGTAAATGGTATCAAAACGTGCATGAATTTTGAAAACGAAGTAGTTCTGATCAATGGTATCGTCAAATATGAATATACTGAATGAAAGCCCATGCAAATATTTTACAATGTTCACACTTCTGCCTTGTATTTTATGCCACAAATGTTGACTAAGGCCCTCTGATTGCATGTACAAAGGCCCACAAATCTATTCTAAGGGTTAGGGCCATGGTAAAAATTATTTTATTAATCCACCCCTGCTTATAACCTGGTCTTAACCAGTAACTAAGTAGGCTCAGCCATCGTAGAATTATAGGCATATGCAGGCTACTGAATCATGTCATTTTCATTTAAAGGCATATAGAACGAGGAAAATGAAAATTAATCTACGCCTGGTACTTTGTTGTGCTTTATGGTGCTATCAAAATCGAAACGTCCTCTTCCATCTCGCCTTGAAATTCACTGAAACCTCGACAAAATTTAAAGTTGGAATATTCGGTTCAGTGAAAACTTTACAAACTCCACAGCTTGGGTAAAATTTTGCTCTTGAACACAATTCGAACTTCAAACAGGATTTACTCAGATAAAAATGGTGTCAATCAGTTAATCGATTTCCGTTGTCACAATTGTCTTGTTTAGCTGAGTTTGGAAATTGTTTCATCAATAAATATTTATTATAAATATGTGGTATATAATTTGTGAAATCTTGGTTGAACATCCCTTTTGAAAAAGCAATCCCCGTTGTAAGACTTGGTCACTATAAAACAATGCGAAATCGACAAACTGTTCTGCTCTAAGGGACTTTGGCCAAGGTGGCTAAACTCAAACTATATTTTGTTCCTGCCCTGTTGACTTGATCCAGAGCAGCTTGCAGGTATCAGATAGTACCTGAAAAATACCCTTTGGGTCGGGTTCGTGTCAAGTTCCGGTCAGCTACAAAAAAGTAACTGAGATTCGGGTCAAGTGCGGTTAGATCAAGGATCCGCACCTGAAATTACAGGTCGGGTTACGATCAATTTCGGGTTCAAAAAATATACCAGCTCAATGTCAAGTACAAGCTCGGTACGACGATTTCAGAATACCTGAACCCGAACTTGCAATTTCAGGTATAACTCTCAAACTGATCTCAACGTTAATGTAGCTTCACATGGCTGAAGGACACCCGATAGTTAGTGATCCATGAGAGCTGCCATATCAACTAAATTAGCAAACATCCAAACTTTAGTTATTACTTTCATGATATAGCCTTAACGTTGTAGCAGACATCAAATTGTAATCTATTTCGTGTATACTTGTTCCTTAAGGCTTGGTTACAATTTGAAAAGCGTGATGTTCATCTGACGTGCTGAATCTATCACTCACAATCAGAGAATGCTTGGGAATGCTTAAATTCGCTGCTTTCATTCTTTTTGTGATGCTTGTCGCTTAAAATTAATACAATTTTACTTAAGTAATCCTTGGAGGCTGCTTGAGCAGCGAGAATTAAAACCTACAATTTGAGTCGGATTTCAGTAGGAAATAGTCTGCAGCGCTGTAAGGACCAGGGCTGAGAGCGCATGATTTAGTTTATTTAACTTGCACTTGAACTTGATTATTCAAGTATTTTTTCGTAAATCAATAAACAATTCTAGAAATGTCCACAATTATTCAAACTGATAATGGTTACACTGTAATTAGGAAAAATTGAACGGCTTGTGGATAATATTCTTTACTGATAAATTGATAACAAGTTGCAAATATTCTCGTAAAACGATTATTACTGCGCACTCATTATATTGGCCTGTATACATTAGTGTTGCACTCAGCTGTCATATTTACTAATATTTGTCGTTATTCTTTCTTAATAAATATTGATTTATATTGATTTATAATATTGTTTGTTGTTAATCTCCGCCATCATGTTTAATATCACCAAAAATTATTCTTACAGCGAATAGTAAACAGCTTGAGAACAGGTGAACTGAACAATCACTTCATTTTTATAATGGAACAAGAACCCCGAGTATCTAGAACATACTTATACATAAAACAATAAGTCGGAACTTTTAATTATTCAAAGTATGGGAATAGGACACAAGAGTTATTCTCAATCTCGACCAATGGACATTGTGGTTGCGACTTTATTGTCGATGGGATAAAATCAAACAAAGATGCCATTATTATGATTCATGCCCAATATTATTTTAGTGGAATGCAACGATGCCACTCATTATGATGCTTGCTTGGCTTTTCAGTGACAAAAACTCAGGTTATACTGAAGTTTTATTCAAGAACTTCCATTTAGTGTACTTTAACTTGACTTGCTTTTGCAATCAAGTAATAAATTATTAACTTGGACTTGACTCAAGTTGAACTTGAAAATTCAAGTTAAAACGAGAATTTCACTTGAACTTGTTCAAATTTCAAGACAAAAAATTGTCAGCACTTGACTCGAACTTGATACGCAGTTGAACTGTTCAAGTTTAACTTAAACGCAGCTCTAGTACTTGCTCACATGTTTGTGCCTTTGTAATTGTTGGCGGTTCCTATTACTGTGTCACCATTTTCTTGTTAATCATGGTGTGGCTGTGAATAGTCATGTTTTGAAGTTTCTGTTTGGAACTCAAAAGTGTTTATTAATTAATATTAATAATTAAATTATTATCCGGATCAGAAAATATGTCCCCAGAGGGTATCACAATGTAGAAAAGTATGTCGCAGTGTAGGGGTGTCACAATTAAGTACGTTCAGGGCATACCATTTAATACGACATTTAGCATAGAGAAATGCCAATTGTTTTACAGGTCGTTGCTAGCGTATAAGCAAAAGCAAGACGATGTAAGGGCGAGGGAGTACCTCATCTCTCGGGAGAGTGTACCTGATAATGAAGGAAATAAGTAAAAACTCATATTTACATATAAAAATGTTCATGTATAAATACTTCAATTCTAATTTCAACATTACAGAAATCAAAACAACAATGTAATAATTGCATAAATTACCACATCACATATTTGGAAACTCCTTAGACGGCGTGATAATTTTTTATCACAGCATTACAATTGGAAGTATTGCTGCCTTTTCTGTGCTTTTGACATTAATGGAATGTATTATGGTAATTTACCAAGAGTTAAACATGACATTTCCACTTAAATGTATGTAAACACTTGTGTAGACAATAGAAATATCTATATTTCTTCCACTTTATATTTAGGAACAATTGATTGAAGTAATAAATTCCATCCATATACTAAAAGTAGTTACTCTTTATGATTTCAAGCGCTGGAATGCATTTGCTGGATAGGACGCATATATCTGCGATGGAATTTCATTCTTTCGGCCCCGCTTGTGAAACCAAACTCCTGTTGCCGGAGTTTTGTTTCCTTTCTCAAACGCCTTGGCGAACGTGACTACATATTACAATTCAGTCATATACATGATATTATTCCATTAAATTAATAACAATTATTGATATTAAATCCACGTTGCTCTGCTGCATTAAATGTACTTCTCAAACCTCTCTTCTACTTTATAATGTAATCACTTATTTCTTCATTTAAAAATTCCAAAACCTAAAAGCAAATAAAACCAAGTGAAATAATTTCAATTTTCAACCATTTTTGTTGCTCTATAGCCTTGTGATGGACTTTCAAGACGGGGAAGGTAAGGATTTGCGTCTCAGAGTATTATACCGTCAACTCTCGCTATAAGGGATGCTTAAGGGACCTGAAAAATATGTCCCTTATAAACACTGATCACTTATAAGCACAGTGCTATACATTGTTTAAAGAGGAATCGGGACTGCAAATCCTGATCCCTTATAACAATAAATCCCTTATAAGGGTACCCCTTATAGCCAGATTTGACTGTAGTAGAGTCCAATGTAGGAAATATTTGCCAACTTAGTAAAATATAACAAGGTCTCTTTAATTCGGTTTGTGAATGTTTGTGGGATGATGCTGATTCAGTGTATACCTGCGTTTCTCTGTGTTGCTAGCATTTATATGTGCATGGTCATACATGTCATGTCACGAGCTTTGAAATTTTGTCGTACAAACTGTACATTTATTTCCAGTGTGATAGCATGCATATATTTTTCATATATGTTTTAATTTGTTAACACTGTTTTTGGTTTTCAGTATTTAATAAAAATTTACGATTTTCAGATTGCATGTACACAGAGGACTGTATTACGTGTGTACAACGCAAACATTGTGTATGGAGCTCTGAAGATTTGGTTCCCTGTAGAATGATTGATGACTTTGAAGAGTGGCCAGAATACTTTTTTAGAAGCCCGGTAGATAGTGGAATTGCAAAGTAAAATATAATATGCAAACGGTTTATATAATCTATGCACATAATTTCCAATAATTTCACGTACTTCATTTTTCATAGTGATAACAACATCGCAGTGAACGCATCTACTACTGCAATGTACTATTCCCTGATGTGGATATTGGGTACGTTGATAATAATTATTTTAAGATTTTTTAAGATGTGAATTCCTAGCGTGTTGACACGCGACTTTGCGATCACTAATCAAGATGTAAGAGTTGTTTAATATATCTGTAATTTTGTATTTAAAATTTGACAAGTTTTCTGGTGCAAAATGTTTATTTATTTGCAAAAGCTCGTTTTTGGCAAAAATGATTTAAATAAAAAGCTCTTATTGTTATGAAAGCTGTAACCAAATTTGAGACATGTTATTGTTGTATATGTATACATATATGAATCTTGGTTGTTGCTCTCCATGTCTCGTACTCTTTCAACGTGCAGAACATATTAGCGAAGAATACGTTTTTTTACCTTCTTTCTTTTCTTAATCTTGTAGTACTTACGGTTCTTGAATTTATAGAACTCATTCGTTCCAACTGTTCCGTAAGCTAAATTATTCGGCCCTTTGGTTTTACGACCTCGGTAGCTGTCACATCCCACCGTGTTGACACGCAATGGGCAAATTAAGATCAAACTATTTTATTTATTACCGCAATCCGGTCAGTGTAATCTGGGCGATTAAATGCTTTCTTGATTTTAAAAGTTTTTCCCCGTAAACTGTACACACGTACTATTTGTTGTATCGCATATATTTGTTTAGGTAATTATGAGTATATTTATTACTTCGAATGTATATATTTTATGTACCCGTCATGTGTTCAAAAAAAGGATTAATGATTGATCACTATAATCCGCTAAATAATCACCTAAAAACGAAACGGAAAATAGATATTCACAGTAATAATCAAGCATCAAAGTCCAGTGCAAATTATATCCTGCAGTAAACCCATTCAAATAGGAAAACATGCAATTGGTCAATTCGAATGTAATTCCAAACCTATGATGCCTGTGCTGGATTGTAATCCCGCAATTTAACTTCAGAACTCCTAAAAGCTACAGTGTAAACGTGATAAACATGCAATTTGTAAGCCGACGTGGAATATTTCACGAGACTAATTTTACATATTTATACATATTTGTTAACTAGCGTTTCACACTATTTAAACCACTGCATTCATTCCTCTTCCTTCAGTCATAGACGGTGCTGCAAGTCAGAGAGGAGCAATAAGTACACACAATTTAGGATTTGAAAAACCGCTGCCAGTCTTAAGATTGTCCATTCTTTGTATTAGTGTCCACTGCAATTTAATTGAGGGGATCTGCACGAGTGATGATGTTGCGCTTTACACTTGGAAATTCGTGGATCCAACCCATGCTACGAGTGGGGTAAGTACTTATAATTTCAAAATTATCTCATTGAAGAACTAATCTGGTGACATACTCTTGACATTAATTACTGCATGCAACTAAATTCACTCAGACTAGCCACTGCAAAGACACATCAGAGAGCATGGCCTTTTAGTTAGCATGCTTTTGCATTATAAATTACATTTTGGTAGTTTAAAAAGTAAAAAGGAGTTTCACCGTTTAAATTTGTGATTAATATTTAAACATACAATCTATGCTTTTATATTTTAATATCTCATGGCCATCTTCAGCTCCTGTGAAAATATTGTTTAGCATTGCAGGACTACCACGTCAGGTATATAGCCAGATTTTTGAGTGAAATGTGTATTTTATTTACTACTGCAAACCTGTCAGTTTAGACAGACTTCTCCGTGAAGCATATCCTTTCTAAAAGCAAATCTAAAATTTTACTTTTACACTACCACCCATTGTTGGGCTTCTACAAGGGAAATTTGTTTGTCCTACAAAAAATTTCGTTCCGTTTAGAAATCATCGGTGTTATCATGTGGCTCCGGTTTCATCCTGAAATAATTTGCTGACAAAACGTTTATCCCAAAACTTTCGTGTCCAGATTCTGTTCCGAACACTTGTGTTCCCCACCCTTTCCTTTCAGAATCACGGCCAAATTCATGTATAAAATAATTGTGAACACTGTGGATGTAGTGTGTAAGCGTTGAGGGAGACTTCATTTATTTATATGTGAATGGGGATGACGTGATGGTAGAAGATACAGCTGTAAGGTTGTCTCTCTATAGGTGTATCAATAGCCTGCAAAGGCGGAGATTTGTAGAGTCGATGAGGGATTGGGATTAGCTTGTACTCTTATGGAAGTAAATGTGAGACTTGATGGGGGAATGGGTCAAGAGGTGAGAAGCTGAGGCTTCTGGTAAGTTGGAGAGGTGGATGAGGAGAGAGGACCAGGCGGAGTTGTTTTTGGGATTGAGAAGAGAGAGTATTGGACGAAGTGCTGCCCATGAACGCCGTGGGTCCCATTTAGAATGAATTTATATAAGAAGCTTTGGCACCGCTTTCCTGTCACTGGGTCACCTCTACATGTACTTAACCACAATGGTGATTCATTTGGGTATGCCATTACTATATTTAAAAAACGCCCATCTGACAATATGGAGTTGAAAGAAGTTTGAAAAACAGGAAGTAATATATTTTGACATAAAAATATAACTATATAATGCTATAATTAATCAACTCTGCCTTATATATCTGGTTCCTAAAGCTGCAAATTTCGAATTAATTACCCCCATATGTATTGATATTAATATGCAAAGATCTGGGTTTCTTCATTGGTTTTGAATAATAAATATTCCACCATTACTACCAGTTTTTATAAATCATACTATCTATACTATCGCCAAATTCCAATACAGGAACTTCAGAACCGAATAACTTTAAATTCGTGTGTTTTGCTCAAATTAATCCTAACTGATTTTACAACTATCTTTAAAACTGGTTGTATCTTTAAAAATTATATTGGAAGTTTAAGAGTTTTGCATCATTACCCGGAAACACTCATCGGTTAGGCGGAGAGCAAAGTCCGAATCCAACATTAGCTTTATGCAATATGTACAGCACTGTCCCAGTCCTTGAATACAAGTGGAAATTCAAATACTGTAATGTGAGGTGACGTTTGTGTGACCGAATTTATTTTTAATGGGGGAAGGTGTTTAGTTATTGTGCCACGAGCCCCAATCATCAGTCTATTGTCTTCAATGTTTTCGCACCATATGTGTATAGCAAATATCGAATACAAGGTTCATAATTAGATTTTTTCTCTTGAACATGATCCTTAGGGTGCTGATGGCCCTTTTCCCTATCCTTTTATTGGATCTATAAATAAAACTGTTTTATTCCTCTTATCAATGGAAAAGATGTTAAACCCTCTGGTTGATCCATACATTTCCAAACAATGCGCCTGTTCTGCAACCACATAATTTTTTTTCTTTCGAAATTTAATTTGCAATTTTTGTTCTAACGATCTACTTTTTCACAGTCGCAAAGTAAATTAGTTAGGCGTTTTCTTCTAGTGCAGCCAACATGTCTGCGAAATTGGCTATCTTGACTTCTGACTTGGAAAACATTTTGTAGATTTTTAAAATAGAAGGCCACTCCGAGCTAGTAATTCTATTGTTAATTAATATAAACGTTTTTTAAAATTCACATTCCTCAAGAAATTCCACTCCAGCTCCACGATGAGGTTTAAAACACCATTCAGGAAATTGGTCCTATCGTAATTTTCTTCTTATCAATTCAGTTTTTTCGGGTATTTGTTTGCTATGTGCAACTTGGCAACCTCTTCAAAAGCCATTTTCAGAGATGCTATACTTTCTGAAATTTCACTGGCAACATATCTTACGTAAGGGATGAATATCAATTAAATATAAGTAAGGTTTTGGTTTAAGGTTATAAGTAAGATTTCAGAAGGTGAACAGAATCAGGTTCTGCGTAGTAAATAGAACACCATTTTAAATTATGTATCTAAGGAGGATTATTTATAAGGTTGATATTTATATCACACGTAAAATTGTGTAGCTCAATATTACACGCAATTGTTTAAGGAATTTAACAACATGCATTTACTACGAGAAACACATTTTCGGAATTAATAATAATTAACAATAACAACTGTTTTTAAATATGTGAGACCATCCCCTTACGGTTTTATAAACACTAGGGGAACTAAATTTTCTTCAACCACGATGAACACAATATTTACTGGGTACCACTCTGGGGTTCAAGATCATGGTCCACAATATATTCCTACTAACCGTCGTGCATGGGTTTTATAATTTTGATATCATTTTAAAGTATTGACAATAAATTATTGTTTAGATCCGTACACTGTTTATTCAAACTAAAACTAATCATTTAACATTTAACAGTATGGTATTTTTGGCTGTCGTCACAAATGTTTGGAGTCAATGTTTACGCACTGACGGGTCAACACTGCCAGTTGCTTCGATGAAGAATGGTTGCAGAATCATCTTTAATGAATTTAATCTATTCGATGCAACCGAACAACAATTCATCGAGTTAACAAGAGTTTGCGCAAATTCTCCTTTCCAGTCGACTAACAAAATTGAAATGCGAAATTACAAAATTATATTTGTCAGCCACTTGGGATTTGTCCTTGGATATTGCAAGCTCGAAGGTTTACAGGAAGTAAAAGAAAACTGGTTCTACACAATTGGAAAGACCAATGTCCCTAACATTAACGCAAACACATCAAATTGCGATTTTTTCACGAAACCATCAGGACCGACCACCAGATTTCCTCAAGGAGCAGATTATCCCGTTGCAGTTTTTTACTTCGTCATGAAAAAAAACTGCTTGAGAAGATAAAGCTACTTAACGACGGATCAGGATTTCGCTCATTGAAAGTGGATACACGTTTGGAAAATACTATCATAAAAAACACTCAAGACTATTACCTGGTTGGTTCAAAGACACCTTTCATGTTTTGTGAGTACTTCAAAAAATTTTATTTTGGGTATGATCCATCGGTAATGCAATCTCCATTACTACGCGATTGGGGTACACATGTTTCGCGCAAATCATTATCACGGTGTGTAGGTAAAACAGAAGAAATGTATTCTCTACCAATGCAACCCAGTGTAATGATGTATGCAGTCCCATCGCCGGGAACATCAAATGACTGTGCGAATACCTTTATACTTCCGGACAATTACAATAAGCGTACGAAAGTAGCAAGCAACGGATGTTACTCGTTTTACACTACACCACAGCAAAGATCAAATTTTTTTCGTAATCCCAATGCTTTTCAAATGAATTTAAATCTGGCAGAATTAAATGATATTCAGAATGCTACAGTGATTCATTCTGAACGAAGTGATCAGGACGAATTCGAATACCGATTGAGGGCAGAATCGCCTCATCAATGGGTCGATTGCTCAAAATATCCCCAAGATCAGCTAGAATCTATCCAAAATTTACCACTTAAACCCCTAAATATAGATGTTGTTATGTCTCCGGGTACTTGCAGTTGGCTGGAATATATGTTGGATACAAAAAAGTTTCGGTGTAGACATTGCACGGCCCTTGTCAATCAGGCGATAATATTTGACCGGCCGGGAAGCAAATACCTTGCAGGATTAATAGGTAAAGGAGCCGGTTGGACGAATGTACTGACTACTAAACAGGCATATAGTGCCAGAGCATACAACAAAAACATTATCGAAGATCATAAGAATAGTGTAATTCATATAATTGCGGAGGATTGCCTTCGCATAATTGATGAAGGTAAAACAGGAGAAGCACTCAGGGCTGAGTTTGAACGTCCTGAAGGGCCATTCCGTACATTTATTAAAGCAACCGAGAATTTAATTATTTCAGTAATTTACAGCGTTCACATGAATCTTTCGTTTAGAAGCTTTAAACTTTTAGGTAATATGTTACATTTTTTTAATGTGGACACAGGTTTCTTGTACAACACAGAAACTGCCATGGGTGTCATTTCTAGATCCATTAGCAAATCATTACACAACGATTTTGTAAACCGCTTACGCAAACATCCTCGCGAGTTGAGTATCATCTTAGATGGTTCTACAGATTGTGCCGGTTACTCCACAATTGCTGTATTATTCCAAACATATGGAATTGACAACCAGATCAGCGTTTTTCTTTATCGCGTAATGGAAGTGAAAACAAGTGAGAGTGGAGAAAACATATTCAATTTGTTTATTTCATATGTAGAAGAGGATGGCATTGAGGATGTAATTCGGGAGCAAACTGTTGCCTTAGCTACGGATGGAGCAAGCAATGTTAAGAATACGTTTCGAGAACTTCTAAACGAATATACGGACAACGAACTGGTTGCAGTGTGGTGCCATTGCCACCGCCTTGAAATTGTCGCTACGCGGGCATATAAAAAGTTCGAGGAGACTCAGCTGAGCTTCCAGTGGAACAACACGTCTAGTGAACTGCTCCGTTATCATTACTGCAGCAAAGCAAAGCCATAATACTGAAACACCTATTTGAATTTGTGAAGGAGCATTTCTTTACTATCTCTATACTATCAGTTGTACTTATCAAGGTTAAGCTGCCCAGCCGATATTTCATATATGTATATCCCGTGTTCGGCAAAAGTTTTAAGACGAAAAAATTCATAACGCGTCCCTCTCCTTGTACATCTGCCCGGCTGCACCAGGTCATTGAGTTGACGGTTGGATCTTGGCAAAAGGTGCAAAAGCTGGAGGTGCATTCCGGGCTCTCACACAGGCGAGTTCTTGTCCTTTCTCATAATTTATGTCCAAAATAGTCAATAAACGCATGAAGTATATTCCTCTTGCCTCCGAAGGAATAAATTCAGAACCTACAAACATGCCTAATGTAACAGAGTCTGGCTCAGAGGACGATAGCTACGACCCTGCAGAGGACAAAATGATGACCATTCTCCTGGAGCTACAAAAATCGTCTAAAACAACGAATAAAACCTTGCAAACCCTTCAATGTGACGTTAAGAGCTCTCACACTACGCTTGAAACCCTATGCAAAGACATGAAAACCATCAAAGGGACAATCATGAATCAAGCAAAGAAAATCGATCTACTTGAGAAGAAACTGGAAAAAGTTGACTACTCGCAAACACGGCAAACTGCAGAGATTGCGCATCTTAAGAATGATATAATCCAGCTAAAAGAAAAGGGAAACCTTTGCTTTGGAAAAATCTCCGGTGCGAATGTCAAAAAAGGTGATACTAAAGATGGTATCCGCTCAGCTATCGACGGCGCCCTTTCGTTGACTGGATTGACAGCTGACGATGTTGCTGATGTAAACTTAATTCCATGGGGCACTCATTTTGCCGTTAGGTGCAAATTTCAATCCCCAGCACTTGTAGGAAAATTACTCAGGGGCTCTCTCAAACTAAAGAACAGCAACTTCAAAGTTCAACCAGACCACTCTCCTGAACAGAGGGCAGTTAGGAAGCACCTCGTTACTTGCGGGAAGGAGATCCTTGCAGATAGTACCACAGCGTCGTTTCAACTAAAATCCTGGCGGTACCTTGTCATCAAAAATGATGCCAAAGAAGTGTACTACGAATCAGATGGAAATATCCTGGTCAAGGCAAATAAAGAATGGGTCCTTCCGAAAGAAGCACGCAAAAATGTCTTAAAGGTGCCTCTCGAACCTACCGGCGCTTTGGCTCCAACCACCAGCCAAACATCCTGAGGAAGTGGCACCATCACTATCTGTTACTGGAACTCATGTGGATTCGCAACTGTTAATGACTTAAATGATAAGAACCTAAAATTTCTACTCTCTAATGATATAATATGTATTACTGAAACTTTTATACAAAATAGTACGTACAGATACCCTCCAATGTTATCTAATTATGTTGCATTTACTGTTAGTGCAAACCGAACACGCACACTGGGAAGACCCAGTGGTGGAATTTCGATTTTTCTGTCAAAACTAGATTTTCGGCCCGAGCTCATCACCACATGCCAGTTCTTTGCAATAATCCGAGTTACTCACAAGTTAACAAATATAACTTTTATTTTAGCTTGCTGTTATTTCCCTCCCAAATGTGATTCAATGGCCTTTAATGGACTTTTTGATGCAATTTCGGAGCATGTTGGTGGTGGGTTTATAATTGTAGGCGACTTAAATTGTAGAATTGGCTTAGAAAATCAGATCCCCTCAGCATGTCAAATCTTAGACAATTCGTCCTTAAGTTACACAAGAAATAATGCTGGCAAACTGCGAAACGCTAATGGCAATTACTTGTTAAATTTTATTCAAGAATTTGGGCTAATAGTTGTAAATGGTAGAAGTTTGTCTGATCCTAATGGCGAACATACATATGTTGACAGGGGATGCAGCACTGTAGATTTGTGTATTATTAATCCCAGTTTTATAAATCACCTAGTCGATTTCAATGTAAGTGACGTTGCCATTAGCGATCACATACCCTGTACTGTAAAACTAAAGTTTCCCAAACCAATAAACTCGTGTAATGAAGTGCGCAAGAAGTTTGAATGTTATGGAGAAAAATTCAATAACCTCATTAGAAAATTAAGTGAAACCAAAATCTGTAACATACAAACTTACAATGACTTCTATAGCGTAATATTCTCGGAAGCACTGGAATCAGATATTGTAAAGGATATTCCCTTAATACCCTCCACAATTAGTAATAAACTGTGGTTCGACCAAGAGTGCAAAATTGCACAAGCTAGAGTTAGGAGTAGCTATAAATACTTTCGTAGATTCAAAAGTGAAAGTAGTCGCTTAATTTACAACCGAAACAGGTATGAATATAGACGTTTGATACGGGCGAAAAACGGTTTGATATGATTCAGGACATTCTCTCCAACTGTAAAAATCCATCCCAATTTTGGCGCACCATACGTTCCTTCAGGACTAATAGCAATTGTGGCAATGCTGTAAAGCTATCTGACTGGGAAAACTTCTATCAATCAGCATTACCTCATAGAACTCCCAACAGCTCACAACAAATATTTACTAATATTGTGTCAGAGCTGGATGCACTATTTGCCATTAATGAACTTAAGGACAGCCTCAGTAGCTTATCCATAGGTAAATCTCCTGGCCCCGATTACATCCCCAATGTACTTCTTAAGAATCTCCCAGACAACATGTTGTCGGCTTTACTGGAAATATTTAACAAAGCGTTGTTGTCTGGTAATTCCCCAGTTGTATGGTCCGCCATTGAAATGGTGATGATTTTTAAAAAAGGTGAAAGAGAGCTTCCTATTAACTACAGAGGCATAGCTCTTATCAATACAATAACAAAATTATTCACTTCTATGCTCTGTAGACGTATAACCAGCTGGGCGGAGTCAAATAATAAGCTTCCTGAAAGCCAAGCCGGCTTTCGTAAAGGTCGTGGGTGCCTTAATCAGATATTTACACGTATGGCAGTCATTCAAATCAAATTAAGAACAAAAGGGGGGAAACGTTTTGCCCTCTTTGTTGACTTTCAACGGGCATTTGACAGTATTCCACACGATAAGCTTTGGGAAAAGCTACACTTGCTAGGTTTAAGCGCAAGAGTGCTGAATATACTCCGCTCAATTTACGACAAAGCCAAAATGAAAGTTCGTACACCAGATGGCTACACTAAATACTTTGAGGTTACTCAGGGGGTATTACAAGGCGACATCTTGAGCCCTCTCCTTTTTGCCCTGTACATTAGTGACCTTGATCTGTATATGATAGAACAGGGATGTAATACGGTTGGGCTTGGTGGATATAATTCATTGGTTAACCTCTTGCTTGCTGACGACACTGTTGTATTGTCAGAAAGCAAGCTGTCTCTACAGCATAAGATAGACGTGCTGAGTACCTACTGTAAAATAAATGACTTAACTATTAATCTAAGCAAAACAAAAATTATTGTATTTAGAAAATCTGGGCCACTTTGTAAATCACTTAAATGGTATTTAGACAATAAGCTGATTGAAATAGTAAAATCATACACATGTTTGGGTATTGTTTTTTCGTCTTCTGGAAGGTTTTATGAAGCGATGGCAGACCGAATGGGTAAAGCCAGAGCTGCTTTATCCAATGTGCTGGAATTGGAACAAAAATGTTCAACTTATTCTTACAATGGAAGATGTAAAATTTTTGACTCCATATGTGTATCTACTCTTGTGTATGCTTGTTAATGTAACTATGTTAATGGCGATTGCATTGAAAGAATACAAACTGAATACTTTAAAGACTGCTTAGATTACCTCGAAGCACCCCGAATTATGTAGTTTGTATAGAAGCAGGAAGACGTCACCTAAGAAGCCAAATGATATCTGATATTTTAAAATTCTGGCTTCGAATTCTTGTAATGGACGAATCGAGGCTCCCGAAAATCTGCTACAAACGACTATTGTACTTACACAAAACACACGCTTTAGAAGATAAATATAACTGGGTAAAATTCTTGGAAGATACTCTTACTAAATTGGGCTTTAAATCAGTTTTTGATAAGCAGTGCCCATTGCAACTAATTGAAAATACCCAGAACATTCTCTCGGCAATTAATGAAACAGATTATGAAAATGATATAGCCCGTGTAGTTAACTCCAACAACAACCCTGTATACAAACATGTTTACGGCTACCTTAGTTCCAAACATTACTTACATATGAACATAAGTTTTACGTTTAAGCAACTAATAGCTCAAATGCGATCTCACTCATATAGACTTACGTATAAATCTTTAGCTTTAAATCTTGATCAGGACACCTGTAAATACTGTGGGCCTCCTAACCTTAACAATCTGTACCATCTTTTGTTTAGTTGTAAGTTTTTTGATGACATAAGGGCTAAATACACTTGTGTATTGGGAGGTAGGGATCTATATAAACTATTAAGACTAATGATCAGCTCTGATGAAAAAACCATAAAGACGTGTTGTTACTATATAATTGAATGTATGAAATTAATTAAGTTTGCAAACTCTGTTCATGATGGGTAAGACCCAAGTGAAATAAAACATCCCTTGATTGGCATGATTGATTGATTGATTGATTGATTGCATATAAAAAGTTCGATTATTTGGTATTCGTAGATAGATTCATCAATAGACTTTGCACGTTTATGACAAAGAAGTCGGGAAAGCGTAACTTAGTTTTTCGGGAAGTTATTGAGAATTCGGATTTAACCGGTTTGAACTAAAACGTATTCGAACAATGCGTTGGGTGAGTCACCGCTACCGCGCAATTGTGCCCATCATTACACGTTACGAAGTTCTGATCGAAACATTTACAAGAATTTCAGTAGATACTTCCTACAGAGCACATGTACGGGAAGAAGCTAGATATTTACTTGAAAAGTTAAAAGATCCAACTCTGCTTTCAACTATTTCCTTTACAGCAGATGCCGTAGACGAGCTTGCAAAATATTCAGGTTTATTACAAAAGAAAGGGAACACTTTAATCGGAACATTTTCAATGCGACAAGATATGCGTGCTTTTATTTCCAGTTTGTTACACACACCCGGTAAAAACATGCAGTACTTGCTTAACAATTCTGTCGTAGTGTCAGATGACAGTATAGAGTTAGAAGACGTTGATTTTGAAGACTTTCAAGAACACAGAATACATTTTAAGAACATTGAGTTGAATGAGCCAGACTGTAACGTGACGAACGTTTGCATTCAAAATTTAACTGGCAGCTATATATCAGCACTTATGAATGAACTGGATGCATATTTTCCACCATCAGTTGTAGACTTATATGACGTATTCTTGCCAACTAATATTCCGGTCGTGCACGACGAGATTCCGGAATACGCTAGTGAGGAGATTCAAGAGTTAAATGTAAGGTTGCAATGGGGGTTTAATATAAGCGAGTTGTTACATCAGTGGAACAATCTAATTGAATCAATTGTTTATCACTACAACTTTGATGAAAAGGTTAATTGTTCACCTGAAATTTTCTGGAATTATTTTTTAAGTGCAGATAATGTACTATGGACAACTAATACCAGGTCTGTAATTAATCGTGTATTGACAACACCGCCAACATCATCAAGCCCGGAGTCAATATTTAGTATGTATTCATTTACCAAGGATAGGAAAAGATATAGTTTATTGCCTGACTCCGTTGAAAGTCTAATTAGAATACGGTACAGTGGATACAAGGATATCAAACTATACAACACTGTCTCGATTGTTCGCGACTTTTTATCCTCCCACTCTAGATCAGATGATACAAGTAGAACAGGATCCAGCACAGCAGCATCTAAACTGCAGAGCAATACATTAAATTGTGCTACACATGACGACGTTGACGAAACCGATGACGCATTAGAGGCATTCGATGACCAATTCAGCATGTACGAAGACGACCTATTAAATGAGGAATTAGAAAGTCATGAAACTGAAAGTGAAGACGAAGTTGATTCTTCAATTGAAAGGACTGATATCAATACAGATGAAACTCCGCCTGATTCGTCCTTCGCAGATGAAAATAGTGAAGAAATTTAAAACCATGACAACATTATTATATTACTTCTCATATAAACTTATTCATATGATAAATATGCATACGTTGTTAGCTGAGAAACTCCAGTTTTAAAATATCGTAGACTTTTAGTTCATGTTTTAGCTTGTTAATCACTGGTTCGGGTTATAACTATGCTCTTTGGAAAGTTATTTAACATTTCGTGTATTTACATATCAATCATAACACTTACATGTAACATTAGAATTTTGTCTTATCAGGAAAACCATTATGTAATAAAATGCTTTTTGTTGCTGTATGCATTTAAAAATTTAAAATGCTATTGGACATGTTACAGTAAATAGTATAAATAGTGTAAGTAATAAGTGTTTCAAAATATTTCAACTATAAAATTATCATGTGAAATCAAATGCTCATTTGCTTTTTATTACAAAAGTTGGATAGGTCGTTCCGAGTATGCAATAAAACTATCTATGAATGTTTTATTTTAGCAGCAACTACTTTGATGTGACTTTGTTTGGAGCATTCACATCCATACCTTACAATACGACAAGGTTTTTACATACATTTTGTACTTGATCCAGTATCTTAGAACCAGTTGCTTGTGCCTCGTTTGATCCGTTGTTGTAACCTGGGCTCCGATATTTGTATCTATTTACATTTTCGAAAATGTTGCCCAGTTGGCCATTTTTTACATTTTTTTTCATCCCCCACAAGACTGATCGTTTATCACGGCAAATTCATATAAATAAAAGAGTTACATTCATGTCGGCTGAGATTCAAAATTTTAAAAAAACGATCTTGAGAACTAGGAGTGCTTTTAAAAAAATGGCATGTCTACCTCGCATGACACAACTTGATCGATATTATCTACTGAAAATGTAGAAATTACGAATTCCTAATCTAATTTTCAATGTGTTATTCAAATTCTCGCATGACATGGCCCTCCACCATGACAAAGGTTCTTGTGTTGATTGGTCTCTACCCCTCCGCCTTTATCCCTGTGAGCTCGCACTCTCATTCCATTCTCATTTCTCTTAATAGTCATATCCATGGCTGAGAAAAAAACGGACTGTATTGTTATTATTATTGTTGTTGGTTAGACGATGAAACAATGGCGGTGAGAACGTGACAAGTCGTCCGTACATTTCCTCAGCTCTGCTTCATGTGAAGTGGGCATTTTATTTCGTGCGATCTCCTTACCCCCTAACTCAATCCATATAAAGCATCCTGCATTATTAACATCACCCATGTTATATCGAAATCTCAAAATTCTAAATTACTCCGAACGCTCGAATATTTGCGACTCTGTTTCTCTGACACTGCTTGTTCAAATATCACAACGGTGTCTGCAGAATCCTGACAGGAATAAAAGCAACCAAATTTCTGTTCAATTAGTTTTATTTAAATTCAGCTTTTCGATATCCAATTTTAACACAGATACTATAATATTCATGTAATTGGTTAGAAAGAATGTCAGCAGATTTAAATGCAGTACATACTGAAAACCTGTTTGTATTTCAATTGAATAAACTTCTTATAACAATTTAATCCGAAGGGACTGTTTCACAGAATTTAGAATATTATATGTTGAAGTAGGAGTATGCTTTAATTATTATAGTAATATTCGGGAGCTTTTAATATTTCGAAAGGACTGATTTGAAGATTGTGGGAGAAATAGTCGTGTTTGTGGATCCGCCATATACTTAATCACGTCTTACTGATTTGGACTGACGAAGGAAATCTTTATTATTTATTATTGATCATTTATTGAGTTATTTCGGGGGTTTGTTCCGGGGGAAACATTTGAACTCCACGGGAGCAATATGCATTGTTAGGAGGACAGGCAATTTGGTCCAAGGGAGGCACTTAAAACTCTTGGATTAATTTGAGCAAGTAATAAAACCATTTCCAAGAGACAAATGTAGGCAGGGGTCGGATTTTTGTAGGAAGACGGGAAGATTCTTCCCAGGGAAAAAATATTTATGGCAGGGAAAATCTCAAAGGGAAGGGATTTTTTTTACGAACAGGGATTTTTTAAATCGTTGACATTTTTTTGGCAGGGATTTTCAATTGTTTCACATGTTTCAGCCCAATTTGTTAAGCAAACTGGGATTTTTGGCTTGATCGGCTTAATCTGGCAGGGATTGCACGTCTTGTAGATTTTTTTTGTCAACAGGGATTTTGAAAATCGTTGACCTTTTTTTCAGCAGGGATTTTTGAAATCGTTGAGGACCTACCAGCAGGGAGATCATAGTCAGTAGGAAAATTCATAAATGATCTTCCAGGAAGATTTTCAAAAATGCGGCCCCTGTATGTAGGTACGAAAATTATTTCTCTGTGGTGTTGAAAATTGCGAAAAAAGATTTTTATACGACTTGATACCCTCAAAAAACCCAAATAACTTTTGACTGAGTGTCTGCATCTCGTTCACTCATACCTCATTTAGAAGCAATTTATGTGCTGTACAACCGGGATTTTGAAACCCTAGTAAACATTTTGGAGGGGTACTAAAATTCTGTGATCAAAATTTAAACATTTTTTATTTTTTTGCAACGTGTCATTTGTAACCCATGGTTCATGCTTTTTTGATGACTAAATGTCACGCCAAAATTGATTATCAACGTAATCCCTGAGTATGATTATTTATTTAAGTTATTTTGTTGTTATTTTGAGTAATTGTTTAAAGGGCAGTGATGAATATTGTACACACAATATCTTGCTAAGGGTGTATGCCCTGTCGGTTGGAGTTTTTGTCACTGTAATTGCTGGCATTCGAACAGTTATCAAGCACAACCGTTATAAAAACACTGTTTCTTCAAGCTGGAGTTTTCTATACGCATAAAGTATTTTTTGTCAATTGCAAGTTAATAGCAATTATTAATTGAACTTGCAAATTCGGTTCGATTGCGGTTATTTGACACCAGGGAATTGCAATTGTTAGTGCAAGTGCAATTTCTGTCTACTTAAATTGCAATTACAAAAGCATTAAATACTTGCAATTACCGGTTAAGTACATCTGGAATTGCAAAAAATTCAATTGCAATTACAAGCGCTTACACTACAAAAAGTTGCAATTTTAAAAATACTTGTCAAGTTAATTGCAACTTGCAATCACATCGAATTTGAGCCCAAAGTTCCGTAAAATGCCTCAATAAGTCATTCCGCTCTATTAACTAATGTGAATACATATTAATCCCGAGTATATTCTCAACGAGTGTAATTACTGTACAATTTCCGCGGTGAGGAGCTAAATTGATCTAAGTGAATTTTTGATTAGCATCAGAATGTTCCCATTTACACAAAATTAAAGAAAAATAGGCCAAATATTTTAGCGATTGTAAAGATTTTAAACGATGAAATTTTACAATATTTTATCCTTGAAGCCTTACAGAAAGGCTACTTCATTTGTGCATCTCTGTTTCAATATGGATTGCATCCAGATCGTTTTATTTAATACACTTCGTTCAATTGAGTGATGTATATCATCTTGCTACCAAACAAAAATCCACAGGTCATTTTGCCTCTTCGCCGACGATTTATACTGTATATCAGTTAACTTGCAATAGTACTTATCAGTGCAATTGTATCCAAATGTTTTTGCAATTGCTTTACCAACTGCAAGTAACTTATGAACTAATTGTAAGTTCAACTTCGGTTATTTGCATGATGTAATTGACGCATTTTAGCAAGTACCAGTTACGGCATTACTGGTACTTGTATTATCAATTATAATTGTAATTGCAAGTTGGGTTATTCCCAATACTTGCACCGACAGAAACACTAGCGCATACTGTATTTGCTATTTACTTAGCATTGGATAACCATCAGCAGTGGATTTACGGGGTGACCCACCCTGGCATGGCTAGGGTAAAATATTTAGTGCCAGGGTAAAAACATTTGACTAAGTTCATCAGATTACATACATGCACATGCATAGGCCCACAAATCTATTTTGGGGGTTAGGGCCAGGGTAAACATTATTTTATTAATGCACCCCTGGAAACATTTAGGTTAGTATACAATGATTCGACTTCATTACTATTCTATGAGTAAGTAAGATATTCATTTTAAATTTTTCTAGACTATTTTACTACGCCTGTGAAGTATAGACATTATTTGACAAAACTGTGTTATACTTTTGTACATGTCGTAGATATTTCTTGCCGTTTTGTGTATTACGCAACTCCATATGACCCAAATGCTTTGGACGTTACGGTCTCACCAGAGGGATTCGTCCATGCTATTTTCGTTTTGGCCACATTAGCTTACTTTACTTTAGAAAAGGGACCAAAAACTGAGTCTGTACCCTTGACAAATATTTTTAAGGGCATGTTTTGTATGCGTGAGCCTCCAGCTATAACTGATGATGACACTCTTGAAGCGGCTGGAAGTCCAGATACGGTAGCTACAGCAAATAAACTACAGCAGTCAACAAGCAAAGACCTAAAGGAAGTATCATCCGTACATTCTGTACAACAATCTCAAAATGAGTCAAAAACAAATTTTAATGTCTAGCGTAGCACCGAGAGTTGTATCATTTTAATTTCATATTGAAAAAAACTTGTCATTATCATTATTAATAGTACGCTACAGTGCCACTGAACTCATTCTGAAATCAATATGTTCTTCCAGTGCTAGCTGGGAATTATCCACAATTTATTTTATTAAATATTAATAAATAAATAGACATAAATCCTAAGATTATGTATGCAAGGAATAAGTCACGATGCAGCGAATTGTTAGTTTTATGAAATGTTTTCAAATTTAATGCATTGTAAACATTATGACGAGAAAATGTAAAGCATGAATCAACATATTCCGTGTAAAAATATTTCTTTTGAACAATAACAAAACTTAAATATTTAAGTTTACTACGAATACACGCAAACTTCGGTTAGGCACTCATTACTTGCCGGCAAATTTGCCATGACACCAGCATGGATCTGCTGCGGCGGAACAACGCGTGGGGGAATTCCGCAGAAGGGATTTTGTTGCTGCATTGTCGCCAGGGTGTTCATGAACCTTGGGCTGAAATCATGAAGCAGGAAACCAGTCGGACTGAAGTCCATAATTGCCATCAACCGCTCCAAACAACTATCCGGGGTAACCTTGTGGGTTAAGTATCGCAGAATTCTTATTACAAGGATGACTATTAGCGGGCCGGCAGCCTCAAATAACAAGCGTATAACAATACTCTCAGTCTGGTCCGTTTCTGTAGAGGTAACAGCAACTACGGGGCATTTCGGCCTACATCAAAATGCACATTTATATAAGTAAAAGAAGGTATAAAAAATTGAAATAAAAGTTTGAAATTTAGATTACGCCATTGTATAAGATGTTAAAGATGTGACAGAATAACAAAACACAGCTCAGCAATAATGAAAATATTATCTCAGACTTCCATCCGCACTACTTGAATCTTGAATGGTTACTGAGTGAAAATATCTGAGCTTGCAAAAATAAACCGTAAATGTGAGGTCCTCAGTAACCATTCAATTTGCTTCGTCCACTTTTCGTCTTTGCTACATCCACCAAAAATAAAACCAAAATCAAAGTTCAGTGCGTTATGGAACTAAAGCAACAAGTTGATTTTTTCCTTGTCGGCTGTTCCTATAACGACTCCTGATTTGATCAGGACTGTCCTGTTTTAAACCAAGGTCACCTGATGACCTGATGAGTTTGAATATAATCCTGATTGTACAGTAGCTAACAACAATATCACCTGCATAATATTTGCGCACACTGGCCCGGCTAGAGTAAAAATTTAGGGTCAGGTTAAAAAAATTACCGAAGTACCTCAGATTGCAAGTGGAAAGCCCTACAATTCATTTCGAGACTTATTAGGGTCAGGGTAAAAATTAATTTATTAATCCATCCCTGGAGACAACAAAGTCATGAGACATTGTATATCATATTCATCAAAGGTGGGCGCATACCCTACATGTATGCCTACAAGTAGGCAAAATTGTAGGCTATGCTCAAATTTTCACATATTTTCTAGGCATTTGTATGTAGGCTGTATATTTCGAGGGGGAAAAATATGCAATTTATGTATGCTGGGAATAATCAGTACGTAGCTACATAAAAAAAGGTAGGTACTTAAGCATGAAAATGTATGTATGTTTGTTCGAACCTTTCGTATTCAAAAGCGCTGAATAAAAGCCCCCGTCTACACTTTCATTCACATATATATAAATATTTTTTGTTACTTTGGTTTACGTGCTGGAGTGCAAACGATTTCAATTCGTTTGCAGTAATTACAATGAATGATTGCATAATTTCATTTTAGTTATGCAGGTATGAATCAATTACGACAAAGAGGTATGTTGGTTGTAGGGACAAATCTCGGGAGTGATGTATGTAGGTTGTAGGTAGGGTCAACTCTCGGGTGTGATTTATGTAGGCTAAAATGTAGGTTGTACGTAAGAACCTAAAAATATGTAGGCTTTAAGGTATGTGAATACTTTGCCCATCTTTGGTATTCATGGTTTTAATCATAAAAGCAATCCATACTCTCGATACTGAATCATTTTTGACCCAGTATTAATTGTAAGTCTAGCTCGACGAATTCGGATCAGCGCTCCAGCTATCGAAAAACTCCACAGACACAGACCATGTTGTGATTGACGACATTTACTTTTTTTTGTTTACAACATAACTGCATCCATATAAAACATTACAGTAAACTCCCGCCAGAAGTCGTTTTTCGATCATATTTTATGCATCGTGGAGCAAATATAGCATTGGAGTTAGTTGACACGAAAGGTACATTCGGAGCGTGAAGGCTGCTTGGAAAGCACAAGTGTTACTTGTTCCTTCATAGTTTTTTCACCCTTCCTTCTCTTCCCTTCATTTCTGTCGAAGTCTTCCTACCCTGAAGCAAGCGTTCTTTGAAGGATTCCCGTCGACGGGTGAAAATCTCTGCTATATTTACATGATTTGTGAGTTTCTATACACTGCTTCATAAATAGACCTATTAATATTTAATTTGATCAGAAATAGACTTAATTGTCAGGAATATAATCCTGGAGACACAGTCAATGTTCGTATGGTCCACAGGAAAACTGTCTTGTGATTTTCCAGTCTCATTAAGCGAAAGGTGAGGACTGTGTGTAGGGTTGAAAATGAACCAATGTCGCATTGTCAGGGACAGCAATATCTCCACTGTTTTTAAGTCAGTAAGATTGTCATGATTGATAGATGCAACTTTCAAATTAGGAATTCACCTGCAGTGGTGACAGACCTGACAGACAGTAAGTTGTTTTGTTACCCGGAAAGCTCATTCTCTCTACGACACAGGATAAGGAACCCTGTGGACTACTCAAGGTTGAAGTGCAGGCTTACGAAATAACTAGACACTGGATTACAATTAAACCAACCTTTTGAACACATTCTACACCTGTAAAAAATAAATTTGACAATGCTGAAACGCTACTTCAAAACTGCATTTACAGCCGTTACCTATTTGACTGTAGGTATGTTTTTATTTATTTTATCCAAACTCCGGAGTTGCCGAGTTATTAAGGATCAGATGTCCTGCGGAACATTGAAAATGAGATTGTTGAGCAGTTGGATGTGACTGATAAAAATAGTATTGTTAGATTTGCTCAGAGATGCCGGATTGCTATTGAACATGGCACTTTGGGTAATATCTACATTTTCCTTGACTTTTTCCCAAAACACCAAACTGAGGTTTATCTAGATGCAGGCGAGCACTGCTCGTATACTGAAAGATTGGGACAATTTAATTTTCAAAAATGATCATTATTTATTTCCAGATATGTACTCACTCGTTTTGAATGCTGACGTATCAGCTCCAGGAGAATTTTTCTGGCTAACGAGATGAATGTTAATTTTTGGGAGCTGTGAATACTGCGGAAGATTTTCATAGCAAACTCTCAGAACATAAAAGTAATGACACGCATATATTTTATACGTCAAAGCTTTTGTTTCGAAAGTTCTAATTCAGTTGAAAATTCCAGGTCGGTTGATAGTATTAGCAAGCGATTGTACCAATTATTCCCTGGCGGGGTTTGCTGTTTACTCGGCTTCCAAAGCAGCATGTCAAAGCTGCGCAATAGCTTTGAGGCTTGAAGTAGGGAAATATGGGGTAACTGTAGTTAAATTTTCTTTTGCCGTTGTCAGGAGCATCTGTTAATAATTTCGGCAATTTAAATAAACTTTTGAATATAAAATCTAATAATTTCTTTACTACTGACTTGCTGATATTTATTATTGCATTAAAAATAAGAGTTTGACTTTTGTCCTTTATTATATTATTAATAATTTCGTCCTTCATTTCTTTTTCATTTTTGTAATAAAATAAAAATATTGATTTATTGAAACCGTAACCTACTAAGTTCATTATTGTATTAAAAATGATAGTTTGACTTTTGTGTGTCCGCCGGACTTAAAAATAAATGTCAAACTATAATGTTTTTAGAAGTGACCAGCTAGTAAAAAAACTGAACAGCCAGATTTGCATGACATGGCTCATGATCTGTGTCGTACTGCAGAAGAATTCAAAAAATTTTGAGTCGGTGAACTTAATCGTGGGGTGAGCATTTGATTCGGGTCATTTTACCAAATGATGGCACATGACATTAGACTATTTAAGGACCACTGGTTTCCAGTGGCTGAAACACAGGAGCGATGGAAAAACGTTCAAAAAATTACGCAAAATATTGGAAGAATTTCTGCACCATGATATGAAACCCACGAAACATTTCGTGCTTAGCTTTAGCTCGGTGCTAGTTGGAGGCTTTCTGGCATCAATAATTTGGATTTGCGAAATTATTATTTTGTATGTGAAAGATCGCCCACTCAAAATGCCATTGCCGGGGGTGTAAAATACCATGTGCGAACTCACTACCATTAGCTCATTTAAGAGTTTTAGTCTTACACTGTGAGGCTTCCCGAACTAAAATAAATTAACATATTGTTAAATAATTTTTGTTGATAAATAGTTGCACTTGTAACGGATCATCGAAGCGCTGTCTTGGAGCGCATGAGGACTCAAGAGTCTGTAGTTCACAATATTTCTGGTAAATGACATCCTTTTCAAGAACGGCATGATCTTTAAAAGTCAATTGTTATAAGACAAGTATATTGCATTTTTCCATGTGTGGATTAATAAAATATTTTTTACGCTATCGTCGAGCCTCAAAATAGAAGTGTGTACATTTCCACATACTATCTGAGAGCTTCGTTATTTGCTTTAACCCATGTCGTAAAACCATATACTCATGTCGGCCCAGCCTCCCGGGATTCAATCCTTTCCTTTTTTAAATCATTGAAGTAAAAATATTTGTTTTTTTAAATCATTGAAGTAAAAATATTTGTTTTTTTAAATCATTGAAGTAAAAATATTTGTTTTTTTAAATCATTGAAGTAAAAATATTTGTTTTTTTAAATCATTGAAGTAAAAATATTTGTTTTTTTAAATCATTGAAGTAAAAATATTTGTTTTTTTAAATCATTGAAGTAAAAATATTTGTTTTTTTAAACCAATTTGTAAAAATTATATTGATAGCAGTAGGTAACATATAGCGTTCGCAATATGCATATTGATGAAATAAATGCTTTAATACACATAAACACAGTAACTGTCAAACTATGGCAATATTATATTTTATACGCGTTGTTTGGGTCAAGAAGTCAACATTTATTTATCTTGGGAAACTCATAGGGAAAATACTTGTCAATATATGGGGATGCCACAATATCTTACTACTACATAATGTAAATGTAATCTTAGGGAAAATTTAAACATACAGGAGGAACTACAGAGGAAACTACTACATAGGACTGCATTAAAATCGATCGATTGGGTGTTTTTTTTAAATATTTATTTCCAAAAATTCTGCTTACATTGAAGATTGAAATTTATTGGGTACAGGAATATGTTAATTGCTAATGTGATCTACCGGGTCCTTTGACTAAGTTACATAGACATAAATAAATACAACCAGAATAATTCGGCAGACCGTCTGAACATATATTCCCGAGTAGAAACGGTTGGTCAGCTAAACGTCTGGATATGGTAACTGACAGTAGTTAACGTTAAATTGACTAAACTCAAATTTTCGGTCATATACGGGATGTCGTATGAACGTCAATGCGACTACCACAAATATGAACACAATTCCCCGAGTAGAAACGGTTGGTCAGCTAAACGTCTGGATATGGTAACTGACAGTAGTTAACGTTAAATTGACTAAACTCAAATTTTCGGTCATATACGGGATGTCGTATGAACGTCAATGCGACTACCACAAATATGAACACAATTCGCAACGAATGAACAGCGTTCTTTGAACATCAAGTTCTAACGTTAATTAATAGAACATTCATAACGTTTTCTTGACGTAAATTTCCCGGCATATAACTACAGCAACTATACCGAAGGGTATATTTACGTGAACCTGACGTAAATACCAATAGATTCTAGCGCTTGCCTCCTATACACACATTATGTCAATCCCGGTCGTTATTACAACGTCAAATTTAGGTCAAACATTGTAAACTTAGCACATGCGTACTTACAAACTGACTGGGAGCGTTGTTTAGACCAAGTTTGTATAAGCTCCAAGTTCAAACTTTAAATGACCTGACTCATTAATCACTTCGCTCTAACTTCTAAGTTTTAATAGTCAAAGGTTCGGGGTTCCGTTTATAAATTTTTTCAGGTAAGCAATATAAATTATTAGTTATACGTTATAAATACAAGTCATGTGTGTCATTTCAGCAGGAACTTAGTTATTAGAATTTATTTTAGTTTCAACTATGTACTGTATATCAAAGGTACTTTGATACACAGCTATAAAGAAGTGAATATAGATAAGAACGTGCTTATGGTGAAGTTAAGAAATTGTAATTTTTAATTATTATCAATAATAATTAATATAGTTTCAAACGGCTGTCAACTTTGAGCATTAATAGTACATTTAAGTGCCACCAATACTATCACGTATATGTATATACCTACCAGTAATAATCAACTTCTATCAAGTAAAAAGTTTCATGTACAAGGACAAACAAAAAATAAGCTGTGATTACGTACAATGGTATAAGCTATTATTTAGCTGCAAGTTTTTTTTTAAAGTAGGTAATTAATTGATGGGCCTTAGTTTGAGTTACAACGGAATGTATAAAGCAAATAAATATTTCTGTTATTTTCAGACTTCCTTTTTCCGTTTGGAGTGCGCAGAAAATGAGATCAGGAATTAGGACTGAAGAATACGGGTTAAATACCTATGAATGGTTATCTGGAGAGAAATATGAAATGCACTACTTATTAATTTTTTTGTAATGGAATTTAATCAGTACATAAAATTTTAACCTAGGTGAAATGGGGATCATAAATTGCGTTGCCTAAACGACGAATTTGACGTAAACCAGACGTCCCGTTTTAAAGTAATATTTTCGTAAATATCTGACGTTCAGCTGTCGTTGTCAAAGCGGACATATTGTATTCAGCTGGACGTCACAACTGGACGTTGTTCGGACCAATTGACGTCAATTTTTGACGTACTAATAACGGTGCACTGACCAAAACTTCTACTCGGGTTATGTCTTTATTTAAATGCATATAAAACCGTTGCTTTTGTTTTTTCAATGATCAAAAGTGTTCCAGACATTCTAAAAATTGATTTTTTTTTTAAATTATGAAAATATTTTACCGGTTCTAAATTTTTTTAATAAATTATTGAAAATATCTAATAATTCAAAACCTTGGGAGACTGACTACGCGCCCCTTCACGTAAGCACTAAATTATCTCTAAGCAATGAGATAGGATTCGTGCTTAACTTTAGGCCAGAATTTGTTTCAGCCTACGGGTTAAATGCCATAACATTTGATGTATTAAATGTACGTACATTTTGTCAAGTGTCCACCTCCAAGTTTCTCAACCTTGGCGTCAATTATATACACTGTGTACTCTTTAAAACACCACACCGATAGAAGGAAAAAGGGCTGAAGTTGGATTTTTCACGTATTGCTACTAAACATGTTTTTCTTTTCTGCCTTAAGTACCTTGATGCTCATCAGTGTTTACACACTCCGAACAGATATTTCCCTCAATTTTCATTATCGTCGAGAAGAAATTCCCCAACAAAATTTTATTACGAGGGACAAAGGGACAGGCTATTTGTAAGTGTGCTATTACAAACACTTGGAAAACTTTCATTATGAGAACCCTATATATCTAGTTTGTTAGTTAGTGCATATTATTTTGTACGAAAAAGTGTAAAGTGGTCGAACTAAGATTTTGAGAATTACTATGGCCTTTAAATCAGTTGCAACATAAGCAGATGTCCAAGCAGTTTCTTCCAAGGATTCAACATGCTTTTTATTATAATGGTTTACATGGTATAGCTTACAGTGCTTTCAGTATTGACTATGTACATTGTGTTTCGTCTTAAGTATATCGTGCCTCTAAATATTTTGGGTTTATGCATTTACATTTAGCTCTGGTAAAATATTTACTGATACTTTAAACGGATAGAGTTAAAATGGTTATACCTCAACTACTGTATTAGCTATAGACACATTTGCAACAATTACTGAATTGATTCCTAAAATTTTGATTAAAGCTTTGGAATTTGAAATATTGTGTACTGTATTTTTTGTTTATATCTATATACCCGTACTAGCCCGGAAAATTCATGGCCAACTGACACGCTTTAATTATTTGAGTGAGATATTTCTCGAACTTTTTTGCAATTATAATATCAGGATCCTTTAATGATATTATATTATATGTCTGATGTGTCCCACTAGCATCCCATTATTTTAATCACCGGCATATTCACGAAAGTCTCTCAAAATCCTTTCGAATTAAGACAGACATCTAATTAACACTAACACACACTTGGTTTCGAAAGAAGAAAGTAGTACACAATTAGTCTATCGCTAGTACAGTAATTAATTAAGAAAAATATCCACTCTGATTTGACAAGAATTGACATTTCGTAAATGATAGTGTCTCCAATAAAATTAAATAGCAGGGACATTATTAAGCATGGGATTACACATGCAGGGTAAGGGATATGAAAATAAACTTCAACACGAAACAGCGAGTACTCAATACTCACACGCTTAAGATACTGTATAACACTTTATATTAAAAATCATATGTAATTCCTGGGAAATCATTCCTCTTTAGACGTCAGGTTTACTCAGCCTAAAGTTTTAAGAACGTCTCATAATCTGTAAAATGAACTCTTTTTCCAAATTTTTCTGTAAAAGATATTTCACAAACTACCTACTAAGATTCCCCAAAATGAAAGTGTTTTTATTAGTCTATTCACAAGTGGTATTACCTGTTTCCCTCGAAAACAGCTTGAATAAAATTTTGGGGGAAAATTTCTTTTCGGCCCAGGAAAACATTTGTAGGAAATCTGGGAACGGAATTGACCAGAGTTGTAATTACTGTAAACACATGTCAAAATACATTACCTTCAAAGCCCGATTCACTGGGGAAACTGTGGAGACTCGAATGGAAAATATTTTCGGGGCCCTATCTCATTCTTCATTTTGCGTCAACATTGTTGTTCTCACCACAGATTCGAAAGAAATATTTCTCAAAGAAGTGACGCAGGAAAGCACCCGTCGTCTTGAAATGATCCGTTTTAATTTTATAGACTCAAGATCGTTTCTTCAAAGAATTTGGGAAGAAAAACCAGTGAAACGGCTGAAGTTCAAACCAGGTCTGATTACAAACTCAAACGGATTGATTCTTACTCAAAGGGAAACTCCAGTCGCTGACTCACAGCATGCATCAATACAAATTCAATTACCTCAGACTTGTAGCAAATGGAACTCAGTCCAAAATCAGCATTTGTCTGTAGCAATATTAAAAATCCTCCCAAATGTACTTTTTGACGGTGACGGCAAACCTGCATTGGACATGACTAGTGTTTCTGATCGAGTTCGGGAAACTCGAGGTTTCGAGTTCGAGTCGGGTTCGAGTCGGGTTCGAGTCGAGTTCAAGCCTAATATTTTTGGTACCGTTTGCTTTCGAGTCGGTTTCGGGTATCAAGTTTTCGACAAGAAAAAAAGTTCGAGTTTCGAGTTTGCAAAATCTACCGGTCCCTACCAAAACTCGACAGTAAATACTTATTTTGGAATTATTGATTCATGTTACCTTAACAATAAAAATTGGCCTTCTGCCACCTCTGATTAAAAAAAATATGCAGTTTTTGTGGAAAACATCAAAAACAACAAAACAGTTTCTGTACGCAGCAAGTATTTGTACGTGACCGTATAACAATCCTCTTAAGTTTTATTAGCGCAGGAAGCAGGAAGTACCCTAAAATGGCATAGATGGCGCGTGAATACTTGGGAATTACTGGCATTCCTATCGAACGTGCTTTTTCGTCGTCTCCGACATTTTAACACTGAAATGATTGTGTTTCACTAAAAATATTATAATTATACTGGAATACATATTATTATTTACTAGCTCTGGAAGTATTGCATATATATATATATATATATATATATATATACAAATGATATTTATAGTAGTTTATATAGTATGTAATAGTGATTTAATTTGTAGCAGAAATTATAGAGCGAGCTGAACCTAATTTTTAATTTAAAGTTAGCTGTGTATTTCAAAGATTCGACATTGAATTGTACTGTTGTTAATAAAATTAATGTAGCAATTAATACTGTAAGTTTGCTGGGTACGTAATTCTAATTCTATAATTATTTTACAGTAGATATAACTAATCATCATTTGAATTGGTTCTAGTTAGCCTGTGTAGTGTCTGCGTGTAATCATAAAATATTAAATGATTGATGATGCAATTATTAAGTAATAAGTCTGTTTATTTTTCTCCTATAGTTACCAGTGATCTTGGAACTGGAAGCTGAATTTCGTCCCGGATGCAACCCTACAGCATTTGATATCACTATCCACTTTGAGGATATTCGTGAACTCAACCAGGAGTAAACAGCGGACTAGTCTCATTTTCTAAATTGTTATTTTTTCGAGGAAATTATTGCGCTTGAAGTATTCAAATTGGTCCAAAGTATTTGTTTTATAAATATATAATAAAATTATTACATTTATTTAATTTACGTATTTTCTGTGATTGCACTGTAAGGATTTCAGTATACTGTGTATGTCGTAGTCGAGCTCATAGTCTTTACTTTGTATTGGCTATGTAGCAAAATATTTGCATGAAAATTAAATGTATAGTAGTAGATATTATTATATTTAAAATACACGTTTTTTCTAGTATAGATTTTTAAATTCTATCATTTAAAAAAGATTTTGTGTTTTGTTCGTAACATTTTTGTATTTTGGGTTTATGTTCTGCAGAAATTATCTGCAGGTAGTATTTTATAATTTATACGGAATTTATTTATGCAGTTTTGCAAAATAAATATTCAGGATTTCCTGTTACTGTAATAAATGATTCAATGATTACGTCACTTATAAATATTTTAATTCTGTTTTTGTTAGTTTCATTCATTTAACCCACATTTATTAGCAATATTTTCGAGTAATAACTGTGGTGGTACTGCTTGTAATTATGTGCGTCACGTTTTGTGAACCGCGTTTTGTGCTCAAACGTTGAGCACAAACTTCCGTGCACAATAAATTGTTCAGTACATTTTGTGAACAAAAGTGGTCCTGTTTTGCGCAGGAAATTTTGTTCACATTTGTGCACAACGATTTCCATGCGGGGTTTCCGCAAAAGGTTGTGATATTTGATCGAAACAAAGGTCAATTTAAAGTGGGAAAAAGGTTTGAGGTTTCTTTATATTCTTGATTGTATGACATCATAAATCAAAACAATTATCAGTGAACTGCAGTTTACAATTATAAGGATTCCAGAATTTATGGAATTTTGTATGCGATACATATGTAGATCAGACATTTCGAGTTGGGCAGGAATTTTAACGTTTTTAAATTACCAAAATACATATATGATCACATATCTATGAGAACATGCACTAAACTGTAAGTGACAGTGAACGCTTCCGCTATAACGGGAATCGTCGTATGCCTCACAATTATTTATTTAGAAACAATTATGAAGGATTACAGTAAGGGGAAAATATCTGAAATTAGAAAGGCAATATATTTCATGCGAAGCTTTCCAAAACAAAATCAAAATTCAATACGGCATGCTAAAATATTTTTATGAAACAGTCTGATTATTTCCGGTTCATCTTTAATCAGGATTGAATCTCTTGTTCTCTGACATGCATTTTCAATTCTTTCTTTGAATATTCCCTAATATTACTGATAAGGATTTATTAGTCCCAACAATAACGAGAATCTTGTAGAAATTGAAAATCGAAAATATTTTCTCATAGCTTTACCATGGGTTGAAAATTTGAATATATAAGTTCAAAATTGTTTATTTTTAATCAAGTAATTACATATGTATAAATCAAATATGTCTGTTTGTTTTTGTTTCTCAAATAAATAAACCCTCAAAAAAATAAGCCAGAGCATAGGGTTAATGCTGAAACGTTTTGAGAGTTGGTAGTGCTGAATTTCAGTGCACTCTTCCTTTTTGCGTACGAAATATTTTAAGAAACTTTTTTAAGATTTTTCTATCAGTTGGCTAAGGTACTTAATGTTCCCTGGAATACATACATATATGGAAACATGTGTAATAGTGGTGTTCCAACGGCAACATCATAATTGTGTTTTGCATTGTACCCAACTCCGTATCTGCTTTGATCTAAAAATCTCGGGTCCGAAATTGTTCTTACCAGACTGTTTCAAAAATTTGCAACAAAACATTTGCGCCCACTTTATTCGTATTCCCGTTCTCAAACACCCGGGTGTTGTCCGTAATCATGACAAGCAATGGGTGGTGTACCAGCTACTGTAAATTCACAATACAATTAATGAAAATGCTTCTAATTATATTGCCTAATAGATGTCTGAAGATATTTTTATACTGCTGTTGACAGAAATTTGGAATTTCCAAAGGTCAGAATCAGAATCTACATTATTTCAAAGTCAAATTAACGCAGCAAGTATTCATTAAAATAAAACTTAAGTGTCTAAATCATTGTTAATTTTTTATCCAACTGTACATTTCAATACAAACTATTACCACGAAATGTATGGAAATATATACTTTAGTACTTTTTCACTTACGGTTCCAATTTCAACGAAGTGGTGGGTAAGATCCATGCCCATTAGTACATATCATTTCTGTCATCAAGTTCTTCAAGTAATTTCTGAAGAAGCAACACTCAGTTGAAACGATACTACGACGGTTGGGAAAATACGTGACCGTGATAGAAGACGCAATTACTCGTTTATGAATTTGACAATAATTGCAAACAAACACTTGTAAAAGCCTCTTTCCACCACTTCAATATCAAAATAATCTGTTCGTGTGCTAAAACACTCCAAGAGCGTTTGATTGATTGTTTTCAAATCGGTACACTATAGAGCCACGTGAGTGGGACTCTGATAGGCAATCCAATTAACTTTCTCATGAATCCTCGGGAGCCAGGTTTTAGTGCCAATCATGAACCACACCTCAAATCATGTTCAAGTTAAGTCTGATCCTAGTAGTTTTGGTAGCTGTTTGTCAGGGTAAAATTGAATATTTATCCTACATTAAATTTAACATTCAATGCATTTTTTAACTGATATTTTCCTGACAATTACAGCTCTGCCAAGAGGACGCTATTTGCATCCTTTGGTTGTCGTAGGCGAGCCAGTTGTCAAAAATGAATTGCCATACATTGTAAATGTGCTACATTGTCCAATGTGGAGGAGCTATAATTTCCGAATCCGTCATTCTAACTTCAGCTAACTGTGTTATCGCTGGCTATGAAGCTGACGTGGCAGTTGTTACCGGGGACCACGAATTGTACTTAGAAAACGGTACGGAACAGCCGAGGTTTGTCAGGAAGATTATTGTTCATGAAGATTTCCATTCCGGCGAATACCCCAATGATATTGCTATTGTAGTTTTGTCGGAACCTTTGATTTTTAATGACGCAGTTCAAGCTCTCCCACTTCCTCCTGAAGGTCACAACGCTACAGGTAAGTAGCATTTACACAGGTAGCAAAAATCTTACATTATTCAGGTTACAATTTGATAGTTTTCAAGCCGAGTCCTAGCTGTGTTCCTCCTCTATGTCTACTATTCTTGAGCTAACGGAATCAATAACGTTTAAAAATTCTGGTAAAAAAAATATTTCATTGGGTATTTGCGTTTGATCCGTTTCTCGACTCCACGTTTTCTTAGTACACCGATTTCTATTTTGCGTGTAACCTTTTATAAGGTTTTACTGTAACGAGAAAATTACCTGCAATTACATGAAACATAATGATGGCATATGCAGGAAACGCTCTAGTCTCTGGCTGGGGGCATCCAGCTAGTCTCACCAAAGTCCACATTCCCGTTGTCCCTGACGACGAATGCAAGGCCGCGTACGGAGACCAAATTGATGACAGCAATATTTGCGCTGGTTCTCGGAGAATGCAAGGATGTCTGTGGTTTAGATACAGAAGGTCCATTGGTTGCTGAGGACCTGGGATACAAATACTTGGCTGGAATATTATCTTTCCGTGACGGTTGTAATGTCCTCCCCCGGCAAATAGTCTTCACTGACGTATCTTATTTTTTTAACTGGATAGCCAAGAATTTATCTTGAGTAATGACACAGTCAATAAATGTCTTGATTCAGTAACCGTTATTTTATTTAATGTACTTTTTATATTCTTCAAATTAAGTGTGTTCCATACTTGTTCCCATACATTCAATTGTCAAAGTTGGGAGCAGAATTTTTTGTTCCGATGGATTTTGAAAGAAATTTAAATCAAGAATTCCTTATCGTCGATTTTGTGTGGATGTCTTAACCAAGGTTTAAAAATATCCTTGTCTAAATTTTAAAAAGTACCATTTTCATTTCATAACCCCTGCTTTTTAAATGGGTTCGCAAATAAAAATGGTACTTTTTAGAATTTAACCAACGATATTCTTCTTCGGGGAGATTTTCCGCTTGGTTTTCTCTTGTGAATTTTATATGTATAAACAGTGTATTATAAAAATGCTGGTTATTTTGTTCTTTTCCCATTAATTAATAGGAAAAGAGCGCAATATTGACAAAATAACTGGTATCACAAAGTAGAAGAACAAGAAATAATACTCGTGATTTTATAACAGGACAAAATTACTACACTAATTACTTCTCTAGACTCCAGTATGTTTTCCTGAAAATAATGAATATACATACGTGTGTATTTGAAAATAACTCATTTATTATACAATGCATGCCCAGCTGGTGATAAATTGTTCTCATTTCCATCTGAACTTTTTGGAAATGCCAGGCTTCATGTAGCGTTTCAGAACCACTCTGCATGACAGCAATTATTTACTACAATTTAGAAAATCAGTTAATCTATATGGAAACTTAATCATTGAAAATACTTCTCGTCATAAACTTTTTGCAATAATTAATATTACTCAACCGGCTACATGACTGCAACCGGCCTGACGTATTTGTTTTTCTTCCTCTCTTTCTAGTATTTTGTTTCTCGTTAAGAAATTTGAAATGAAAATTCCATAACATTTCCGCAAAATATTCTCATTCTTTTTTTCTGCCATCCTAATTAAAATATATTAACACTCAAGGACCAAAGGGGTCTAAGTGTTGTACAAAAGCATGCGCACGTAGACCATTTTGCCAAAACAATTTTGGAATTTCAAAAAGTTGAGCCTTATCACAAATCTGCAAGCTCTACAGATTATGTTGGTGAAATCCATTTTGCGCTAGGTGAAATAGTGTAAAAGCCTTTGAATGCACAAGTTGCGAATCCAGGTCGTTCTGGGTTTGTCCTCAGTGTTTGCAAGACCTAGCTACAAACCCAGAACGACCTATTTGGCCAACTTTTCCTAGCAAAGGCTTTTACACTAATTCACCTAGCGCAAAATGGATTTCACCAACATAATCTGTAGAGCTTGCAGATTTGTGATAAGGCTCAACTTTTTGCATTTCCAAAATTTCGAAAAATTTTCGAAATTTTTTGAAAACGTATTTCAGGGGTCATATTTCACAGACACAAAGTCTGGACGATGTGGATGTGTCTAGCACGTTGAATTTTTGTTTTTGAAATTTGTTTCGAAATTTCGAAACGTTATTTCCAAAATTTATCTGCAACGACAAGCATGCGCCATCTATGTGACGAACGACGGATAGCATGTATAAAATGCAAAAACTGGCTGCAAAGATATGCATACGCCACATACAGTATGAATGACAAACAGTAAAGCGCGTATTAGTGGGATTTATTACTCCGGGGAACACATATGTATGTACTACTATGAACTCCATGCCGCAATCACATAAGAATCGCATTTAATAAACTATTTTACGTACTGGACGCATGAATCAGCTGTATTAAAATTTGTGCGAGTTTTATGTTTACACAACACAACCTCTTGATCTTATTTGGTATACATATATTTTTTAAATAAAAAATTGTACTTGTTATCGACACTTTAAATTAACGATTCGTTTTTACTTTCATTCAACAACCTTCTAGCTCCATTATTTTTGCCTCACAATGATATAGTATTGACTCGAATTTGATTTTATCGTTGTTAAAAAAAACTTGATATGACTTCCACGATCTCGTTGGAAATGTGATACAGCGTTCATTTTTAAATCGTCAGTAGCGATTAAGCATATTAATTGTATTCGTAACAAACTCAAATGAAAGTAACTAAGTAACTAGGGTTCCCACTTTTTTGAAACGTCATTCCGGGACAAAATATTGTTTTAAGTATACATGATTCCTAATGGTATTTTTCAGCCTTTTCCGAATCTAATAACATTTTCTGGTTGTCCGGTTTGTTCAAAACAGAAACACAATCACACAATTAAAGGGTAAATTTAGCCTGACTTGAAGCTCTGCCTTCACAACTTCCGTTGGCATTAAGTTTCTCTCGACTATGAAAACTTTCTTCATTACTTAACCCACTTTGTACCGACTGATCTGACTTTGACAAAGTAAGCAAAATTCATTGTACAGCTGGTCCTCGTTTAATTTAATACCGAATGCATTGGGAAGATTTAGTAAATGAGCTGTGGATACTAAGAATTCCTTTGATTTCAAATTTACTAGTTCCATTTTCAAAAAAATATTATTATCACGGAAATTAAAATATCGGTTTAATTAGGTCTCCAGTGGTTTCAAAAATTTAAAGCCTGTTAAAAGCGATTTTTTGTTCCGGGGGTGAATTTTTCAGAATTGCGCTAGCGCTACTTCCGTAAAATTTATCATTCTAGCGGTTTACACAACTTTTCAGAAGAGATTTTATAATACAATGAACTTCTGTAGAAGTACAATCATTGCACTCCAACATTAAAATGTGCGAATTCATTTATTATAAAATATTGTGCTCAATTTGACTTTCATATACATCTGAACTCCAACTCCCTATACAACTCTCACGTATGTCATTACTTTCGTAAGCATGCATACTCAGCCACTTGCTCGTCTGAGTGCGGCTGTTCCTCTCCCGTCAAAACATTATTTACTATACAACTTCCCCCTCGACACCAAATGTATGTACCTACTACTCCACTACACACGTCTCACACGACATTTTTCAACCCTCATCCACTCATTGAAAAACAATACAAAGTTATTTTTCCTCCAGTTATCAACCCAGCGAAAAATGTTTTGCTCGCCACAAACATTTCCACATCCACACAGATTATTCCCGCCGATACTCTTTTAGGTCATGCTCAACGCTATGATTTTACCCAAAGCTTAACCACAGCTCCGGTAATTCCTCAAAATCCCACCCCGTTCACCCCAACACAAATACAATCATTAAATATTAATCCAAAATTAAGGCCAGCTGAACGCGCCTCGATCATAAGTCTCCTCAATAAATATTCATATTTATTTGCGTGGACGCTTATGGATCTTCAAGTTTGTACTCTGCCCCCCATGAGAATTAGATTAAACTCTGACACTCCAGTTCAAGCTAAACCCTATCGCTTGAGCACTACGGAGCGTGAGATTTTAAAGCAAGAATTAGATAAATTAATTCAAGCAGGTATAATTGTTCCTTGTGAAAACTCCAACTACTCAACCCCTGTGTTTTTAGTACGCCAAAAATTAGGTAAATGGCGACTCGTCTGTGATTTTCAAAAACTAAATAAAATCACAATCGACGAAATTTTTCCTCTCCCAAGGATTGATGACTTGCTTTTTCAGTTACGAAATGCTGCGTATTTTTCCCCTTTAGATTTATTTAGCGGTTATTACCAAGCCCTCATCCACCCGGATGATCAACATCTAACTGCTATTGTCACTGAATTCGGTCTATACATGTATTTACGTGTATGTTTTGGTCTGAAAAATGCCCCCGCCTATTTTCAAAGGCTCGCTACTCGTACTCTCGGTACTTTAAGATACACACACGCTGTGTCTTATATTGATGACATTATACCCTATAGTAAAGACTTCCCCTCATGGGCCACCATGTAAGAGTAGGTTATGGTCATACCATGAAATCCTAACTCCTGGATTATTTACTTATGTAATTGTCAAGAAATTGTAAATAATTGGAAATCGTGCTGATGGAAGGAATGATTATGAATAAACGATTGTTTGTGATTTTCTATTAATCCGAAGACTAATTGCTTTTATTTAATAATTGAAATCAAAAGGAAAAGGAAATGAAGATTAACAACTAAAAATAGGTGTTACTGGAATGACTCTCAGTTATTCACTGAAGAGTCTGAAAGAATCTTAAACTTAACAAGTGGCTACTTGAGCCTATTTTTACAATCTTAAGTCTAGACGTTACATCATAACGGATGTAACGGGACGTTGACACTCGTCGGCTTTCGCCGATGGGAAGTGCTTACATTGCACCTTTACAATAAGTGTTGAAGTAACTTTGAACTGACTTAATCTATGGTTGTGTATTTCACAACTTAATTAATTATTCATGTGAGACTTAACTAATTTATGTAATTTCTATATACATACCTAACAATATAGGTAACATTCGGGTAGAGATTCTAATTTCGCAGCATCTTCTTTGCTGCTATAACATGCAACCTTGTGATAACAACAGGGCAGTCACTTTGTTCCTTCAAAAGATAATATGACTTTAAAGCAGACTTTGAAAACCTAAAAATATGGTTTTCGTTTGCTAGTCATACGTTTTTGGGAATTTGTTTTCGGTTTTTGTTTTCGGTTTTTCGAAATACGGTTTTTGGTTAAAACGGTTTTTGCTCAAAATAAATTCGGTTATACCGTTAATAACGGTATTCACAACTTATTCAGCTTCAACGATATTCAGCCGTAATATCTTTTTCCTATAATTTTGTGATAAAAAAATAAAATCATTTTCCCCTTTATATTCAAAATTCTTTGTTTCGGAGGAACAAAACTACATTCAGGATTTCACCCTTTTTCAGCTTCGTCTTTCATAGAGTCTTAAGATTTTCAGCATGATAACCCTTATGTATGGTAAGAAGAATTAAAATCATTCATTTTGAAAAATACCTTATGAACTGCTGAATATCTCGACATGAGATCAATTCTACAATTTCTATAAATTCGCTATAAAATTATACCCGAACTGTTGAATCACAAAATTCCACTAATCAACGAGATGATTGATCCTCGCTTTTTATTTAAAATGTTGAAAAGCTGCACTGATTTTTGGACAGCCCATCTTTGTAAATACAATTTTGAAAGACAATAAACACTCAATTTAATATTGTCTGACGCAGGGGTCGGATTTTTGTAGGAAGACGGGAAGAATCTTCCCGGGGAAAAAATATTTCTGGCAGGAAAAATCTCAAAGGGAAGGGATTTATTTTTACGAACAGGGATTTTTTAAATCGTTGTCCTTTTTTTTGGCAGGGATTTTTGGCTTGATTGGCCAAATTTGGCAGGGATTTCACGTCTTGTAAGGGATTTCTTTTGCCAACAGGGATTTTGATAATCGTTGACCTTCGAGATTTACAAAAATCCGACCCCTGGTCTGACGTAGCGTGCCGTCAAGCTGATTTTATTTGACGACCAGGAGATAGCGTGCTGGTTGATTTTACAGGTTTGCTTGAAAACGAAAAAAACCGTATCTTTTCCGTTTCTGTTATCGTTTCCGTTTTTTATTAAACGAGCTTATCGTTTGTTTTCGTTTAACCGAATTTTTGTTAATCGGTTTCCGTTTTAGTTATCAAAAACCGTTAGGCCAAATTTTCGGTTAATAACGTTTTTCAATAACGTTATCGGATAACGTTTTCCATGTCTGCTTCAAAGCTGACCTATTAGAAAATAATCTATCCAGTGCTGGAAGTAAGCGAAGCCATATCCACAAATTCACAGAACTGTTTTAAAGAGAAGTCTCTGCACAGACGATCTAAATTCGCTAAAAATTTGTAAAACTAAGGCATATATTGTGGCATGCATTTTCCACCGCGTTGTGTATAATGTGACATTTACAATTGGCAGCAACAATTTATCGATTTTTTTCCTGCAGTTTCTGAAACGGAATTTTGGAAACCGTAATTTACGCTCATACTGTTCGCGCTATCAACATCTAATATTTTGACTTTTTAATCCATTCTTAGCAGTTATTTTTCGGATTTGTTTGAAAATATCTTTGCTGGATGCATTTGTGTCCTTGTAAAAATCTAGAACCCATGAGATGTTTCCTAAAGTTTCACTCATTCTCATGATTTCACGAGAGTTGAAATAATTTACATGTAATACAGACAGTTAATTGAATACCAATTGCAATAGTTTTACTTAAAATATTCTTCGTTTTTATTAATTGTCACCATCTATATAATATTTTTTAATGAAAGAAATGGATGACTTTTCAATGTTCTACTGTTACATGAATGATTTGTACTCGCGTTTAGATTGTTTCAAAAATATATTAAATTAATATTTAAATATGCTTAAAAATTATTGCTTTAAAAATCTCTCACCTTTGTTACAAGCATCTGAAGAAACGCCAAACTAGGGAGAAGATTTCAAATTATTTAATAACATTTGCTGAGCTGCAGGTCCCAGGCTAGTTTTTACAATTGCTGTTGATTAAGTTAAGCAGCTGCTCTGTCTGTTTTTGTGCATGGAACTTTCCATATGAGATTAAACAGGCCCAAATTCTTCATACTTCACAGAGAAACCTATCAATGTCTACCTATCAAACCTATGCCATTTTTGCAATTTCGACGTAACCAATTTCCGGAATTGACAACCTCTTCCCATATAGAATTTTAAAACGTAGACCTTTTTACCGTAGCGATTTTGTTACGGCTGTAATCACACTTTTATGGTTTTATTAGTTTTATGTAGATGGCACATGATGCTCTCGTTGAATAGTTTCTCTAGGAGGAAATATTTCTCTTAGAAACTAATTATTTTCATACCTTTTTGAACTTGAGGTTTCCGGGACATTTCCCTGTCCCGGAATACACCCTTCCGGGACACGGGACACGGATCGTCATTCCGGGACTGTCCCGGGCATTCCGGGACGTCTGGGAACCCTAAAGTAACTAACAAGTAACCCTCGCAACATGCCCACTCGGGATCGGATTGAAACTTTGTGGTAGCTTAGGTACCTGGCCCAGTGTCCCAGCGGGACCAAACGTTTGGGCCAACTCGCGCTGGTTTGCGCAGAAGTTTTAAATTCTAATTAGTGAGCAAAGGGGTCCTCCTGTCGAATCTGAATTTTCCAATGTTAAATCCCATAAAAAGATTCACTTTTGAAAGTCGATGCTGTTTTAGATAAATGACACATTTATGGCGTGCATTCATCGTAACTGGTTCTAAGGGTAAAATAGAGAGGTTGTGGGCTACTGATACTAGGTTTCGGTAAAGGTAAAAGGATTGTTGTACCGTAACTGGTTTCGGTACAGCAAATGTCATTGTGTTAAGCCGGGATACAATACAGGTTTAGGACAAGGCGCCGAGTTTAAACCATTTCGCAAGGAAATCTGAAACGTTCTGTCCACCGAAGAAATACACGTGATTTCGCTTATGAAATTTAGCGCTAACAAAATTCATCCAATTAGAGGCATTCTTGTTTCCCTAAACTAAACCGGTGTACATGAGAGTGTAGCCCGATTCGGTCCGGCAAGTTTCGGTACACATCAAAGTGAAAGTACTTTCACTGCCGGAACCTCCACCGGAACCTCAAAAAACGGTAGTCCACAACCTCTCTAATACTACCCGCTAATGGTAACAATTTGTTTCTTGGCGTCGGGTTAAACAATAGCGATCACTGCTGTTTCTTGACTTCAGATTGATCAATATTTGTCAAGAGCTAAATTCTTGACCTTACAGTGCTTAATATTGGTCACAATTAGTTTTTTGACCTCGCATTGCTCAATATTGGTCACAATTAGTTTTTTGACCTTGCATTGCTCAATATTGGTCACAATTAGTTTTTTGACCTTGCATTGCTCAATATTGGTCACAATTAGTTTATTGACCTCGCATTGCTCAATATTGGTCACAATTAGTTTTTTGACCTCGCATTGCTCAATATTGGTCACAATTAGTTTTTTAGCCTCAAATTGGTCAATATCAGTCATAATTCGTTTTTTGGTCTAAGATAGGCCAACTTTCGTCCCAATTTTTCTTTCGAATCAAATTGACCAATACTGGTTCCAAGTGGTCTATTGGCCTCATATTTTTTCTATCTTCGTCACAACCAGTTTCTTGGTTGTTGAGTCATACCAGAGATGTGTAAAATATCTATAAAAATAATTAGGTATTCTAAAATTAGTTTCAATGGCCCAATTTTCGCGGGCAGGCTGAACCAAAGTCGGAATGCATTAGGCATTATTGATGAAGAAGTTATTTATTTTAATACATTTGTTTTCACAACATCTATTGACGACTATTTGTAGCAACTTTTATGGGCTATCCTGGGAGATGCTCACCAGTGTACGATGTGTCTTGGGGATGAAAACAGATCAAGATTGAGGATTTACAGTTTCATAAAAAAATGAGAAAGATGCACAAAACGATTAAATTTGGTTCTCGTAGGTTATTACCACGACACAGGGAGACAACAAAGCATTTAAACGTCTTCAAATTTGTAACTATCAGAGATTTGCGAAATATTTTTAGAAATAAAAGACGTTTAAGAAAAATGTTCACTGAAATAATTAACTTGTGAATTCAAAAACTACAAATTATATCAACTTTGCTTGATGTGCATGAGGCCCACGGCAGTGTTCGGATTTTTGTGGGATAACGGGAAAATTCTTCCCACGGAAAAAATATTGCTGGGAGGTAAAATCTCAAGGGGAACGGATTTTGTTTTGCGAATATTTATTTTTCAAATCGTTGACCTTTTTCTGACAGAGAATTTCAAATTAGTTGGCGTGTATCAGGGAAACTTGATATTCAAACAGGTATTTTCAGAATGATTGACCTCATTAGCAGGGATACGACGCCTTGTAGGGATATTAATTTTTCCCAACAGGGATTTTAAAATTTGTTGACAATTCTGTCAGCAGCGTTTTTTGAACTCGTTGAGGACACCCCTGCAGGGAAATTCAGAAATGATCTTCTGGGAAGATTTACATAAATCCGACCCCTGGCCCACGGCTGCAAAAATTTGAAAACGATTTCGCTTAAAATTGAGGTAATCAAATAATTCAATGATATTGGTCAAACTGTGGCCGAGAAGAAAATTGTGATTAATAATTGTCAATCTCCGCCCAAGAGAAAAATTTTGATCCATATTGACCAATCTGAGGAAAAAAACTAATTGTGGCCCATATTGACCAATCCGAGGCATAAAAACTAATTGTGACATATACTTACCAATCTGAGTCTAAAAAATTATTAGTCACTGATATTGACAAATCTGTGGCCAAAAAACTATTTGAGACCAATATGAGGCCAAACAACCAATTGTAATTAATATTGTCAAAAATGGTGCCAACAACCTAATTGTGACCAGTATTGACTAATCTGAGGCCAAAAAACCAATTGTAACTAATATTATCAAATATGGTGCCAAAAAACAAATTGTGACCGCTACTGACCAACCTGAGGACAAAAACTAATTGTGTCTAATATTGACCAGTGTGGGTCCAAAAAAGTAATTGTGAACGATACTGACAAATGTGAGGCCAAAAAAAGTAATTGTGAACGTTATTGACCAATCTGTGGCCAAAAAACTAATTGGAACCAAAATTATCCAATCTGAGGCCTAAAACCAATTGTAACCAATATTGACAAATTTGGTGCCAAAAATATAATTGTGACCAGTATTGCCCAATGTGATGGCAAACACTAATTTTTACTAGTATTGGTAAATCTGAGGCCAACAAACTGATTATGGCCGATGTTGACCAATATTGGTCAACATAAGGTCAAGAATTTAGCTCTTGACAAATACTGATCAATCTGAAGTCAAGAAATCACTGTTGTTTAATGTGAAGCCAACAAACCATTGGTTGTCAAAAGTGGTCACTATTTGAACGTATGATGAATGCATGTCATAAATGTGTCATTCATCTAAAACAGTATCGAATTTCGAACGTGAAACTTTCTTATGGAATTTAACATTAGTAAATTTAGGTTGGACACGAGGGCCCCTATGCTCACGAATTAGAATTTGAAAATCCTGCGAGATTTTCCGCTAAGACGAGGGCGAGTTGGCCCAAACTTTTGGTCGCACTGGGGCACTGGGCCAGGTTTCTAAGCTCCCTGCAAAATCTCATTCCGATTCCAAGTGAGCATGTCGTGAGGGTTACTTGTAAGTAAACAACCTCCATGCGTAATACGCTGAACTAAAGGTAAACAAGTATTGGAGTAATGTGTTGAACTAAAAGCAAGTAAGTAACAGAGTAATATCCTTAAACAGAAGAAATATGCTGCATTTGTAATATTCAAATACCCATTTCTTAATAGTCCGTAATTATGTGTTCTGTTATGGGGGATGGGGATGAGGGATGATTTATGTGTGTGAGTGTGTGCTTGACTTGTATGTACGCTAATGTTGGGGGAAGGGGACTCAAGCTTGGAGTGAGATGTACGTGATCAATAAATATATGGGAGATAGATATAATTTAGAGTTGAAGAGAGAGTTTACTAATTATGAGTTAAGAGTTAAATCAGAACTGAGGATTGAACGGAAGTTCAATCCATTTCCTCCAACCTAAACCTAAAGACTAATGTTATATAAAGTGTGTCCTCATACAAGTTCTCTCTCGTCTATATGTGATTCTAATAATGCAGAGTCAGCTTAATCTTACTTACATGATTACACAATATCAGATGTATCATACCTAATAATATTCGATTATCATGCACATTACAAAGAATGACTTCATGTCAGTTTCTCAATAGCATTATGTCGTAACAGTTCTCATAATTTAAATTTTCACTTAAAAGTCATGCACATAATAATCGCATTACTCTCACAACGCTTCGCTCATATAGCTATCGGCTTGCCGACAGCAATTAAGGATTTTTTTTTATATAAAACTAACTAATATCAAAGTTAAATTAAAATTCAATAGAAGTCCCTTTAATGATTCTCCCTAAATGGCTTTGGAAATGAAATGAGCATTTGAAATTTTGATAATTGTTTAACTTAAAAGATATCGTATAAAGTAAATATCACATTAATATGTAAACCGATGGGTTTTTGATAGACCTGTAATAATTTATTGCTGTTGTACTTCCTTAAATAATTCGGAATAAATCTATTGAATTTACACATACATGTGCAAAACAGGCATATTTTAAAATATGTGTCGAAATCATTATGATATAGGACTGACAGCAAATTCTCGCAAATACCTAGTTCGAAGAACGAGGCAATGCACAATTAAAATTTCAACTTCCAAAGTTTCACATTCCAAATTATAGTTTAAAATTCACTGATATAAATATGTATGTCTAGCCTGTAAGTATGGAAAGCAAATTTTAATTATTACTTTACCAGAACTATTATTTAGTAGATGTTAATATAATATTATAATAAAAAATTAAATAAAGACTTCAACACGGCACAGTTCGTAATAAATACTTAAAAGGGTGTTCGCTATTTTATAACCCATTATAATAAAGTGCATACTTAATCCCCGAGAGGACCTACTTGGCCCAATATTTTCCCCTCATTACAAAACGGAACATGATGCTGCAAATACATTGGGGGAAATAATTTCTTTTAATTATATGACAGGTCTTTCTCAATTTTGAATTTAAGTACTGGACACATTTCTTCGTCGTATATATCTATAATTAAAATCCCAGTACATCCACAGTTTTCTAATTAATTTTACCATTCGCATATTTACAAAAGTCAGTCAACATCATTGCGAAATAAGGCACATAGCTAATTCGTGAATCTAATTTTTCAAGGAGAATGTAATACGCAAATAATATTTTAAATTCTAAAACTTACCTACAAGAACATAGAGCTAATAACTTTCGTAATTCGAAAGAATGTGTCCAGCATATTGTCAGCGGAGAATAAATTATTTTGAAATGATTATTTTGCTGAACTCACATGTCGTACTTATCTCGCTGTAAGCTATGCACTCTATAGCCCATTCATATAAAGTGCAAATTGAATCCCTATAACTCTATAAACTGTTTGGACGGATATCTGCACATGTTCCAGCTGATTTTAATACCGCCTTATAACAATTAAAATTTTACGTCACTAAACATATTCTCTCGAGAAGATAATTCCCTCACCTACAAACTAACATTCGTCGAAATGAAAGTTTTCATAGTGTTTTAAACGGCACACTCACAATAAGCCTTCCTAGTTTCCCTCGAAACCAGTTTACATGAACTTTTATGGAAGAATTCCTTTTCAAGCATAATGAAAAACGGGAGGGCGTCTTGCAGGGTAAAAATGGTAGGGAATCTGGAAACAGAATTTACCCGAATTATACTCAAGCAAATGACTGAGTACGTTACACTGGAGACCCGGTCCACGGGTGAAGTCATAGAGAATCAAGTAGAAAACTATTTCAGAGTTCCATTGCATTCCTCATTTTGTGTTAACATCGTTTTTCTCACAACAAATTCAAAACAAGTCCTAATCGAAGCAGTTACGAAGGAAAGTAGGAATCGTCGTCTGGAAATGCTACATTTTATTTTCCTGGAGTCCCAATATTTCCTGTAAACAATTTGGCAAGAGAAACCGGTTTAACAGTTGAAGTTCAAAACAAGCCTGATTACAAACTCGGATAGAATGATTCTTCCATGATTCACATCCATGAAATATTTTTTCTGAAATTAAGCAGCAATCATCTGTAATAAATTATTTTAAATAAAGACAGCGTGTTGTGTGCTCTCAACTGAAAGTCTTTTTACAATAAATATTTTACATGGAAAATATCCCTAATTTAAACAGGATATTTTCAAAATGAAAGTTATCCTACCATTTGTAACGGTGCTTACGGCTTACACCTATTACTTGCCTTACCCACTTCCATCAAAACCATTTTGACAAACTTTTGACTAAGTGAGAATTCCTTCTGGGCCATAATGAAAATCGAGAAGACATTTTGCAGGACCAAATTTCAAGAAATCTGGAACTAGTATACACTAAATTTTAAGCAAAAAGATATCTGATTGCACTACAATTTGTGGTCGGAACGATTCAGTTCGGCCCAGAGTTTTTTGATTCGATTCAGTTAGGGAACTGGACTGAACCGAAAATTGTGTTTCGATTCGGGCCAGTGAAAAACGGTTCTGTTCGATTCGGTTACACCGAGTGGACTGAACCGAATCGAAAACCGTTTGCTTTTTGCGGGTACGCAGTATTTAAATATTAGGTATTTGTCATTTCATATTTCCACTAGTGATTTGCTACTTTGCGGACAGCATTTGCAGTGAATGTTAGTGCACGACAGTGAAAATTATTATTTTGCCGTTTTATAAGCGCTGTACCCTTTTGGATGGTCTTGTCTGAAACGTCAAAAAGACGCATTATTTTATTATTTCATGTATTTATTTAGTAAACTAATATTTTTACCAGCTACTCACCGATTTGGATGAAAATGTGACCTTTAACTTAACCCCTCAAATCATCGAAACTTAGAGCACCCGACAAAACTTATATCTTTCTAATTTGCAATCCGAATTGCTCCACCAATCAAAGCTGGGCACGTATCCTATATGTATGCATAAATATACGCAGTTTTTATGTATTTTTGCACATTTTCCGAATATTTGTATGCAATTTATGTAGGCTACATGTTTCCACTAAAAACATTTATGATATATGTATGGTATGAATACTTTTTGTACGAGCATGTATGTTTAAAAGGCCGGGAGATTTAGGTATGTATGCATCGTGTAGGTTCAGCGAGCACCGTGTGTATTTTCTTGGCACGGTCTGCGTCTATCGGTGTATTCGCATTTATTATTTCCTGCTGCAATGCAAACGATTTTTATACCTTTTGACTGAAACTTACGAAACTAGAAATTAATAATTTTAAACTTAACTAATTAACAATATACACGCGAGAAGCCACGCTTCATTAGTTTTTATAAAGGTTCAGAACTTTCAACATACTTTTTTATAGGCACATATGTACATATATTTATGCATAAATTTATTTATATGCTGCGTATATGTATGATTGCATTTCTGGAAAAAATTATGTATGCAAAATGTGTGCTCTTTGTAAACCACAAAATGTACGTAGGATTTAGGATACGCAATTTTTTGCCCAGCTTTGCCACCAATTTTAATCGAAGAGGGGTCAATAGCAAATAAAATCCCTTCAGGCAATTTACAAGGTAATGAATCATTAGAATCAGCCATCCAAACAAAGAAGTTCTAAAACGTGGAGCGCATGCTTATTGGTTTTTCGCTTTTTGGTTGGTTGCCTTTGTCCAACTCAGGGTCGTCCTCGATCATTATCACGCTCCGGAATCTGATTCATATTCTTGATGTTCCATTTTGACCATGGTGTTTACTTTACTTCGTAGTCCACCTTATGGCAAATTCAGAAATTAACCAGTTTAATTATGATGATTTGACGAGCAATGAGGAGCTCAAGACTGGAACTAAAAAATGTTTTTGCATTGTCTTATTTTTTAAGCGCTGTGACATGGAGAAAGAACGTTATGTTGAAGGTGTGGAGCCAAGAATAATTATGCATAAGTCCTATGATCTAGGCAAGAGTAGAGGTTACAAAACTGAAAACTTACAAATATTTGCTCAGACAAGCCGTTTGGACTGCAGTACAAAGGAAAAACAAATCAATTAGATCCAACATTCTGGATTGAATCGTTCGGTTCAGTTCAATTGTGGACTGAATCGAAAAAATCATGAATCGGACTGAATTGAATCTAAAATTTTCGGTCCCGGACTGAATCGGTCGGACCACTAACTACAATAGAAGCCCAATCTGGCGATGTAACCATAGAGACACAAGTTTGGAGCATATTTCTAAACCCTCGGCATTCTTCATTAGAATATGTCCCGATTTTATTGGATCTGATTCAGTTTTCCCGTTTCGTCCCGGCAGTGCAAACGGAAGATTTTGATGGTACCGGGAACGTCCCGTTCCGATACCGTTACCTATCCCGTCGGTATTTCCGTATCGATAAGAAACTATAACCTAACGTTCTCGTCTTCTTTATAATGAAAGCACTAGTTTTTGTATACAATGTCTTGTGAGACTCACTTTCTTCATTTTTTTTCCGACTTTGACGACCTTACTGGAAGCAGGTTCCGTTCTATGCTTGATTTAATGCTATAAAGCATGTTCGAATAAAGCCGACCCCGGTTAGTGTGAATGTCTGAAATGGATTTAGTAAATCCAAGCCATTGAACCTTTCTTTAGAGTGGATGGGCTTGAACCTTGAATATGTCATTAAAAAACTCCCATGTTTACTCTAGATTATCAATAATGGTCATGTAGTGTATGTTTTTTCTAAAACTGCCAAATATGCTTGCTCAGAATGCCGGCATTTTCAATTTAAGGTATTTTCAGGACGTTTTGGCATTTTCATGGAATTTTAAGGTGGGCAGGAATAAAACCAAGGCATTTTCATTTTTACAGCCGTATATTCACTATGCTGCATCTACTTCTACCATCGGCTCTTGCATTGCCCGTCTATTCTATTTCTAATGCTATCAGAGGATGATATCTTGACGGTTAAATACTGCTGTCTATGTACTTGCTTAATTCAAAATTAGATTTCTATTTACTTCTGCTTCTACTGGACGAACATTGGTGTTACTTATATTCTGTTGCTACTCTTTTTGACTTATTTATTTCGACTTCTACTCTATTTTTTCCTCTATGCTTCTACTGAAGGAAGAGTCGAAGACCCAGCACTGGGATTTACCTTCCAACTTTTATTCCATCATTATGTATGCATCACCAGACTGAAAGCAGTTTAATCAAGATGGGGAGACGATAAAAAAATATTAACAAGTAGTTTAACTTATGAATATGTTTCTTCCCGTTTCTTCCCCCCCTTACTTCACGTCAAACTATCAGAGCTGCTTCAACCTTGCTAAATATTTTCTCTGGTCATGCTCGCAGTTCTTATAATCAACGTAGAGATCTATTAAGTACCAAACCTGTATTTTTCTAGGGATATTATCATGTTTTAATTAAATTTATATACCCGTCGAATTTATAACTAATCATGTATACAGTATTCACGAGGTTGCTACAGGACTGTCGAGAGGTGAGGTTGTGCTCATCTGAGCTCCCTTATCTTTTGGCAGATCTGCATAAAAACTTTGAGACACATAATTCTTTTTTTTTGTCTCCACCACCCGAGTCTCTCTGCTTGGAGAGTTGTGATCGCTACTGTCAAGTGTATACCGGGCGAGCGTCTTGCACCATAACGCTACCTTGTGCTGTTAGTGATTTGTCACCACCGAATCAGCACTGGATTCCCGGGTAGTTTGCACCCGTAGGCTTTTGTGACATTTTGATTTAGCAGTGATCACCACGAATCCACGTCATTGCCTTGTGGTATTGACTTGGGGGTGAGTGTCCCAATATCTGGCACATTCCTCAGGTTCTGCATAAAGTGCAGAGGCTCACCTGCATTTTACTCTTTGTAGAATAGCAGCCGGAGCCCCTGACATAACTTGAGTAGATTGCATATCTTAGTGAAGCAGTTGCCCAAATAGCAACTTAGGGATACGAAATCGGATAAGCAAATTCAGGAAAGTGAACATCCCATGCTCACTCTTCCAATGCTATTCGTAAATTAACATGTTCGACAGGGTAATCTGCAATGGGCCCACTGATGGCCTGAGCAGTGTCCCATAACTTTGGTTGTGGGACCCCCTAAAATACATACATACAGTATTCACGAAACAAATTATGGGAACATGCATTCTTAAATTCCGTCTGTCTGGGAGTAATGTAATGAATTGTATAGGAAAAACTCTCTACAAGCAATTCCCAAGATCATGTGTTTTCTATCAGAGCAAACATATCGTCGGCAAAACTTGCTAACCGGCCATAATTTAAAATGCCTAAAATGAAAACCGGCTATAGCGCTCCCGCTACAAACTGTAAAGTGAAACCCGGCCATAATTCCCCTGTGCTGTAGAGCATAAACCCCGGTCTGCAGAGAGGAGAGGAAGCGGGGAATTATGGCCAGTTTTCGCATTTGAGATTTCAGCTTTATAGCCGTTCTTCGTTCTAAGCATTTTAAATTATAGCCGGTTAGCAAGTTTCGTCGACGATATGGTCCTTGGAAGAGTAACCATAATCATATTGGTTGGCTTCATAGAAACATAATAGCGTGACTCATAAAATAATTTGATTCCCCGTGTTTGTGACCAATTCATTTTCAGTTATTGTTAAATTTACTTCACTCACCTGGGTCAAATTTTAAGTAATTAATAATAAGTTATAAGAGCACAGACATTGACGTAATAAATCTGAGCAAGGTAAAAGAAATTATGTTTCAGTTGAAGAATACTCGCACGTGGGGGAGGGGGCAATTTATAATTATGCCACTTCCTCATACCCAGTCACTCGAAATGTATAGGATCCTACGTGTAAAATCTATAGGATAAATGTATCAGATTTGCGGACGACATCTCAAACGATTTTACTACGGGATCATATACTTTCCCATAGTTACTAGTCCCAACCTCGTATGGGATTTTCTCCAGGTTGTCCTATAGTTGAAAATTCATAATTATCTTATGCACTTCTCTACCTCTACTCCATTTTCCTCCAAAATTAAAACTACATGACTATCTTTATTACAGTTTAATTTTTAGACAATTGTAAATAGTATCAATTAGAGTTTGTTTTTCTCAAAGCGGACAGTGCAAGGTTGAATTTTTTTCCTTTTAATGTGCATGTAATGTACATACATGTATTTTAAATACCGTGGTCAACCCTCATACCAATTTTTATTGGTGTAGGACCAGCCATATAAACAGTATAACAAAAAATAAATGGGACTATACGTCGTGAGGGAAGAACGAAAAGGGAGCTGCGCCATGTGGTTGTTTGTGTACATGTAAGGGCTCCATACTCGTTACGCTGCGTGACTGCGCGCCTCTCACCTCCACTGTACAATCCTGCGTGTGTACGTATAAGCACACTTGCATGGACCCTTATTTATGTATATAAATTACCCGTTTCGGTTTTTCTCGATTTTGAAGGTGAGCCCACTGTAATGTGCAACATTTTTTAATTTCAAATTGGAGTACAATTGCAGCCTTGTAATTTCAGCTTTTAAAATTGTGCACATTAGAGTGGGCTCGTAGTGAAAAAAAATCGTGAAGGTACACAAATTTACATTGAATTTTTTTAAAAAAACCCGAAGTATTAATGTCACGGTGCGGAAAAAATTCATGATGTGACCTTTCGTTGCGATAACAAATTTGAGATACACACTTTGTCTTTCAGTAGTTCAGTATGGCTGTAAAAAAATATTTAAATTTTCGGGCTTTTTCAGTTTTCTGACCTTCGAAATCGGTTTTATGAAAAAATGTTTTTTGCAAATTTATTTTGACAATACTCTGCATCTAGGTACTCATATGAAAATTCTATGCGAAAAAGTGACTTTCTTGGCTATCCGCTTTGAGAAAAACACACCCAATATTTACAATTGTCTAAACAATTAAGCTAACTGCCATAAACATTTGCATACATGTACATCTTCTCAAGTTGTCATCCGTAAAACACCCTACACTGTATATGAGGAAATAACATGAAACACTAGAAAATAAAATTGCATCCACAAGTAAATAAATTCACGTAGGAATTCAAAAAAAACAACAACAATCACACACTAGTTATATTTTCCACTTGTCTTACTGTTACTAATTTTAAGTTAAAATTGAAACACAATAAAGAACAGGTAATTTGATTTGGCGTCCATCACAACCAAAGAACATGTGAACTTCAACTGCTGTTGATGAAGTATGGAGAATTTGGCGGTTATAATCTATGTCTTATACAAATGCCGATCAGCGCAGAATCCTTGTCAAAGCAAGTACAGGATTTTTCTAAACATGTTCTATAGTACCTCAAACTATAGGAGTTTTCTGAGAATGTCCTATGGTACTCCAGATTGCAGGAAATGAAGCACCCAACTTATAGGATTTTTCTAAAAACTTCCTATGGTACCCCCAACTTATAGAATTTTTCTGCAAATGTCCTATGGTACTCGCACTTGCAAGATTTGTGCTACCCAACTATAGGATTTTTCTAAAAACTTCCTATGATACCCTAACTTAGAAGAATTGCGTGAAATTTTCTGACGAGCTGAATGATTTGTATAAGACCCTATATCGCTGATGGGATTTCTGGTGCATTTTCTCACAGAACTTGCATCCTATAGGAATTCCATACAGTTTGGAGTGACTGGGTAGACTGTGTTAGAATTATTTGAAAGCATTAAACTTCCTACAACTTCCTGTTGAGATAGATATATTTTCATCAATTACAATCAGCTCATTTCAGAAATTGAGCACGCAACATCCAATCGTATGTGACAAATTGTAAATAAAGCAAAATTCTGTGCATATGTTGGAATCTTCCCAAAATTATGCACCACTATTCTTTAAATTAAAAACCACGAATTTACTTCACCTCTTGGAAAACAAAGAATTTTCAATTTTGTCTACATTGCTTAGAAGTATTTTCTGTTAAGCTGAACTTTTATACTCCCTGAGAAATGTTTCATATGAAACTGCACAGGCTGAATAATTATTGGATTTCGAATTTCGTAATGGCGGCATATTTGTGCCCATTTCTCTGGGCGCGATGTGCCTCCTAACTAATTTTTGGTAGTTAATTAGGCGTTCTATTCATACTTAAGCCAGCAAGGTGAATAATGTTTTGACATATAAAAAGTAGTGTAGACATCTTTACATATATTGATAATTGGTCATCCTTGCTAGCCACAACAAAGGAAGATCACTATTCTGTTCTTTATGTTGTTCAAGTGTACGACGTGAGATTCAATTGCAGATTGAAGTTAAGTAGTAAAAACCCGTTTGAATCACTCACTCCATTTAGGGTTACAAAATACAAAAAATGTATTCTCGGTAAGCAGCCCAGCTATAAAAGGTTTCAAGCTCTTCCCACATAACTATTTTACTTTTTGCGACTATGGGAAAAATATTTCAGAAAGTTGCTGTTTGACTCAGTGTTGTTTGAGCTAGAGACAATCGCTGCATGTTCTCTCACTGGGAAGCCGTCTGTAGTTAATAAGACCACAGGACCAGCTCTGGATCAAAAGAAGCTAATGGCAGTAAAACGTAGAACCTAATAACTATATTACCTGTATCCTACAAATGTTGGAAAACTTCTTGTTGTTAAATTTATATTTTTATACCTTAATTTTGTATGTTAAATCATATGGGAGCGTTGTATATGCAATTTCTTTCAGAAATATCCTATGGCAAATGTCCAAACACAAATATATTGAGGGAGTGTTCTGACAAGACTTCCCATGGGATTTTCATCAAAACGCCCAAGTCCCTTTCCCATGATGCATGCCCTGTATGATTCCCATGAAAAGTACGGGTTTGCTTTATGGGCAAGGACATTTGAATACTCGCCACAGCGTGTTTTCATTTAAAAGTTGATAACCAGTCCTATACGTTATACAATTATCTCTGTCCCTGTTTTGACAGGCTGGAACATAACAATTCAAAACACGTTTTCCAATGTTCAAATAATATGGGAATGTACATTGCAAATTCCCATGGTAGTTTTGCGGATATATCCATCCAAACAGCCCTTTCAGTTGTGCTGTATGAAAGCCTTGTGAACATACATGTGTAACCTCGTGTAGGATTCCCATAAGCGACGTCCCGTGACGACCCTGTGACGTCACACAAGTGTCCCCTCGGGCACAATACACAATACACGAAATTCAAAAATATTAAAGAATTCGTGATTTTCACTGCAGCAATATTTTGTAAGGCTTGTTAGGCATCAGGTTATCTTCGTGCTAATGACGTCCGGGCATTTCACCCGGGTAATACAATACCTGATATTTAAAAATATTAAAAAATTCGTGATTTTCGGTGAGGCTTGTTCACGTTAGTTCCAAAAATAAAATATGAATCCCATAACAAAAATACTAGGTACGCTGGTGTGTGAAATGTCCATTGGATTGCACAGTGCAGTTTATTAGTAGTTTGCAAGTAGAGCTGGGGCCCGGAAGCAGGTTTTTGGATTCGGGCCGGCCCAAACCCAGCCCATCCGGGCTTTGGTAGGGTCCGGGCTGTAAATGCAAACTTACGTCGGGTTCCGACCGGGTTCGGGCTGTAATAAAACAATGAAACCGGGTTAAGATCGGGCTTGGGCCTGTATTTATTTTTCAGTTCGGGTTTCGAGCGGGCCAGAAACTACAAATGACCCGACAAACCTACTAGAATAGAATTTAGTATAGATAGGTGGCATACATATTTTGACATGGAGTAGAGTTTAATCATTACTTTCACGTGTGTATATTTATGATAAATAATAGTTCATTGTATTTAATACGTACACATGCTTAAGCATTTTGAAACGATCCCTTCCGCTTGATAGTTTATGTTCAAAACGTTTCGGAGCTAAAAAGAAGTTTTGCTCCTTCAGAGCTCGCTTATTGAAAGTGACGAGTAGGAGTGGATAGTATATGTATGATGTAAATATAATAGAATATGTAAACAAAGGCTTCACATCGGATTCAATTGTTACTAAAAAGCCGGATTTTCATCGGGTTTTAAAACCATTTAAAGACCAGGTTTGGGTTGTAAAAATTTTTGGAGACCGGGTTTAATTTTTTTTAAATATCGGGTATTGTATTACTCGGGTGAAATGCCCGGACGTCATTAGCACGAAGATAACCTGACGCCTAATAAGTATTAAAAAATATTACTGCAGTGAAAATCACGAATTCTTAAATATTATCGTGTATTATATTACCCAGTTTTAGTACCCGCCGAATATTTGCATTAACAGTAAAGCAACAGTCTATAAGCCATAAGTGGGTTTGCATTTTTTTTTCCTAATTGGCCAACACAAACGGCAGTAATCGTCATTTAAACATGCTAACCTAGACCTGGTATCCTGTTACCCGAATGGGCCCTAAAAATTAATTTAAGCTCCTGGTATTATATGGAAACGATTCGCGTCGTTGGTTTTGCCTTAAACGCAGTATTTCACAGAAAACTCAGAAATAGCTCGAGGGGACACTTGCGTGTCGTCACAGGGTCATCACGGGACGTCGCTTATGGGAATCCTACACGAGGTTACACATGTCTGCTTGTGAATGATTCCCACGTTCTTTGTGTGCGAAGTACTGATTAAATATTTATATCAAAGCAGTTTCAGAAAATGCACGCTATATAAATACTTGTACCTTGCAGGCTAAATCATTACGAAAATAATCGTTAGGTTGAGTGTTTATCGTGACCAAACATGTATTCAATTACACAATTTCTACGCCGTCCTGTACGGATGATTGGAATTTTAATCTTTTGCTTTGCAATTCATTTAATTCTCGTTCCAATCCTGCTTGTGGCATTTCTCTACCGTGGACTCGTAGCCGTGCTCGCGAAATTCTTACAACCAGATCTCGACTCCTTTGTAACCGGATTAGATTTGAGTTTGCTTTCAAATAGTCCAGATAAAACACTATCAAATTTTCTTGTCTCCTTTGTTGCGAACGGGAATGTTTCCGAAAATCGTATCCAAGAAATGTTCCAGGAGCGAATTTTTAGATTAAAGGATTCAGAGGGAAATTTGGTCTACAAGAAGCTTATGCAATTTTGGACACCATTTCTGGGATACGCCTTCTGGAAAACGGACGAATCATTTACTCTGAGCAATCACGTGAGAAAATATGACTATTAGGATGTCATCTTACCTAAACCCAGAGATGTAATTTCTTTGAAGGAAGTTACGGCGCAGCTATTGACTTTACCTTGGAGACCCAATCGAAGTCATTGGGAAGTATTGATCGTTTCAGGGTACAATTGGGAATTAGGACCAGATACTTACGATCACTATTCCTTAGTGATTTGCCGCATGGACCATTCCATTCTAGACGCAATAAGTTTCATAGGGATGGTTCGAGTTTTGTTTCAATCACCATTTGCGATTCCGAGTGCATTAAGGAACGTGAAACAATTTTCGCTTTGGGATAAATATAGATTCATGTACCTGTTTCCATATGAATTGGCCAAGCAATTCCCAGTCATATTACGGGGCAGATATCTTCTCAAGCTAGATCCAACGAAGCCTTACGTTTACGATGCTAGTGAACGAATACCTGTGAGTACGATAAAAAAAATCAAGGATAACCACGGAGTTGATTATGGCCCTGTGCTCCACTCTGTAATCAATGGGGGGATCTGTCGAACTCTTGAAACGCTTAAGAGAATACCTCCAGAACACATAGATTTAGGGGATACATTTGAAATGTCAGATCATCCTGGTGGAACCAACAATCATATGTTATTAATAATTTTGTTGATATCGTTAAATTTTATTTATTTTTAAATTTAGAAAAAATCGGAATTAGAAGCTCTTTGGATTAATTTTTATATCAAGGGTAAATTCAGTGTACAGTTTCCGAATCTGACAGTAGTTCAGCAACTGTTAAGTTTTCGGGAAACCAATCTGTGGACCTAGCAATCACATGTAATTATTCGCTTGGATTAACGTTTTGAAATTTAGAACCATTCGGCTCAGGTTAGAAGCTCTTTGGATTAGAATTGATGGCACAGACAAATTCTACGTGCATATTACGAATCTGACAGAAGCTAAAGAACCGTTTATTTTTCGGGAGGGAAATAAACAAGCGTGTCAAATATAGTGTATTTTACTCCCTGGTTACGCATACATTTTGTACTCTGCTCTATTGGCTAAACTTTGGGCGATTTAAAACTTCATAAAAATTGTTTACAATTGGATTCTTGTTTCAATCGTAGGGTTTTAACATCCATTACATCCTGTTTGAATTCGTTTAAATTGAGTTTCTAAGCCCTAAACATTTTTTCAACAATATAGGAGGATATTCTTAACGGAGCTCCCTCTAAAATCTGTTTCATCAATGGATCGACTCGTCGTCACTCACAAAATACTAAGGAAGTGTCGGGCCGATTGGAGTTCACTGACGTCCCTACACTTTGTTAAGATTCTTGGGATTTTTCCTGTTACCATTTCTGCTCGAATGTTTCTATCCATGTTCAAAACTGGGCCTAGCTACTCACTATCAATTGTACCTGTCACCACCAGTAGGGAGTTCATTGACAATGCGGAAATCGTTGACGTTTACTCCACGGTCGGTGTATCTTCTTCAGTGGGTAAGTTTATGACAGTTTATTTGGAAATTGAATGGCTTTTAACTAGGTTTTGATATTTTCCTTATATAAATGCAATTCCTTGTTAGGGGCACAAATATTCGTAGACATTTGTTCAGGTATTTGAAAGTATATTTTATGAGTTTACCAGAGAGTCGTTTAATGTCGCACTACGATTTAGGGTAATATGCGCTTAATATATTGTCAAGTATATTGTTTTTGTCCAACAGCTTGGCATTTCAGATTTCATTAAATGTTAGCGTTTAAGTTGTCTGTTTGAAGTTCGAATAAGCACAAGATTGTCAAGCCGTGATGCTGTTTAAATTTACATACCGTGATAGATTTGATAATTTAAGTGCACTAAATTTGTATGGGTTGAACAGAGTGCAATTTTAATGCTGAAGCTGGGTCTAACATTATCTGACCTTTCGGTGGTTATATTCTCCAGATTCCGCTGATGTTGAGGTTGAGGGTTCAAAACTGCACTATTGTATTCATGTTTACGTATAAATGGAATTTCCGCTTTACAAACGTGTTTGCAAACATTGCAAAATCACTATTAAAAGTAAAACTATTTTTAGAAGAAAACGAAAATTGGTTCCTGTAAGTAGTTAATTTGGTGGTGTATATGCTAATATTATAGGCATAAACATTATTTTTCCACCGTTTACCTATAGTCTGTGAAATGTGGCTTGGACATTTTGCGTTTAGTAATAAATGCATCCAAACCTTCATATACGTGAAATCTCTATTTTCGTGGATTATTTTTGTAATTTTGTATTAAAATCAATGAAATGGAAATAATGAAAAGATAACATTGGCTATTTTCAGGAATGAACATTTGCGTTTGGGGAGTCAACAACCAGCAGAGGGTAAACTTTTGCTACACACCAAACTTATTTGGATCAGAAATCTCCAAAGGGACCCTCTCCAAATGTGTGGCTCAAGAAATAAAAAACTTGCTACAAATTTGTCATCAATAATGTGACCCTATCACACTTCCCTCAATAAGTGTATAAGAAAGTACTCATAAAATGGAACGCAAAGGAGCTTAGTCAGCACAATACCATAATAAATAATGCTTTCTTCTATATATTGTTCTTTAATGTAATCTATTTAATCATCCTCACACAACAGCGCTTGACTTTTACAACGTTTAAATAAGAAAGTCCATCCCTCCTTCCGTGGTTTCCCTTCACACTCCGACTCCATACAATCCATAAGTGAAGCTATGCCCGACATAATTACGTCTGACCTGACATAACATCATACACATGTACATATACTCAATACATACATACAAGCACAATATAAGCGTATTTTAAAAATTGTACAAAATCATAATAATATAGGACTGACAGCGAGTTCGCGCAAATATCTATTTGGATGAACGAGGCAGCACACAATTAGCATTTTAATTCCAGAGTTTTATTTCAAATTGTAGTTTAAAAATCGTTTTAGTCACTGGTTTAAATGTGTCTAGTCGGTAGATTTGGCAAGCAAATTTAAGTTTAGTTTACCAGAACGGACATTTGGTAGGTTATTATATCCAAAAAATTAAATAGAGACTTTACCACGACATAGTTTACAATCAATACTCAAAATACACCATTGGAAAAGGCAACCTAATAAGTGCATATTTAATCCCCGCGAGAAACTATAATTGGCCAAATATTTTCTTCCGGCAATACGAAACGAAACATCATGCTGCAAATGCTCTGAGAGAAATAATGTCTATTAATTATACCACTGAGGTCTTTATCAATTTTGAATTAAAATACTCAAAACATTTTATCTTTGTATATTATTAAAATCCCGGTACATCCACGTTTCCTCATTAATTTAACCATTCCCAGATTTACAAAAGTGAGTCAACTATTAACTTTAACTTATTGCGAAATAAGGTAAATAATTCCTTGAACCTACTTTTTCAAGAAGAACGTAGTACGCAAATAACATTTTTAATACTAAAGCTTGTCTAGAAAAAATCAACACAAATAACATTTGTAATTCGAATGAATGTATCTTGTACATATGTAGTCAACGAGGAATAACTCAATTTAGCAGAACCCATTAATGTTAAACCCAAATTTAAATTTTATAAATGTTTAAACTGCGTTGACGGATATCTATGTTGTAACTGATTTTAATATAGCCTTATAACCAGTGCTCTCATTTACACACCCTTACTTACTCTTTACTCATAATTTTGTCTCTCATGATGTCCAGTACTTACTTTTTACTTACTCAGGGTCTTCATGGTGGCTATCTTACTTACTCATTACTCCCTCAAAATTTCGGGTCGCTGTGTAATACTTACTCTTTACTTACTTATTCGCAAAAATAAGCTGATATTACTTACTCTTTACTTACTTTTGCCTGCATAGTACTCAAGTAATACTTACTCATTTTCAAATAAAATTCATATCACTCCCATCTTTGGTAGTGTAGTCAACGACTCAAGTTTAACGAGTTGCATCGTCGCAAGTATTTAAAGGCATTGTTTGCTTATGGCCTGTGTTATCTGCCTCCATAAGCCATATATAAGTCATGGACATTGTCGGAGAACATTTTTTCTATGGTAGTTACTCCAGTAAGAAGAGTTTACTTACTCAATACTTACTTTTTGATACTTTGCATTTCGTCTTACTTACTCATTACTTACATTACACTGGGGAATGAGTGTTCGTACTTACTCTTTACTTACTTAAACATCAACCTTTTTAAAATTACTTACTCATTACTTACTCATACTCGCAGATGTAAGTACGAGTAAGTACAATACTCACTTACTCACTTTATGAAAAATTCGAGTAATGAGTAAAATTGAGAGCACTGCTTATAACATTCAAAATTGTACGCCACTAAACATACTCCCTCCAAAAGGTAATTCGCTCACCTGCAAACTAATACTTTTCGAAATGAAAGTTATCTTAGTGTTTTTAACGGCACATTTGCAATTAGCCTTATTATATTCTCTCGAAAACAGTTTAAATACCATTTTGTGGGAGAATTCCTTTTCAAGCATAATGAAAAACGGGAGGACGCCTTGCAGGGTAAAAATGATAGGGAACTTGGAAACAGAATTCACCCGAATTATACTCAAACAAATGACTGAGTACGTTACACTGGAAACACGGTCCATGGGTGAAGCCATACCGAATCAAGTGGAAAATTATTTCGGAGCTCCATTGCATTCTTCATTCTGTGTTAATATAGTTTTCCTCACAACAAACTCAAAACAAGCATTTCTAGAAGCAGTTACGAAGGAAAGCAGGAACCGTCGTCTCGAAATGTTACACTTCCTTTTTCTGAAGTCCCAATTGTTTCTGCAACAAATTTGGCAGGAAAAACCGGTAAAACGGTTGAAGTTTAAAACAGGTATTATAACAAACTCGGACGGATTAATTTTTACTCAAAGGGAAACTCCAGTCGCAGATTCTCAGCAGGCTTCAATACAACGACGATTGCCTCCGTCTAATAGCAGTTGGAACTCCATCCGGAATCAGCATTTGTCAATAGTAATTTTCAAACTCCTGCCATATATTCTTCTGGGCAGCGACCACAAACCAATAATGGGTATGACCTATGATTTTATCCAAACAGTGTGCGAAATATACAATGTGTCAAGGGTTCTTGACATTTCCCTTACAAAATTAGGAAAATCCAGGAACGGAAGTTGGGAGGGTGTTATGGGAGATCTGGTGACTGGTAAAAAAGACCTTCTGGCTGGTTTAGGTGGAATCTCATCCCGTTTTGAAGCCCTGGATTTTAGTTCTCCGATTGCTTTCGCATCCGTGAGCTTTTACGTCTGTAATCCAAAGATTGGCGTCAAATGGCAGGCAATTGTTTTCCTATTTGATACAACTGTTTGGATTGTGGTCTTTAGTTTCTGCATCATTGCCATCCCTTTATTTTATATTCATTTGAAGCTCAAAAGAAGCATGGACACAGAACCAAATAACAAAATTTATCTAGCAGTCGTGATACCATTCGCAACATTAATACAAGCCTGCCCACGAATACCACACAGGGCAGGTTTCCTTACTGTCATAACACTTTTTTATGCCCTCCTTGTCAGGCAATTCTACTCCAGCAACCTCATGTCATTTTTAACCTTTCCAGAACCTGAAGTTATCCCTCAGTCATTCGAAGATCTGTCGAATCGGAAGGACTATACAATTTACACAATACATCTTGCAGGAGGAACCATAGAGGCGCTTTTCAATGAAACTAAAATAGAGACGTTTACAAACATTCGAGAGCGCATGATCAAACAGAAAGATTTCTTGAAATGCCTAGAATGTCATTTTTTCCACGAAAACTGTTTGTATTGGTTGGCCTATAGCAATGAATTTGATCATCGAGAAAAATTTGACGCTCCATTCTGCTTTCAATCCTTTGCGAACCACCGCATCTGTCTCAAGTTTCCCAATAATATTAGGGCTCCAGAAGATTTCCAAGTATTTTGAGTCCGTGAATTCTATTGTGGGGTGGGCAAGTGATACAGGACATTTCACAAAATGGAGGCAATTGACAATGGATAATTTGAAATATACCGGCTCACAATGGCTGACATAGAGGAGGAATAGTCAGCTTTACCAAGGATTGGAAAAATTAGCCCAAGAATTTCATCACTTTGCTACGAAGCCTTTTGGCATGGAAAATGTTGTCGTTTGTTTTATTTCTGCAATTATTGGATCCATTCTGGTACATTGACTTGGCTTTGTGAAATAGTTGTTTCCTACTATATGTCAAAAATGCATACATTTTCGAAAGCTTGAAAATTTCGAGCAAGTAAGCATTTCCTATTTTGGAATCGTATTTTATTTACTGTCGCCTACAATAATTATGGTTTAGCCTTTATTGTAAATGGACGGACCGATACTACAAGGTGACTCATTCTACGACACAAGTCGCCAATAAACAATTACGCTTTTAAAGGAATCAATATTCGGATTCATTTAATATAGTTTTTACTACACATTTTCATACGTATTATCCTTATATTCGTGATGATATCCTTTCAAAGGATTTCACGACATAGCTCAAGAGGCATCAAACTATTCTGAAAAATTTGCCTCTTTTAAGAAAACCGTAGTGTTATTTTAACCATCACCATAATTACAACGGCCAATCAATATATTGACAACATTACTTTTAATATAATTATACATTGACGTATACAGGGTTTCATACTATGAAGACCTGTCGATGGATCTTTTTACAACGATGATTAATGTTTAAAAATCTTTTACATAAATGAAATAATTAACAAAAATAATTTGGAGGGGAGTAGTCGTGGGTAATAAATTATTCACCAATGAGACACGCGAAATTTCGATCAATTAAGAATTTCTTAAAATTGGCTGTCGGATTTCATTTATTATCTTCCATATATATTAGTCAGGGCCGGTCATTCGAATCGGAATTAGAATTGGAATCGGTAATTATTTCATTCCTATTTTTTGGTATTTTTATCGGAATTGGTATTTTTAAATATATCTACTTTTTCAAGTATTTAAATCTGTATTGCATCCAAAAGAAATATCTGTATTCGAATTAGTATTCAAAATGTATTTGAATACTGTATCGAATGCTTAGATATCCAAAAATCCGTGACATTTTGAAGTTTATTTCGTAAATTTAAACAACAAAAGAAGCTTTCAGTCAGCCATTACAAAACGTTTTTAACCAACTCATTGGAATACAAAATTTAGGATTACTTTTGTCTCCATAAAATGACTCAGAGCAACTGCTAATTTTTTCCTGGAAATCAATTTGCTGCAATCTGTATGCAATGAATTCGTTTGTCAGTAATTTTCTCAATTGATAAAAAGGGGTCTAATTTTGTCAGGGGAAAAAGCATGCAGCTCACGTTTTTACTACTAGAGTATCCCTGAAAGACAAAAGGAATGAAGTTATATACTGTTATGGTACTTGTGTAGATTAAGCAGTAATGCCTTTATAAAATGGTCTGGGATATTCACTGGCTTCTTATGTTACGATGTTTTTGGAGACTTCAGTAACTCCAGGTATTAATATTTAATAAATAAAGTATTTTAATTATATTGGAATTCATAGAAAATATTCGAATAAATTGAATTGGAATTTTTATTTTTTGAAACAAATACATTTGAATTGGGATTGGAATCCGTTAGGGTTAATCTTAATCAGAATCGTATCCATATTTTTCGAATACTCCAGCCCTGATATTAGTTCATTATATTGTGTCTTTATTGAAAATGAACGGACCGATACAAGGTGACTGATTCTACGGCACTAGTCGCTAATAAACAATTATCATTTTAAATGAATCAATATTTGGTCTACGACTTTTCACAGCGTAGCTCAAGAGGCATCAAACTTACCTGAAAAATTTGCGTCTTAATGTTATTTTAACCACCGGCATAATTACAACAGTTAATCAATATATTGGCAACATTACGTTCAATATATCTATACATTGACGTATACAGGGTTTTCATTCTATGAAGACCACTCGATGGATTTTTTTTACAACGATGGTTGAAGTTATAAATAAATTTTTAAAGAAATTATAATAAAATTAAGGTTGAAACGGAGGAAAAAGCTTCATTTGGAAATTATAGTGCCTTGTCTATCAAAATTGTGGTTGAAATTTAAGTAGCCATGTCGGCGTTTTTTCAAAAGGGAAACTTCATACAGATTTAAGGGATAAAGCTCAAAATATTATTTTTTTTAAGTTTATTATTTTATACAAATAAAAGGTAAGGATAAAGAAGGATTTTTATTCTTAAAGTTAGTCTATTGAAGGCCATACGCGACCATTCTACTGCATCTTCCCACAATTCTCCAAAACCAAGGGCCCACATCTTACAGTTTTACAAATCGACAACAGGTAAAATTGTATGTACCAATTTATTAAATACTCTCGGTGCCTAAGAAATAAGAGTGGTCATCAGTAGAATGTCGATATTTGTTAATTTTTAGTACAAATGAAGTCAACAAATTGTAAGTAATTGGTATTTCCAGGATGAAATACCCCTCTGTAGTATAGCTCCTGACGAGTTCGAGTAGATACTCAAGTTTCGAGTACGAGTACGGGTCGAGTACGGTATCAACTTAAGATTGGTACTTGTACTCGTCGGTCGAGTATCCGTTTTCGTACTCGAACTTGAGTATATTTCTAACGAGTATCAGAACGAGTACGAGTATGTTCAAAGTACTTAAACCAATACACGAGTACGAGTTCGGGTCATTAATTCCAAAGTACTTGAACCCGTACTTGGATTTATACGCGATACTCGAGTATTTTTCTCCAGTACAAAGTTCACATTGATTGCAAAAACGTTGTGTTAATCCGAAGCGAAAAGGAAAAGCGGTTAAATTTAAAATTATTACGAATTGCATGAAACGTTGCACGTGGCATGGCTGAGTAAACACTTGATTAAGTTGCAGTAAGTTATTGTTACAGCTCCGAATGTACCCGCGCAAGTATTTTGCTTGGGATCCTGTGGGAAATTTGGTCCCATATGAAACCCAAGTACATTTCTTAAAAGAACGTACCCATGGGCCTAGTCCATGGGATTTTATACTATTTACCCATACGATTGGGGCCATACGGGGTTTCCCATGGGAACTTCATTCGCGCTTTTACACTGCGCAGGAGCATTACATACAAGTCAGTTCTGACATACAATGAGCGGGATTCGTAAACAGCACATGTAACGGCTGACTCAAGTTTAAGTTGACGAAAATTCCTCACAATCAGCCACTTTTGAAGACGGAAGCTACAACAATACAGTGGTATTAAACTTTACTATTAGGTAAGTTTTTAAATTGTTGTTTTGCGTAAAAACGGAAAAAATAAAATTAAAATAAATAGTTTTACTAGGAACTTTAAATGACTCCTGTATTGAATTATGTTTGAAATTGCTTATATTGCAGGTTTCAAAACTGGAGCGGAATGGTTCCTTGCTGGTTAATTTAAGGTAAGTTATTAAATTAATTTTAGATTATAATAATTAGCTGTTAAATTCTACTAAATAAATATTTAATTACCAAAAAATACTGTTGTCATCAATAGTTACGTCCCCTTGATTCCCGTTATAAATGATCAACTGAAGTTGCTACATGTCGAATTCATTTCATGTTTCAAGTTAGCTTTTTATTATTAATGTAACTAATAGTTCAATTTTAAATCATTTCAATTCTTTCCATTTTTAGATAGTGGAGTACCCGACAAGATATTCGCTTGTTCCTTCCCCCTTTGTGGAGCTAATAGTGTAGTTCGGATGTAAGTTTACTGTACTTTTTGTTTTAATTGTACATAACAATATTGATAATAAAAGAATTTTTAAATTATTAGAAATAGTTTGATTTCTACCTTTTATTTTGCTGTAATTAATTGTTTATAGTTTATAAGGCATATACTAATCATAAGTCCATATTTAACTACATGGGGAGCAGGGGCCAATATTGTCCAGTTGGGAATGTTCTTATGGGAAAGGGCATATGGAATAGGCTCGTATGGGCGCAGTCTTGCAGGACACTCGTTGGGATTTTCGATAAAAGGCCCAACGAATTTCCCATAGAACTATCCCTATATGCGTCCCATAGAAACACTTGCGCGGGTAGTACTACTGTAGTTATTAAGTACCTATCGCCGTAAAAAACCGGAGAATAGTGCAGAATTAAGGATGGTTAAGGATGAGATTAACCTGACTGAAGAGAATCCAGTCAATGTGACTGACAGTACCAAATATTGATCTAAAGTTCATCAGCATTTTAACCTCGTTGAAGAACATTTTCATTGCAAACACTGCTCGTAAGTTGCTGTTAAAAACTCTTGTTCTCTGAATTTACTACTGGTTTTCTACGTCTATCTCTCTTTAACAAAATAGTCTACAATTCTTTTTCGGTGTACTTGATACTCGAGTACGGTTCGAGTACGAGTTCAAGAACTGGTCGGTCGGTATAAACGTTTCATACTCGCAAGTACGGTTCAAGTTCGGTAAAAAATTATGAACTATAATACCGTCCTTCGAGTACAGGATTTTATACTCGTACTTGAATACACAAGTCCGGATCAAGCGGGAATTTGGCCCGACAATTCGAGTACGGTTCCAAGTACGAGTACGGTATGGATAACTACTCGACCCGTGAGGAGCTATACTCTGTAGTTACAATTGCTGCAAGACTATCAGCGAATTATGCTCCGCAGAACTAGTATTAGGTCAGTCAACACGTGCAAAAAATACATTCCCAAACCACTCACGGGCCGGAATATAATCGTGAAAGGCAGGCAAAATAAAAGGTAACCGACTGGTACTTTTACAGGTTTTTTCGCTGCGAACAAGCACTTGCATACTTTCTTGAACAATTTGGAATAAATCTATTGAATCCACACATCAGAAACAATAAAGGTATATTTTAAAAATTGTGTCACAATCATTATAATATAGGACTGACAGCGAGTTCGCGCAAATACCTAGTTCGAAGTATGAGGCAATGCACAATTAACATTTCAACTTCCAAAGTTGTTTCATATTCCAAATTATAGTTTAAAAATCACTGATAAAAACATGTCTAGCCTGTAAGTCCGGAAAGCAAATCTTAATTATGAGTTTACCAAAACGGACATTTAGTAGATGTTAACATAACCAAAATATTAAATAAAGACTTCAACACTGCACAGTTTGTAATCAATACTTAAAATGGCAAAGAACCCATTATAATAAAGTACATATTTAATTCCCGAGAGAAACTACTTGGCTGAATATTTTTCACGCATTACAAACCGGAACATCATGCTACAAATACACTGGGGGAAATAATTTCTTTTAATTATATGACAGGTCCTTCTCAATTTTAAATTTAAATACTGGACACATTTCTTTGTCGTATACATCTGTAATTAAAATCCCTGTACATCCACAGTTTTCTAATTAATTTAACCATTCGCATATTTACAAAAATGAGTCAACATCATTGCAAAATAGGGAACACAGCTAATTCGTGAATCTAATTTTTCAAGGAGAATGTAATACGCAAATAATATTTTAAATTCTAAAACTTACCTACAAGAACATAGAGCTAATAACTTTCGTAATTTGAAAGAATGTGCCCAGCATATTGTCAGCGGAGAATAAACTATTTTAGCTGAACTCACATCTCGTACTTATCTCGCTGGAAGCTATGCACTCTATAGCCCATTCATATAAAGTGCAAATTGAATCCCTATAACTCTATAAACTGTGTGGACGAATGTCTGCACATGTTCCATCTGGTTTTAATACCGCCTTATAACAATTAAAATTTTACGTCACTAAACATATTCTCTGAAGAAGATAATTCCCTCACCTACAAACTAACATTCTTCGAAATGAAAGTTTTCATAATGTTTCTAACGGCAAACATACAATTAGCCTTTCTAGTTTCCCCCGAATCCAGTTTACATAAGATTTTACTTGAGAATTCCTTTTCAAGCATAATGAAAAACGGGAGGACGCCTTGCAGGGTAAAAATGATAGGGAACTTGGAAACAGAATTCACCCGAATTATACTCAAACAAATGACTGAGTACGTTACACTGGAAACACGGTCCATGGGTGAAGCCATACCGAATCAAGTGGAAAATTATTTCGGAGCTCCATTGCATTCTTCATTCTGTGTTAATATAGTTTTCCTCACAACAAACTCAAAACAAGCATTTCTAGAAGCAGTTACGAAGGAAAGCAGGAACTGTCGTCTCGAAATGTTACACTTCCTTTTTCTGAAGTCCCAATTGTTTCTGCAACAAATTTGGCAGGAAAAACCGGTAAAACGGTTGAAGTTTAAAACAGGTATTATAACAAACTCGGACGGATTAATTTTTACTCAAAGGGAAACTCCAGTCGCAGATTCTCAGCAGGCTTCAATACAACGACGATTGCCTCCGTCTAATAGCAGTTGGAACTCCATCCGGAATCAGCATTTGTCAATAGTAATTTTCAAACTCCTGCCATATATTCTTCTGGGCAGCGACCACAAACCAATAATGGGTATGACCTATGATTTTATCCAAACAGTGTGCGAAATATACAATGTGTCAAGGGTTCTTGACATTTCCCTTACAAAATTAGGAAAATCCAGGAACGGAAGTTGGTAGGGTGTTATGGGAGATCTGGTGACTGGTAAAAAAGACCTTCTGGCTGGTTTAGGTGGAATCTCATCCCGTTTTGAAGCCCTGGATTTTAGCTCCACAGGTGCTTTCACAACCTTAAGCTTTTATGTCTTTCATCCAAAGATCAGCGTCAAATGGCAGGCAATTGTTTTCCCATTCGATACAACTGTTTGGATTGTCATTTTTATTTTCTTCATCGCCCTCATCCCCTTATTTTATATTCATTTGAAGCTCAGAAGAAGCAACGACAGAGAACCAGCTGACAAAATGTATTTGGCGGTCGCGATACCATTTTCGGCATTGATAGAATCATGCACAAGTATTCCAAACAGAGTACGGATATTAACTGTTATAACAATTTTTTACAGAGCTAAGCAGTATTTTCAAATACAGTATTTTAAAATACGTATTTTCAGACGACAAAGTATTTTGTATTTTGTATTTTAATGTTGGCAAGCAGTGGGCAAGTATTTCGTACATATGACATGTATTTCAAATAAAGTATTTGGCTCAAAATACTTTTCACATGTATAATTTCTGACTTTGACATTGTTTGTTGCTTGTATGATGTAGGAGTGGGACTGTTCCGGAATGTTCCAGAATTTCTTGGAATGGTCTGGTCCTTGAGCCTGGACCAGACCATTTGATCTGTTCTCAGTGTAGGACCAGGACCATAAGGTCTTTTAGATTTTAGGACCGGAACAATCTGGTCCGTATAAATTGCTGGAACAGGAACATATGTTCTGTTCCTCAAAACAACTCTGACCAGACCGGAACAGAACAGACCAGACCACTAGGACCGAATAGGTTCATAATACGATCACAACATCCAAGCATTTGACAATTTAGATAATGTTTTGAATAATTTATTTGATTATTTGAAACAAAGTGTAGCAAAATCTAGCAATGCTATTCTATTCGCGGGAATTGGAAATACGTAAATGGTCATCTATCGAATCTGGTCCGACCATTTGACATGTTTGCTGGAACGTTTCAAATGGTCTGGTCCAAGCAAAGGACCAAACATTCTGGTCTGTTCTTTGAGCTGGACCAGGTTTAATTGGTCTATGAAGGTTCTTGGACCAGATAAATTTGGTCCTTTCGTAACCAGGGAACAGACCGGAACAGACAATGGAACAGACCAGAACGGACCAAAATTTCTGGTCGGGACCAGAACGGACCAAAATTTCTGGTCTGGACCAGAACGGACCAAAATTTCTGGTCGGGACCAGAACAGTCCCATTCCTAGTATGATGTTCAATATCTACGAAAATTCCATTTTAGCATTAAAATAATACGTTCGCATGAATCCCGTTACTACATCATGTTCAGGTTTCTTGATATTACATATGGTCACTAAAGATGCAAAATGGTTTTCTACATTACAGACGATTTTGTCTCTTCAACAGCGGTATTTAAAATATTCTGAAGACCGACTCGATTTAATTGAAGGTACAAACTCCTCTTTATAATAATCATTCCGAAAATACATTCAACTACTAATAGATAAAAATTTCATATTATTCTACATTACTTCAATAACAGACAAAACGACTTAATATATAATTATAATGTCTTTGAAGTGATTAGTTAACTAATTATGTTTTGAAAGATTGCATTTTAAAGCTGTTTGTGTTCTAAAAACCGAAAACAGTGAGCTATATATAGGTGAGTATTTTAATTAAAGAATTGTATTTAAAATATAGTATTTTGTAATTGAGTATTTTAAATTACCTGCCATATATTGTATTTTTATTTGTATTTTACCAACGCAACCTGAGGTATTTTACTTTGTATTTTCCATATTTTATTTCAGGTATTTTATTTTGTATTTTGTCATCCAAGACCAAGTATTTTGCATAGCTCTGCTTTTTTATGCCCTACTTGTCGGGCAATTCTACTCCAGCAACCTCATGTCATTTTTAACCTTTCCAGAACCTGAAGTTGTCCCTCAGTCATTCGAAGATCTGTCGAATCGGGAGGACTACACAATTTACACAATACACATTACCGGAGGAATCATAGAGGTATTTTTCAATGAAGACAGAGACGTTTACAAACATTCGAGAGCGCATGATCAATCAGAAGGATTTCTTGAAATGCGCAGAATCTGCCATTTTTTCCCCGAAAACTGTTTGTATTGGTTGGCCTTTAGCAATGGATTCGATCATCGCAAAAAATTTGACGATCCATTCTACATTCAATCCTTTGCGAACCACCGACTCTATTTCAAGTATCCCAGTTATATTAGGGCTCAAGAAGAATTCCAAACATTTTGAGTCAGTGAACTCTATTGTGGGGTGGGCCAGTGACACAGGGCATTTCACAAAATGGAGGGAATTGACATTGGATAATTTGAAATATACCGGGTCACAATGGTTGAAGGACAGGAGGACTAGTAAGCTTTACCAAGGATTGGAAAAACTAGCCCAAGAATTTCATCACCTTGCTACGAAACCATTTGGCATGGAAAATGTTGTCCTTTGTTTTACCACTGCGATTGTTGGATCCTTTCTGGCAACATTGGCTTGGCTTTGTGAAATAGTTGTTTCCTACGATTACGATATATCGAAAATGCATGCATTTTTGAAAACTTGAAAAATTCAAGTATCCATTTCCTAATTTGGTGCCGGATTTCATTTACTATCGCCCACAATAAATTATGATTTAACCTTTATTGCAAATGAACCGAAGGATACTAGGTGATTCATTCTACGGCTCGAGACGGCAATAAGCAATTATCCTTTTCAAGGGATCAACATTCGGTGTACGTGGATTCATTTACAATATACACGTTCACCATACATCTACATTACGTAATATCCTTATATTGTTGATAATATTCTTGACATCAAACGTCCCTGAATATTTTGCTCTTTTTAATAAAACCTTAATGTTATTTTAACCATCGACATAATTACAACAGTCAATCAATTTATCGGCAACACAATGTTCAATTTATTTATACAGTGACATATACAGGGATTTCATGCTATGAAGACCACTCGATGGATTTTTTACAACGATGGTTAAAGTTTAAAATAGAATGAAATAATTAACAAAATTACTTAATGTTTAACCAGCGGGAAAATGCTTCATTCGGAAAACCTTTGTGGGGTTTTGAAGTTTAAGTGGCCACGTCGGGTTTTCCAAAACGTAAACTTCACAGAGATTTAAGGGGTGAATTTAAGGAGTGGCTCAACGTTTTGGCATTGATTAGCCAACAGTCAGGGGTCGGATTTTTGTAGGAAGACGGGAAGATTCTTCCATCTCAAAGGGAAGGGGTTTATTTTTACGAACAGGGATTTTAAAAATCGTCGTTAGGGAAGTTGCCAAATAATGGAACCTTATGGGCTTTAGAGTAGGCTAGGCCAAACGGAAACTATATTTCCTAGACGGAATATAGGTTGGCTAGCATCAGGGGCCGGATTTTTGTGGGAAGACGGGAAGATTCTTCACAGGGAAAAAATATTTCTGGCAGGGAAAATCGCAAAGGGAAGGGATTTATTTTCACGAACAGGGATTTTTAAAATTGTTGACCTTTTCTTGGCAGGGATTTTTGAATTTGTTGACGGGTATCAGGGAAATTTGTTAAGCAAACAGGGATTTTTGGCTTGATTGGCCAAATTTGGCAGGGATTCACGTCTTGTAAGGGATTTGTTTTGCCAACAGGGATTTTTGGAATCATTGAGGACCTACCAGCAGGGTGATAATAGTCAGCAGGGAAATTCAGAAATGAGGGAGATTTACAAAAATCCGACCCCTGCCAACAGTGGGCCAAAGTACCTCCAACGGACTAGCCCAAAAATTACTCGCTTGTCGATTGGGATGGTCTTTATAGGATGAAATACCCCTCGGTACTTATAGTTGGGTTTGTTTTTTTTCAAAGCGGACAGCGACGAAAGTGACTTTTTTAAACAATATTTTCATATAAGTACTTAAATGCAGAGTGATGTGAAAAAAGTTGTGCACAATTTTTGTTTTTGAAAAAACGAGTTTTATGGTCAAAAAACCGATAAAACCCGAAAACTAAAATAATTTTTTACATCCATAGTTTAATATTCAAAGACAAACTGCCTATCTTAAATTTTTTGTCTCAAAGGAAGGTCACCTCACGATTTTTTTCCGGATCAAGACATTAATATTTCGGGTTTTCAAAATAATTCCATTGTAAATTTGCCCACATTCAAGATTTTTTTTCACTACGGGCCCACTCTAATGTGATCATTTTTAGAAGCTTAAACGACAAGACTGCATTGGTACCACAATTTAAAATTAAAAAATGTGTCACATTAGAGTGGGCCCGTATTCAAAATCGAGAAAAACCGAAACGGGTAATTCATATACATATAGACATAAGGGGCATGGCGCAGCTCCGCGTTCGTTCTTCCACCACGCCAAATAGTCCCACTTATTTCTTGTTATATGTTTTACATCATTGGTCCCACACCAGTCAAAATTGGTGTGAGGGTTGACCGCGATATTCGAAATATATGTATGTACATTACATGTACTTTTGTGTGTATTTCAGAGCTTCGAATGGGAAGGGGTCGATACAATATTGGAGTGATCAATTCCGTAAGTATCAAGGAGATTGAAAGCTTTCGTGGAAAATATAGTGAGTGTTGACAGTGTAAAGAAATTGTGTATTATAAGAGTGTCATAAGGGAGTAAATTATGTGGAAATGTTTGTGAAATTCAAAAAGCAATAAAGAATAATTATTTTAAACGTAGATTTCATGAAATGGGTCGGCGCCGTTGTGGATCCATGAGTTGTGTAGCTGCTAATTCAGGGAGAATGAGATGTGGAGATTTCTTCAGCTGGAGTTTGCAGAGGGAAATTCTGCAGAATGTAAATATTTCTAGAACTCAAAAAATTCATGAATTAGTGGTAGCTTGTGACAATCAAAATTTAATCCTGTATTTTTCTATTTTATACAGGGTGACGACAATTTTGGATTTTTGAATTCATCGCTCATGGACAAAAGTGCAACATTGATTGTGATAGTTGTGTAGGATAGGGCGAAGGGTCTGGGGACTGGTACCCTTACGGTCCTTAGATCCAGGGAATTTGTCGATGATGCCGGTTATGGTGTAATGCAGTTGTTTGACTTCTGAGCATAAGGGTGCTTGTTGGTCCGAACGGTTCAATGGGAGTTGAAGGCACCTGAGAGGGTCGGCAAACCCTGCCATTCAATGGTGTCCTTATGTTTAATGGTGTCGGGTAGTTGCATTGCACTTGGGGCTAAGACAAATGACCGAGGATGGGGTTTTCTTGAATTCCATAATTTTTCTTTTGATATTTTGTCAATATTTTTTTGAGAAAAATTTGTATAATAGTGCAGGATGAAATTATGAACATCGAATAAGCATGGAGTGGAATAAATTCTCTACTGCAGATATATTATGTCTTGTGGACCTTCGGAATTCTTCATCCTTACGTGTATAAAAATCCGAGGGGATAATTTTTTGTGAATCCTCTTGTAAAATTTGCTGTTGAGTCCGGCGGATTCTTTTTGTAGGCAGGGGTATTGACTCTGATTTTTGCAAATGTGCACGTAATGGTTCATTGGCACATGATAATGCCGTAGATTGATCAATTACCGTAGGTAGGTCAGGATGCGGATCTATAGAAGGGTTTGCTTCCAATGGGGGGAGGCTACCTCTTGGGGGAGGGGGGCCTTCCATAGGGGGTGGGGTTTGGGTGGGGCCCCCGGGATCGTCTTGTTGTATACGGGTCATGCCCGATTTTTCTTCGTTTAAAGACTTGGTAAATCTTGTAAATTTGTGGATGGCTCTGGATTTGGAGCTTGATGTGCTGTATTCAATAAAGATGGCAGTTTTAACCAATTTGGCCGTTCATAATACTTTTTGAGTCTTGATACGTGTACTGTCATTGTTTTCATAGTCGTGCCAGTGGAACCTCGTATTGTATAGTTAACTTCGGACGGAATGTCAATGATACTGAATGGACCTTTCCAACGGGGAAGAAGTTTTGTGCTTACGCCTGGGTGAACGGAAGTGTGTTCTAAGAGCACATTATCACCTATTTCATATGTAACTGTGCGTTTACTTGTGTTTACTCTGGCAGCATATTTTTGTCGATGTCGTTGGAGAATGTCATGTGTTAATTTCCATAGTGTGTCCATATTTTGGATATTTTGGTGTTCAGGGGAAAATGTTGGGAAGGCATTTCTAAGAGGAGTTCGAGCATTGAATCCGTGGAGCAAAAAGAACGGGGTGTATCCATGAGAATTGTGTGTAGTATTATTTAGATGGAAGGTCAGAGCGGGTAGTGCCAAAGGCCAGTCAGCTTTAGCTTCAGCAGTGTACATTGCTATTGCGTCGCCTAAAGTTTGGTGAGTCCTTTCCACGAGCCCTTGGCTCTGTGGATGGAAGGTAGTGGAAAATTGCATGTTGAAGTTAAAAATTTTAGACAGTTCTGCGAGGACAGAATTGTTAAATTCTGTGCCCTGGTCAGTTTGTAAAATGTTAGGGAGCGAGTATTGACAGGCTAGTTTGTTGCAGATAAAATTCGCAATCGTTTTAGCGTCTGCTATGGGGACGACGTCGGTGACTAAAAATTTAGTTAAGTAGCAGATAGCTGTTATGATGTATCGCGGACGGCCGGCTTGATATGTTAGTGGCCTTTGGATATCCATTTGGACTCTCTCAAATGGGCGGAGGGGAATCGGAATATACTGGAATTCTCCGGGTTGTTTCTGTCCTCTAGGAGTTTTACGCTCCTGGCAGATTTTGCAGGATTGAATATATGTGTGGACATCTTTTGACATTGTCCTCCAGTAGAAACTTGTTTGTAGCTTCTGTAAAGTCTTGGTGTGTCCCATATGGCACACAGAATTGTGATGTTTTTGAATTATGTCAGGGACCATTTGTTGGGGTATGACAATGAGGGAGTCATCACCCTGGCGGGAATTGTATTTGTACAAAATACCAAAAATCAGGGTATATTTTGATTTCAACTTCCAGGTTGTTGGTAATTTAGTAATTATTTTTGCAATGGCTGGGTCATTCAATTGTTCTTCCTTGAGAGTAGAGATGCTGATGGCGTGAATGGACAAGCAGGCATCATCATCAGTTTCCGAATGGTCAGGTTCCCCAAATGGGTGGCGACTGAGACAGTCAGCTACTCGATGTGTAGTGATTCTAACATATTGAATGGTTATGTCATAGGGCATGAGTAACAACTGGAGGCGTTGAAGTTTGGGGTCTAACTCGTCCTTTGTTTTCATGATGTAACAAAGACTGTGGTGGTCAGTCTTTACTGTGAATGGAATTCCTAAGAGGTATTCCTTGAGTTTCATAGTAGCCCATGTGATGGCTAATAATTCTAACAGTCTGATGTTGTATTTTTGTTCGTATTTATTCAGTCTTCGACTCAGGAAATAAACTGGGTGTTCGTGTCCGTCATGTTGGAGCTGGGTAAGTTAGGCTCCGATACCTAGTAAAGATGCATCCGTGTATAGGAATGTAGGTTTACTTGGGTCATAATGCGCTAGTACGGGTTGGCAAATGAGCAGATTCTTTAAAGCCTCGAATGCCTGTTGGCATTCTTGTGTCAATTCAAAGGGTACATTTTGTCTTGTCAGTTCCCGTAGTGGGGAGGCAATCTGTGCGAAGTGAGGAATGAAACGTCTAAAAAAGTTTGCCATGCCTAAAAATGATTGGACTGATTTGACATTGTGTGGAGGAGGCATGTGTCTGATGCCATCGAGATTTTCGTTATAGGGTTGTATGCCGTAAGAGGTGATAGTAAATCCTAGGAGATTAATTTTCTTGTATCCGAACCGACACTTGGTATGCTCGAATTTTAAGTTGTGTTGGTTGAATCTGTCAAAAAGTTTCCTCAATTTGCTGATGTGTTCATCTATTGTTTGGCTGGCTATGATGATATCGTCCACATAGGCTAAAGCTGTTGTGTACTTTAGATCGGATAGGATGACGTCGATTATCCTGCAAAAATGGGACGGGGAGTTCTTCGTGCCAAAAGGCATCATGCGGTACTGATATTGACCATTTTTTGTTATAAAACTTAATTTTTTTCTTGATCGCTCATCGACGGTGATCTGATGGAATCCCTGAGCGAGATCCAAGGTGCTGAAGTATTTTTGATGTCGAAGTCTTCGTAGTATTTCGTCTATACTTGGAAGGGGCCAATGCATGGCTTTTGTTAAAGTATTCAAGGACCTAAAGTCTATGACCATTCTTGATTTTCGTAGTCCTTCATCATTGGGTTTTTTAAATACGATAATGACTGGACTAGTGAAAGGGGAAGTTGATGGTTCAATGATGTTGTTGTCCAGCAATTTTTGTACTTCATCGTTAATTATTTGATCCTGGTAAGCTGATGTTTTGTAAGCCTTATGGGCTATAATTTTGTGATGTTCCAATTCAACCTTAAATGGGATCGTGTCACATTTGCCTAACTCGTTAGGGTGAAATGCGAATGATTTACGGTATTCTTTGAGTAAGTCTCTGATTTTGGTTGTATCTTCTAAAGTAAGCTCAGGGTTAATTTTGAATGAAGCAACGTCGTGGTCAAGTTGAGGGTTGTCAATGGCATTAATGGGAACGGGAGTCATTGAGTTGTCATGATAGTCTAAAGGAGTTATGTGACCTAAACCGAGGCCATCCGGTAGAGTAACGGGAATATTGGTGGGATTAGTGATGAGTAAAATTTAGAAGTTGGAGACAGGATGGAGTGAGGAGCTAAAATGTGATAATCATTATATAGAGAGGGATGAGGCTGGAAATATATTGGAGAGTTTTCCTCACAGGAGTAAACAATCGGGATTGTGCCGTGGGATCTGGGGCTAATGACCTGAGTACCCAGGATTCTGAGCACAGCTGTACGCTTTGTATGTGAGACACACAGAATCGGAAGGGATGGGGCCGTCGAAGGTTTGGAAGTTATAGTAGGTTTGAAAGATATAGGAGTGGGTATAGTTTTAAGAGTAGCTCGGCGAGAAGTTGACATACGTCGACGGTTGGGATGGGATGACCTATGGGAGTATCCCCGGTCAGACTCTTCGGATGTAGTATCTGTTGTAGTTGAGTATTGTGGCGGTCTTCGGAAATATTTATTTCCATGTAAAGTTTTATTTTTCCTTGTGGAAAGGGTTTGAGATGAGCTGTCTGTAAAAGTGGAAAGAGTTTGTGTTGAGGCAGATGTTCGAGAAGGTGTGTAAGGTTCTTTGGAAGGAGTCAGAGGAGGGTCAACGGACTGAATTTCCAGTTCTTTGTCTAAGGGTTGGTGAAGCGTAGCATTCGCTGCTGTCGTGAGTAGGTTCAAGGATCTTTTGGAAACATATTCTTTTGTTATAGCAGTTTCTGGAAGTAAAGGTGGAAGTTCTTTTTGGTCTTGTAAGGCTTTCTTATTCATTCATTCATTCATTCAGGTTTATTAACGTGTTAAGACATAACATTGTTGTTTTTTTCATGTCGAACACCATTATCTACATAATAAGTCAAAATAGTAATTAACAAGAGATTAGATTAGCATAGATAGTTCACTTCAATCCTTTTAGATATAATATCTTCCCTCACTAGAATTTCAAAGGTTTTTTCCGAGGACTGCTTTTGTATGTCATGTCTCAGGGAGTTCCAATACTTAACTACATTAAAGGAGAAAGATTTTTCACCGAACGTTTTCACTTTCATATGATCAAGATTGAATGGTTTCCTCAAGTTTAAATTGGTTCTTTCACTTCTAGGAGTAATGGCGTCACTAAGCATAGATTTTATGACACTCACTTGGTAACATAAAATGCTTGTGGAGGAATTTAAGTTGGAGTACCGTGTGAATAAGGGGAACGTGTCCCGTGAATTTATTCCAGAGTGTATTTGTTGTAGTGTTTATGCAGAATCCAGTTTTAGAGTACAGAAAATCTGTACCTAAAATACAGTTGATAGAAGTTGACTGAGAGATGATAAATGGATGGTTGAAAGTACATTGACCTATCTTGAATTTGACGAGGGCTAAGCCGTTGTTCTGCATGGGATTTCCACTAGCGTCTACAAATTTGATTGTACTTGGCATTATCCGGGATCCATGTGGTATATATGAAGGGTGAATGAGGGAGGCCGCAGCGCGGTGTCGATGAGACACGGAAGCTTATGGCCAGTGATGGTGATGATAATTTTCAAAGAACATGAGAGTGAATAAATGGATGTTGGAGTTGCAGGCAGCATAGAGATGGTTGGAATTATTAATTTCGGTTGGAGGCTTGAGTTTCTGGAGCTGGCAATGCTCGTAAGTTGCTTGTGGGAAGGCCTAGGGCAGCCTGCCCTGGCAAGTTTAAATTTTGGCCTTGTTGTAGTCTTTGTTGTCGTCTTTCTGCAAGATAATTTCCGTAGTCAGTATAGTGCACTGGTAAATGCTGACGACAAAATTTTGTCTGATGACCGGGCCTTGAGCATCGTTCACAAATAACCGTAGAGGCAATTGCCTGTCCTGATTGTCGAGTATTAATGGTGGGGCATTGTCTATCTATATGGCCTGGTTTATTGCATCTGTAGCATACGACAGGGTTTGAGATATTGGAATTTTGTCCCTGTTGAAAGTTTTGGGAGTACTGGCGTCTTTGTTGAGGCATCTGGTGGGTGACGGCCATTATAGCTGTATTTGTATTTTCCAATTTTTCTAGTCTTTCGAGAACAGCGTCCAATTTGTCAACCAAGTTGGAAGGAAGCGTGGGAGTAGGAGCAGCTTGTTCCTTGGGACCTGAAGGTGCACAGGTCTCGTAGGCTTTGAGCCCGTCCAGTAAATGTGCAAAGTTACGGATTTTGGCATTGTGTCGTTGCAGAAAGATCTTCACTGTAGGATCCAATTTTTCTCGTATGGACTCCACTGCTGTAGTCTCCGGAAAATTGTTCCAGTCGGAACCTGCTGCATCCTTAACTCTTAGTGCAAACATAGTTGCGGTTTCCGTGGGATATTTGGACATAGAGAGGGCATTGAGTATTTTGGTCTTACTGTCTGGTACATCTTTCGAAATGTTATTGAGGATGTCATCGCAAAACTGGGCATATGTTTTGCGTTGTGTGGAGCGTAAGTCACAATAATGGTCTAGATAATTCTTTCCTGTGGTTGAGGCATCAGAGATTTGATGTTGAATGTATGCTTTTTTGGTGGCGTCATCAGCATTAAATGTTGCAAAAAAGGAATTGCAGCGGGAGAAGAATTTTCTGAGATTGTCAGAGGAGAGCTCGGAAGGGGAAAATTTTGGTTTATCGAGGAGGAATCTGTTAGTTTCCATGACGGGTTGAGGTGCCACGGGAGGAGGAATAGGAGAAATGGAAGTAGTGGAAGATGAGGCTCGAGAAGAAGTTGTAGAAGAGGAAATACTATTTGAAGCTGTCGTAAAAGGAAAGGACTCGGAGTCGGAAGTAGAATCAGAATCAATGTCCGAGTTAGGAGGAGATGTAACGTGGATATTATACAGTGGATTATCGTCGTCAGGAATTATAATTGTGGGTTCGGCAGGGTCAACTTCAGTAGTGTTATTGCTTTGGTCGGGATTTGATTGGAGATTTTCGGGAGAAGAGGAGGATGGTGGGATAAACAAAAGATTTGGGTGTTGGTGGGTCGCTTCAGAAAGAAATTCTTGTGGCAAAAGAAAGATCGCCTCACGGTAGGCGTCGGAAGATGTGAATGGGAAGTTTGAGAGAGTAACTTTATGGGTCAGGTTATTCTCGGCAACAAGGTTGAGGTAATATGCTAACGTCAATTGGTGAGTAACGTCTTGGTTGTGTCTTTTTAAAGTTTTGAGCCTGTCGGACCAAGAACTAATGAGAGGGATCAGACTATAAAATTGTGGTGCGGAAGGCGTAGGAGTGGGGTGAGAGAGAAAAGAATGAGATGCAGTCGCAGTGGAAGTTGTGGGGATTGCCGTGGATGTAGTTACAGTTGTGAGGAGATCGGTCGCCAGGAGTGATTCCTGGATATCCTGGAGTTCTTCAATTAAAGATGCGTGCTCGTTACAGTTGGCTTGCCAGTGTTGGAAAATGGTAATGATTCTTGCAACAATTCTGTTAAAACTCGCTCGAGTATTCAAAAAGCTAAGATCTGGGGTGAGGGCTGTTGCTAAATTTAATTCTCCCAAAAGTTGTTGATAATATGGGTAATTCACGATGCTGGTTCCTGAGGAATCACGTTGTTGTTTGGATTGAATCCGATCAACGAATTGCTGAGCTACTTCTTCAAAGTAGTTGTGATTGTTGAATAGACGAGTAGATGCAGGTTGGGAATTTGTAGCGGTGGGAGTTGCAATGATAGTATGCTCAGGAGAAGAATTAAAAGTATGGCTTACATTGACTGGTGTAACGGTCGAATCGTTATCAGGATCATGTGGTCCAGTAGAGATGGCTGGAGTGGACGTTCGGCTGGGGTTGATTGACCTGAAGTCGTCTGGCGTTGTCGGTGGTTCGGGAGTCGGGCCTCCGGTATTCTCTCCGTCCGTGCTCGGTGGAGTTTGAGCTCGTGCACCGGCTGGTACTGGAATTACAGTTGACTCGTCCAAAGTTGTTGAGGTGTTGACCGACCGAGGGATACGGCTTCGTTTTTTGTGTAACACGTCGAAATCAGCAGCGGTAACCGTTTCTGGTACGATGTCCGTGTTGAGGTAATGGGGAAGTTTCTGGCGAAATAACTTGTAGAACCGAAACTGACGTATAGCTTTTTCTACAGTGCGGTGTGGACACTTATTTAGCGCTTCTGTTTGCTCTGTAGAAGTTAGATCTACGTTGTTCGCATCACTTTGGAGAATGGCAATATAATTAACGTTATTATAACGTATAAATTCGCTGCGAGAATTCAGTTTTACCACTCTTATGAGTCTGATTTCTTGGCGAGACATGGGATTGTTAGGGACAAGTGAGGAAGTTGTAGAAAATATTGTCAGAGGCCACAAAAATATTTAGGAATAGGTTTAGACGGGAGCAAACTCAATGAGAGGTCAGGAATCGTCTATACTAGAATTAACAAATTCAAAGTACAGAATAACGCCGCACTTCCGCCATGTTAAGTTGTAATTGAGGTTTGGGGGGAATAGCGCTCAAAAATGGAATAAAGGGAATAAAAAGGATTAAAATCGGAAATAATGTAGAGGGAAGAAATAGAAGTGAGAATGGCAATGAGAATGTGAACGGGGGAATGTGCAGAAGGCAGAGAGCACACACTCTTGCTGTGTGAGAGGGATGAGACGACGGTTCTTGGAAATAAGTGCGTGTGCACGTATAGTGTTTTACTCACGTAGTATGGTTTATTCGGGTATAATGCGTAGCTAAAGGATACACAGTTTGTCTGTTCTCACACGCGTCTCTTGGTCTTTCTTGGTCTGTGGCTCGGGATTCTCTCGTCTCTTGAGACTGAGGAAACTGGGGTTTATATACGGAGGTGAGCTCTTATGTGCCCACTTCCAGAAATATTCCAGACATTATTTCAACCAATGGGAAGTAACAAATAAAGGTACCCAATTATATTACACGGGCATTATTAACAGAAATCAGACATATATGTACATTAATGCTATTACATAGTACTGAGTGATCCACAATCATTTCTAAAGCCAATAATGGCTTAACACTATACAGTTGACTCTTTATAACGACATCAATAAATGTCCCAAAAAGTGACGTCATAAGGGAACGACGTTATAGAGGCACATCAACAAATAAATGTTTAATTGCAAGTATTTCGTTTTTAGTTAAATTGAACTCATGTCTCATTTTATTTAAGTAGCACATACTATATGTCTATGCAGAATGAGAATAAAAGTATTAATTAATAAATAATAATATTTTTCAAAGCTTCCCACGCCACAAACACCGCCAACAACAAAGGTCAGGATTGATTAAAGTATTTTGTGAATCGCAATAAGAAACTCTTCAGATCATTTACAAACGTTTTCAAACAGTGAAAAATGTAATTCCGTTAAAACTATGAATATCAGGTCTTTACTGGGTCCGAAAATAAATCTAAAAGCTTGGAAAGGTGGATTTTCCTGGATGGGACTTACTCAATGTCGTTAACGCCGCATGCACATATATTTACATTAATACTTTCCTTCCAGTCGTTTATAACGTCGGTGAATAATAAGCCAATGCAATTTTAGTGAAACTGAACAGTAAAAAATCGTAAATGACAGTACCGATGTGCTATTGCAAGATTTGACGCTTTGTAACGTCAACATGACGTTATAAGGGCATGCTTTTTCCCCTACGGCCACAAAAAAGTGCCTTTATAAAGGAACTGACGTTATAACGAGTGACGCTATAAAGGTAGAAATTATCATATAATGTAGCTTGGGAAGAACCCAGGATGACTTTATAGGGAGAGACACTATAAGGAGAGTCAACTTTAGCTGGAATTGGTCTAATTGTATCCCTTTTTCAACCAATACATTTGACCTCACAAATTACATACGGCACTGTAAGGCTTTGCCTCTCATGCAAAAATCAACGTCAATTGACAGGCAATTGGTTTCTCATTCAACACAACTGTTTGAATTTTAACTCATGTCTCGTTTCAATTAATTAGCACATACTATATGTCTACCCAGAATGAGAATAACAATAGTTAATCTCTACATTACGGGCCGTATCCTGCTGTTATCTGTTAATTTAAAGCTTAATGCGCTCAATTCACTGTATATAGTAAGCCACTATGTAGTATACTACTTCAGTATATAGCTAAACAAGCCGGTGATATATACAATAAGCAAGGCAATCTGAAATATGTCCCAGTGTGTCTTGCTTGTGCCAGTATTCGTTTTTGACGAATACCGATATCAATAAGGAGATAATGTGAAGCAATCCCGGGGATATAGGGAAATATTTGGTATTGGTTATGTATGTTCGATTCTTGTAGTTTCAGAAGGTCCTGACTTCCGAGTTGAAATTGCAGTTAACATCAAGTGGAGATAATTAGCATCTATGTATGCCACGTTTCTGTTAGCCCAGAGGTCACTTATATTAACCTCATGACGAAATTTCCGGAATTGAGTTATCCAATTATATTGCTCAGATTTGAAGCCACCATCGGCATTCAGTTTCCTATCTAATAAATATAACGCGTTGTATGCACACTTAGGGTAACGTGAGTCGTCCATTTGTAATATTTGATATAAGTATCGTAGCAATTGACGGGCAATATTAACTTTAGTATGCAGTTGTCCTGTTTCTAGCCTCAGAATATATTCTCGGGTTAGTTTACACATTCCTAGGATTCTCTTGAAGAAAAACTGCTGAATTTTCTCGATGTCTTGTAAATACCTTAATCCCCATATTTGCGAACAGTAGAGAACGGTCGTACGTATGCATGCTGCAAATAGTTTCTGTATGTGCTCCCACTTAGACTGAGACTGATTGTGAGTTGGACTGATATTCTTTGCATAAAGACTGACTGTAGGTAATACTGACTGTAAGTAAAAGACTGAGACTGAAAAACTGCAAGAATGGACAGCACTAAAGCAGATCGAGCTGAAATAGCTCTCCTCTGCGACAGAGTTTCAGCTCGCTGTGATTCTCGGCTATATACACACCACTAGGGTTCATGGATTTTAGTGACATTAGCACTTGAAACAAGTTACGCTATTACGAATTCCTTTAATTTTTCCTATTTTAAATAATCAGGGCGTCCAGTGTCGGAGACTTCAGCTACATTTTTACGGGACAACTTACTGAGCTCTATACAAGTTATAATAAAATTATAAAAATCATGTTTGATCAGCACGTTGTGCTGCTCCACTAAGGAGCGAAGCATCATACAGAGATGTAACAGCAAGATTTAATAACAATGGAATGTTGGTAAAAGCGATTAGCTATATTCCACGTGTATAGCCAAATATTGAGTTTGGGAGAGAACCTTGGTGGTCCGGGGCATTGTACCATCAATTTTTGATGATGTAATGTCAACTAGTTATATGAAACGAATTGCTATTCTTACAAATAATAGTTCACATGTCTTATATGAGATTACTTTTCCCGGCGAAGCGGGCTATTAACAGTAAGCCTTCTCGACAGGTCTTGGTACGGGATCTATAGCCATTTAGGGTAGGTCTTTTGTTTCACAATTTTAAGTACTTGCCCCTGTAAAGCACAGGGCAAGTACTGAAAACCTATCATTCAACTTACGCTTGCGTGTATCGCTAACCGGGGCTAGACCTATAACAACATCAGATTTTTGAGTAATTATATGTAATTACACTAACATTTAAATGAATACTAATACTGCAGTTTTGTAAACAATTTAGAATTTTAAAATAACTCATATGCCTTATAAGCTGGAGTAAGCTAGAGTATAAGCAGGGATGTCAATTTCCAATTTTGTGATTACAATTAACGATTAACGATTACTTCGAAAACAAAATGAATTTATAATTACAATTAATGATTAATGGGCTTATAACTAATAATTAATAATTACGATTAACGATTACTTTAAAAATATTATTCACTGATGATTACAATTAACGATTACTTTAGAAATAATTTTCACTGATGATTACAATTAACGATTACTTTAGAAATAATTTTCACTGATGATTACAATTAACGATTACTTTGAAAATATTATTCACTGATGATTACAATTAACGATTACTTTAAAAATAATTTTCCGTGTTGATTACAATTAACGATTACTTTAGAAATAATTTTCACTGATGATTACAATTAACGATTACTTCGAAAATAATTTTCATTGATGATTACAATTAACGATTACTTTAAAAATAATTTTCATTGATGATTGCAATTAACGATTAACGATTATTTTGAAAATTAATTAATTGAGGATTGCAATTAACAATGTAATGTGGGTATTTAGATACTGCTTGCATTTATCATTTTAATAAGCTAACTTGTACAAAGGGTGAGACGAGGAGTTCAGGATTCTGTTCATGTCGTGTAAACTGCTCTGATCGTAAACAGAGTGTATTATATCCTTTATATTATCAGCCAGATACACCGGACACTGCTTAGTAAAAACTTCTTCGAACCCTAGACTGCTTAGAATTTTGGAGACGTCGCCAGCCCGATAATTGATGATTACAATTGATAATTGATTTTTGAAAACGGCTAATTGATGATTACAATTGATAATTGATTTTTGAAAACGGCTAATTGATGATTACAAATGATAATTGATTTTTGAAAACGGCTAATTGATGATTACAATTGATAATTGATTTTTGAAAACGATAAATTGATGATTACAATTGACGATTGATTTTTGAAAAAGGTTAATTGATGATTACATTTGATGATTGATTTTTGAAAAAGGTTAATTGATGATTACAATTGATGATTGATTTTTGCAAAAAGGTTAATTGATGATTACAATTGATGATTATTTCAAACAATCCAAGCTTACTAAATTAACGATTGATGATTAATAATTAGTAATCATTAATCATTAATCGTGATTATTAATCGTTGACATCCCTGAGTATAAGCTACGCTTTTTGTATTAACAGGATTCATTGGGCTATATTCCCACCATCACAAGTAAGTGGAATGATTGTTTTTTCATTTTATTGACTGATCCCGCATCCCATCCCGCATTTTGTTGAGTGATCACACATCCCATCCCGCAGTTTTCCATTGAGTGATCCCACATCTCATCCCGCAGTGTTCCATTGAGTGATCCCACATCCCATCCCACCCTCCCGCAGTGTTCCATTGAATGATCCCACATTTTATTGAATCGTCCCGCCATCCCGCATTTTATTGAAGCCTGAAAAACTCAGGAGGAGCTTTGAAGGCGCTCGCGATTGTGGCATCTAGGATGGAGTGCTGGGATGGTGGAATGGAGTGCTGGGATGGGATGGCGTGCTGGGGTGGGATGGAGTGCTGGGATGGGATGGATATTACTCAACAGGCTACATGACTGTAACCGGGCTCACTTTTTTGTCTTTCTTCCTCTCTTTCTAGCATTTCGTTTCTCCTTAGGAAATTTGAAATGAAAACATTTCCGCAAATTCTTCCCATTCTTTTTCCCTTCCATCCTTAATTGAAATATATTAACACTCAAGAGGCAAAAGGGCCCAAGTGTTGTACTAAAGCATGCGCACGTCGACCATTTCGCCTATTCTGCTACAATATGTTGCAATATATATTTTTGGTTAAGTTCGTTTATTATTATTGTTATTATTGTTACAATTCGTGGATCTTACAGGATAGCATTTCATCACTTGTACAATTAGTATATTAATATCCAAGTTTATAACAAATATTTTTGATGTTAAAAATGTTTGAAATCATTATGTACTGTGTCGTAAGGCAAATACTATTGTGGTATCAGTGAAATAAATTATTTCTTTCTCTCTCCCGCAAAACTAATAGCAAAGTTAAATTAGGATTCCATACGAGTCCCTTTAATGCTCCTCATTAAAAGCCTTTGGAAATGAAATGAGCATTTCAAGTTTTGATAATTGTTCAACTTAAAAGATATCGTATTAAGTGTCACATATATATTTAAACCGATGGCTTTTTGAAAGACCCGTAATAATTTATTGCTGTTTTACTTTCTTGAACAATTTGGAATAAATCTATTAAATCTACACATCAGAAAGAATAAAGGTATATTTAAACAATTATGTCGAAATCGTTATGATATAGGACTGACAGCGAATTCGCGCAAATACCGAAATACCTAGTTCGAAGAACGAGGCAATGCACAATTAACATTTCAACTTCCAAAGCGGTTGCATATTCCAAATTATAGTTTAAAAACTACTGATATAAATAGGTCTAGCCTGTAAGCCTGGAAAGAAAATTTTAATTATTAGCTTACCGAAACAGAACGGACATTAAGTTGATGTTAATATACCCACAAAATTGAATAAAGACTTCAACACGGCACAGTTTGTAATCAATACTTAAAATAGTGTTTGGTATTTTAGAACTCATTATAATAAAGTACATATTTAGTCTCCGAGAGCAACTACTTGGTCGAATATTTTCATGCATTATAAAAGGAAACATTATGCTGCAAAATAATATCTAGAAATAATTTTGTTTAATTATATGGCAGGTCTTTCTTAATTTTGAATTTAAATACCCGACATATTTAATCGTCGTATATAATTAAAATTCAGGTACATCCACCGTTTACATTAATTTAACTATTCGCATATTTACAAACGTGATTCAACATCACTGGGAAATAAGGCACATACATATGTAGCTATTTCGTTGAATCTAATTTTTCAAGAAGAACGTAATACGCGAATAATATTTTAAATTCTAAAACTTACTTACAATTAGAAAAGCATACAGCCAACAACCCTCATAATTCGAAAGAATGTGTCCAGCATATAGTAAGCGGAGAATAAATTATTTTAGCTGAACTCACACCTCGTACTCATTCTGCTGTAAGCTACGCACTATAGAACCCATTAATATAACGCACAAATTTAAACCACATTCCTCCATAAACTGTGTGGACGGATGTTGATGACACATGTTCCAACTGATTTTAATAAGGCCTTTTAACAATTAAAATTTTACGTCACTAAACATATTCTCTGAAGAAGATAATTCCCTCACCTACAAACTAACATTCTTCGAAATGAAAGTTTTCATAGTATTTTTAACGGCGCACTTACAATTAGCCTTCCTATTTTCCCCCGAAGCCAGTTTACATGCAATTTTACGGGAGAATTCCTTTTCAAGCATAATGAAAACCGGAAGGACGCCTTGCAGAGTGAAAATGGTAGGGAATTTGGACACAGAATTAACCCGAATTATACTCAAACAAATGACTGAGTACGTTACTCTGGCAACACGGTCCACGAGTGAAGCCATAGAGAGTCAAGTGGAAAATTATTTCGGAGCTCGCTTGCATTCCTCATTCTGTATTAACATCGTTTTCCTTGCAACAAGTTCAAAACAAGCCTTTCTCGAAGCAGTTGCGATGGAAAGCAGGAACCGTCGTCTCGAAATGTTACACTTCATTTTTCTGGAGTCCCAAAATTTTCTGCAACAAATTTGGCAGGCAAAACCAGTAAACGGGTAAAGTTCAAAACAGGTATTACAACAAACTCGGAGGGATTAATTCTTACTTAAATGGAAACTCCAGTCACAGATTCTCAGCAGGCTTCAATACAACGACGATTGCCACCGTCTTATAGTAATTGGAACTCCATCCGGAATCAGCATTTGTCAATAGTAATTTTCAAACTCCTGCCATACATCCTTCTGGGAATCGACCACAAACCAATAATGGGTATGACCTATGATTTTATCCAAACAGTGTCCGAAATATACAATGTGTCAAGGGTTGTCGACATTTCCCTTACAAAATTAGGAAATCCAAAAACGGAAGTAGGGAGGGTGTTATGGGGGATCTGGTGACTGGGAAAATAGACCTTCTGGTTAATTTAGGTAGAATCTCATCCCGTTTTGAAGCCCTTGATTTTAGCTCTACAGGTACTTTCACAACCCTAAGCTTTTATGTCTCTCATCCAAAAATTAGCGTCAAATGGCAGGCAATTGTTTTCCCATTCGACACAACTGTTTGGATTGTGATCTTTATTTTCTTCATTGTTCTCATCCCCTTATTTTATATTCATTTGAAACTCAAAATAAGCCAGGACACAGAACCCAATGATGAAATTTGTCTAGCAATCGTGATACCATTCGCAGCATTAATACAAGCCTGCCCACGCATACCACACAGGGCAGGTTTCCTCACTGTCATAACACTTTTATGCCATCCTTGTCAGGCAATTCTACTCCAGCAACCTCTTTTCATTTTCAACGTTTCCGGAACCTGAAGTTATCCCTCAGTCATTCGAAGATCTGTCTTATCGGAAGGACTATACAATTTACACAAAACGTTTTCCAGGAGGAACTATAGAGGTGCTTTTCAATGAAACAAAATAGAGACGTTTATAAAAATTCGAGAGCGCATGATCAATCAGAAGGATTTCTTGAAATGCCTAGAATCAGTCATTTTTTCCCCGAAAACTGATTGTATTGGTTGGCGTATAGCAATGGATTTCATCATCGCGAAAAATTTGACGCTTCATTCTACGTTCAACCCATTTAGAGCTTCCAATGTGTTCAACATTTTTGTTCCGTAGCAAATTCCGTTCCATTCCGAAACCTACAAATAATATTTGTCCTGGTTCCGTTCCGACTTTCGGAAAACATCGGAACATTTTAACTGAACTCGTTCGGAACAGCAAACAAATTTTTGTTTCCGCCACAGTTTGTGTTCTGTTCCCGATTAGGCTTGTTTTTCTGTTCCAAACCCGGTCCGTTCCGAAGCATCCCGGGATTTTTTACTGCATGTACAATATGCAAAAACAATATGCAATGCAATTACATTACCAGTAAAATTCCTACAACAATAATTATGATCAATTTTGATATTTGATTGAAGGTCTCTATTATAATCATGGAATGACAATCATTAATTGGAATAACGAGCTGTACTACTTAGAACCACACATTTTCTTCGCAATAAATTGCATTTTTTCTACAGTAAAAGTCAGTAAAGTTGAGCTGAGCCATGCCTTCAGACAAAATCTTTTTCGGATCGTATCTGCATTCATAGAAAAACACTTTGAAGTTAGCAAATCTGACCCATAATAGAACGTTCGCTCGATCGGTACTCCAGTTCCACTAATGGCCAAGAAATCTCGCGCCATGGCAGCGACGTCCGGGTAGTCTTTTTCGTGATCCTATAAATTAAAACAAAATGCATCAAGTATATGTCTGAATATTTTAAGTAATAGAATATTGTGCGAAAGAAATAAAATACCTTCCACCAAATAAGGATATCTTCCGTTTTGGTAGCATCAACAACAGGAGATGAATAATAAGCTCTAAATTGATCCACAGTGCTACATTTAGCTCCCTGCATTTGTGAACCGAGTAACAATGTAGACTCACTAGTTTCCGCTGTGCTTTTTTGAACTTCATTCTTATAATTTTTGTTCCAGTAACCAATAGCTTTCCTAATGTATTTTACATTATAAAGATTGGAATATTTAGCGCGTAAATATGTTATGTGCATTATTTAATTTAATATTGAATTTCAAGCAAATATTACTGTTTGTTCTGTTTCACAACATCTCCCTTAATTCCAACATGCTTGTACCATTGAAATTTGCACCTTGGATCTAAACCTGAATACATGAATACTTAACAACACATCTTGTAAAAATAAGTCCGTAACCATCACTTGCTAAAATGATAATTTAAAATTAATAGCACCTAGTCCCATTACATATACCAGGCCATCAGAACTCGTGTAGTATTTATTAAGTTTAGTACAAGCAGCGTTGGCAGTTTTAACTATCTCAGTATTGTTGTTGCCAGTCTGAATATGATAAAATGGGAAAGCAAGTGAGCAAATATAATTTAGAACAATGTAGAAACTTTGAAAACAATTCATTGTGCAAGCATTTACCGTGTAGGACTCCAGATGATTGTACAATTTAATATAAATTGCAGCTGTTAAAGACATGGACGGCTGTTTTACTTTGGAAAGCATTGTGGTAACATTGTAAAATGGCTAAAATTCAAAAGCAATACAAATTATATTATTTTGAATAATTAAAGACAACGAAATGTAAAGTATATATTTTTAACTTACTTGAAGTAGTTGAATCATTTGTTCGACAATTTTTCACTCAAATTCTGCTACAATAAACTTTGACATAGCCTCACTTACACGCAGGACGGCTTCAAATGGCTTTAACAACAGGTTTTAATAGTGATTACATTGAAAGTTGCTTATTTTTATAAAATTTAATTAAAAATTACCTTTCGAAATTCCACAACTCTCTTTAGCATAACATACGTGGAATTCCATCTCGTTACTCCGTCAAGTAATAATGATTTCGGTTTTGTATTCTCAAGTTTACAAGCATTTGTGAGATGAGCCCGAAGTTTTAAGGATTTTCGTATTTTCGAAATTCCATGTCGAATCTAGATTTAAAAATTATTAACTTTTAAATTTATAATACCTATATTCTTAGTTTAGTGGGAGCGCACATGCGACACGTTTGTAACGTTTTTGCAAAAACATTGCAAAGACATTAGAAACGGCTATAGTAAAAATTATCAATGAGCAAATTTGAAAATAATCTTACTACAAGATTTTGATTTAGTAGGCATTCTAAACAGCAATTTAAATTTGATACATAAAACAGTCAAATGTTTTACAAAATTAAAAATGTGAGTACATTTGCAAAATACTTTGGCATTTCTTTTACTCTAAAACGTCCTGACTTTGTCCAACTTCCCTACACCCCGTATCGTAGCTATAATCATAGAATGTACCAAATCCTAAACATTCTGGGCCAGAATGTGCTTGAAAGTGAGAATACCGATTATTTTACGCGAAACGTTTTGATGAGCTAGAGAGATCATTAATTATTTAATAAAAACTCAGGTTTCGATTTAAAATTATTTAAAATGTACTAACTCGGCTGTATATGGACATCGACAAAGTAACTTCTGTTTCATCTACGTTGCTTCCATCGGAAAACTCAACGTCGTCAGACATTTCAGCAAAATTTTCCCAGATGTCTTCAGAATTTTCGCTGTGTGGAATAGGTTTGGGCATCATGGATTTTAGTACTGTCAGACTACTTTGACAAGCAAGATTCACAATGTGTGCTAAACACCTCACTCGTTGTTCGTGCGGAGAAAACTGAATTCCCTAAAGATTAAACCTTCAACTAAGTAATTACATGTATATATACTTATAAACAGTACACACAACTTACAAATCATGTGCAATTATTTTACCTGAGCGTTTGCTAATGCCTCGAATTCTTTGACCTGCGTATCACATTTAGCAGCGTTATCAGCTGTAATGGAAATTCTATAATCATTGAGTACGTTGACCAAAGAGGCTGCTAATTCATTTTTACTATGGCTTCCATCCAAAATACTCAAGTCAAGCAATGCTTCCTCGTAACTCCATTCTGCGCTTATCCAACTTGCTATAACTCCTTGGAAGGATATCATGTTTTTTGAAGTCCAGCAATCAATGATAATAGCGATTTTCCCAGGAGCATTCTAAAGATAATAACAGCATGTAATTTTACTATAATTTCGAAAAAATTAATCACAAATGTTTTCTTATTTAATATGTAGAGCAAAAATTTTAAATTAATCCTCTTAAAAGTGTCGTTTCATTAATTGAATGTATAAAATAATTGTAGCATTTCATCGCCAACATATATTTAAACTGTTGTAAAATATCCTAATTAACGATTTTATAAACTAATGCGAATACAATAAATCGATGTTATTATTTATGTAGGTATTATATAAAAATTTGTAATAGCTGAACATGTCGCCTATATATGTATTGAAAATTTAAAGAACCTGAAGTTGTGCTGTAAGTAGCTCCTTTTCCAATTCAAATCTTTTGATACATCGCGTTCTTATGGTGGTATTATTCGGTATCTTGACCTAATTCCTGTGATACGTTGCAAAATCACGAAAAGCTTCCGAGTTCACAATCAGAAATGGCTGGTTGGTAAGAAGTATGAATCTTAATAGTAGATCTACAAAAACTTCGGACTCAAACTCCTAGACATTCCCGAAAAAGCAAAGTATAATGTTCCACACACATGAATTACTAATCCTTGTCTCCAAAATGTATTATGCTCACCTTAACACATTTCACAAAGCCATCCAATTTTATTTGCTTAGCGCCTCTTCCGTTCTCTAAATCAATTGTAACGTGCTTACGTTTGATATGATTTCGCATCACACCAGTAGATCCGCCGTCATCTTTTTTAATACTGGAGCTGGACACAGAAATCATACAAATTACATAATAACAGATTACGAATGAAATTTAATGCTACAAATTGGCTGCTTAATAATACCGATTTAATTATAGTAATTTGAATATATAAGTGTAGGTGAATGCTATAATTTATTATGCAATAATATTGATTATTAATTATCCCCAATAATAAGAATTGCTGCGTAGTATTATTATTTTAGCTATTAAACAATAAATATTTGTAGTGTGTATGAATTAATTAAAATTTTAAAACATTTATTTTACTGTCACAAACACTTGTTTAGAGATGGATTTCAATGACTTTATTTGCTGGAATTGTTTTTGAATTATTATTAATTCATTCAGTACTTATTATTGAATAATAATTTCACTAGTAACAAAACAATAAAGTTTGAAAAACATAAAATATATTACCTGCAATAGTTGCATTTAAATCTTGTCTTGTCTGTCGTGAGTGTAAAATGCTTATACACGGTGGACCTCAATGACCTAACAGTGTTATTTTCTTGCAGACTTTCTTCAGTGCCACTAATAATTTCGATTTCAGAATTTTCATTCCGAGAAAATTCGCCCATGATAGTTAAATTCAATTAACAATGCTTCCGGTAATTTGTATGGAAATCGATACATTATATATCTGAAGCTTGGCGGGCATTGTGAATGTTTATGCAAATGAACGTTATCCGTTCAATACAGTCATTTTGCCAAATAAATCATGCTTACAAGCCAGTACGATACGAAACGTGCTTACATTTTTGTTGAATGATGGCGCGACACTTCCCAAACCGTACCGGGATCGGAACGGAACGGAACAGAACAATTCCGCTTTGCGATGACATAAATTATATGTGACAGTTTTCGTACCGATGCTCTGAACCGTTCCGGTCCCAATATCATCGGTACAAGTGCTCATATTCCGGTTTTGTCCCGATCCAATGCCGTAACAAAACGAATGTTCCGAAAATGTTCCGTTCCGTTTCCGAACACGGAACTTCGGGATTTCGGAAACCCGAAGGAAGCTCTAAACCCATTGCGAACCACCGGCTCTGTCGCAAGTTTCCCAATAATATTGGGGCTCCAGAAGAATTCCAAGCATTTTGATTCCGTGAATTCTATTGTGACGTGGACAAGTGATACAGGACATTTTACAAAATGTCTTTTTTTGTCTTTTACAATGTATAATTTGAAATATACAGGTTCGCAATGGCTGACCGAGAGGACGAATAGTCGGCATTACCAAGGATTGGAAAAATTATCCCAAGAATTTCATCACCTTGCTACAAAGCCCTTTGGCATGGAAAATGTTGTCATTTGTTTTACTTCTGCAATTGTTGGATCCATTCTGGCATCATTGGCTTGGGTTTGTGAAATTGTTGTTTCCTACTATATGTCGAAAATGTATACATTTTCGAAAGCTTGCAAATTTCGAGTAAGTAATAATTTCCTATTTTGGAACCGTATTTTATTTACTATCGCCCATATTAATCATGGTTTAGCCTTTATTGTAATTGGACGGACCGATATAAGGTGACTCATTCTACGGCACGAGTCGCCAATAAACAATTACGCTTTTAAAGGAATCAATATTCGGATTCATTTACTATAGTTTTCACTTTACATTTTCATACGTATCCTTATATTAGTGATAATATCCTTTCAAAGGATTTCATAACATAGCTCAAGAGGCATCAAAATATCCTGAATAATTTGCTCCTTTTAATAAAACCGTTGTGTTATTTTAACCATCACCATAATTACAACGGCCTATCAATATATTGGAAACATAACTTTTAATATATTTATACATTGACGAATACGGGGTTTCATGCTATGAAAACCTGTCGTTGGATGTTTTTACAACGATGGTTAATGTTTAAGAAGCTTTCACGTAGATGAAATAATTAACACAAAAAATTTTTGACGGGAGTAGTCGTGGGTAATAAATTATTCACCAATGAGACATGTAAAAATTTCGAGCAATTTCGCATTTCTTATAATTGGCTGTCGGATTTCATTTATTATCTTCCATATTAATTAGTTCATTATATTGTGCCTTTATTGAAAATGAACGGAGTGATACAAGGTGAATCATTCTACGGCACTAGTCACTAATAAATAATTATCATTTTAAATGAATCAATAATATTGGGTCTACGACTTTTCACAGCGTAGCTCAAGAGGCATGAAACCTACATGAATAATTTGCTTCTTAATGTTATTTTAACCACTGGCTCAATTACAACAGTCAATCAATATATTGGCAACATAACGTTCAATATATCTAAACATTGACGCATACAGGGTTTTCATGCTATGAAGACCACACGATGGATTTTTTTACAATGATGGTTGAAGTTATAAAGAAATTATTAAAGAAATTATAATAAAATCAAGGTTTAGTCGGGGGAAAAAGCTTCAGTTGGAAATTCTAGTGCCTTGTCTATCAAATTTGTGGTTGAAATTTATGTGGCCATGTCAGCGCTTTTTCAAAAGGGAAACTTCTTGCAGAGATTTAAGGGGTGAAGTTCAAAATCCGTGTATTAATTTTTTTTAAGAGTATTATTTCATACAAATAAAATGTAAGGATAAAGAAGGTTTTCTGTTCTTAAAGTCGGTCTATTGAAGGCCATACGCGACCATTCTACTGCATCTTCCCGCAATTCTCCAAAACCCTGGGCCCACATCTTACCGTTTTACAAATCGACTATCGACAACAGATAAAATTGTTAATTATTTAAATACTCCCGGTGCCTAAGAAACAAGAGTGGTCATCAGTAGAATGTCGATATTTGTTAATTTTTAGTACAAATGAAGTCAAAAAATTTGAAGTAATTGGTATTTGTAGGATGAAATACCCCTCTGTACTTACAATGGCTGCAGGAATATCAGCGAAATATACTCCGCAAAACTAGTATTACGTCAGTCAACACGTGAAAACAATACATTACCAAACCACACACTCACGGGCCGGAATACAAGCGTGAAAGGCAGGCAAAATAAAAGACAAACGACTGGTACTTTTACAGGTTTTTTCGCTGCGAATAAGCACTTGCATACTTTCTTGAACAATTTGGAATATATCTATTGAATCTACACATCAGAAACAATAAATGTATACATGTATATTTTAAAAATTGTATCGAAATCATTATTATATAGGACTGACAGCGAGTTCGCGCAAATACCTAGTTCGAAGAATGAGGCAATACACAATTAACATTTCAACTTCCAAAGTTTTTTCATATTCCAAATTATAGTTTAAAAATCACTGATAAAAATATGTCTGGCCTGTAAGTCTGGAAAGCAAATATTAATTATCAGTTTAGCAAAACGAACATTCAGTAGATGTTAACATAACCAAAAAATTAAATAAAGACTTCAACACTGCACAGATTGTAATCTATACTTAAAATGGTGTTCGCTATTTTCGAACATATTTTAATAAAGTACATAATTAATTCCCGTGAGAAACTACCTAACCCAATATTTTTCCCGCATAACAAAACAGAACATGATTCTGCAAATACATTGGGGGAAAAAATTTATTTTAATTATATGACACGTCTTTCTCAATTTTGAATTTAAATACAGGACACATTTAATCGTCGTATATTACTGTAATTAAAATTCCGGTACATCCACTGTTTTCTCATTAATTTAACCATTCGCATATTTACAATAGTGAGTCAACATCATTGCGAAATAAGGTAAATAATTCACTGAATTTAAATTTTCAAGAAGAACGTAGTACGCAAATAATATTTTGAAAACTAAAGCTTGCCTAGAAAAAATTAGAACAAATAACCTTTGTCATTTAAATGAATGTGTCCAGCATGTAGTCAATGAGGACTCAATTAATTTAGCAGAACCCATTACTGCAAAACGTAAATTTAAATTCTATAAATGTTTAAACTGCGTTGACGGATATCTGTGTTCCAACTGATTTTAATACCGCCTTTTAACAATTTAACATTTTACGTCATTCAACATATTCTCTCCAGAAGATAATTCCCTCACCTACAAACTAACATTCTTCAAAATGAAAGTTTTCATAGTGTTTTTAACGGCAAACTTACAATTAGCCTTACTAGTTTCCCCCGAAGCCAGTTTACATAAAATTTTATGGGCGAATTCGTTTTCAAGCACAATGAAAACCGGGAGGACGCCTTGCAGGGTAAAAATGGTAGGGAACTTGGAAACAGAATTCACCCGAATTATACTCAAACAAATGACTGAGTACGTTACACTGGAAACACGGTCCATGGGTGAAGCCATACCGAATCAAGTGGAAAATTATTTCGGAGCTCCATTGCATTCTTCATTCTGTGTTAATATAGTTTTCCTCACAACAAACTCAAAACAAGCATTTCTAGAAGCAGTTACAAGGGAAAGCAGGAACCGTCGTCTCGAAATGTTACACTTCATTTTTCTGGAGTCCCAATTGTTTCTGCAACAAATTTGGCAGGAAAAACCGGTAAAACGGTTGAAGTTCAAAACAGGTCTCATTACAAACTCGGCTGGATTAATTCTTACTCAAAGGGAAACTCCAGTCGCAGATTCTCAGCAGGCTTCAATACAACGACGATTGCCACCGTCTTATAGTAACTGGAACTCGATCCGGAATCAGCATTTGTCAATAGTGGTTTTAAATCTCCTGCCATACATAGTTCTGGGCACCGATCACAAACCAATAATGGGTATGACTTATGATTTTATCCACACAGTGTCCAAAATATACAATGTGTCAAGGGTTCTCGACATTTCGCTTACAAAATTAGGAAAATCCAGGAACGGAAGTAGGGAGGGCTTTATGGGGGATCTGGTGACTGCAAAAAAAGACCTTTTGGCTGGTATAGGTGGAATCTATTCCCGTTTTGAAGCCCTGGATTTTAGCTGTACAGGTGCTTTCACAACCCTAAGCTTTTATGCCTCGCATCCCAAGATCAGCGTCAAGTGGCAGGCAATTGTTTTCCCAATTGACACAACTGTTTGGATTTTGATCTTTGTTTTCTTGATCGCTCTCATCCCCTTATTTTATATTCATTTGAAGCTCAAAAGATGCAACGACCGAGAACCATCTGACAAAATGTATTTGGCGGTCGTGATACCATTCTCGGCATTGATAGAATCATGCCCAAGTATTCCCAACAGAGCACGGATATTAACTGTTGTAACACTTTTCTAAGCCCTACTTGTCGGGCAATTCTACTCCAGCAACCTCATTTCATTTTTAACCTTTCCAGAAGCTGAAGTTGTCCCTCAGTCATTCGAAGATCTGTCGAATCGGGAGGACTACACAATTTACACAATACACATTACCGGAGGAATCATAGAGGTGGTTTTTAATGAAACCAAGATAGAGACGTTTAAAAACATTCGAGAGCGCATGATCAATCAGAAGGATTTCTTGAAATGCGTAGAATATGCCATTTTCTCACCGAAAACGGTTTGTATTGGTTGGCCTTTAGCAATGGATTCGATCATTGCAAAAAATTTGACGATCCATTCTACTTTTAATCCTTTGCTAACCACCGACTCTAGTTCAAGTTTCGCAGTAATATTAGGGCTCCAGAAGAATTCCAAACATTTTGAGTCAGTGAATTCTGTTGTGGGGTGGGCAAGTGATACAGGACATTTCACAAAATGGAGGGAATTGACATTGGATAATTTGAAATATACCGGCTCACAATGGCTGAAGGAGAGGAGGAGTAGTGAGCTTTACCAAGGATTAGAAAAACTAGCCCAAGAATTTCATCACCTTGCTACGAAACCTTTTGGTATGGAAAATGTTGTCCTTTGTTTTACCACTGCGATTGTTGGATCCTGTCTGGCATCATTGGCTTGGCTTTGTGAAATAGTTGTTTCCTACGATTACGATATAACGAAAATGCATACATTTTTGAAAATTTCAAGCAAGTATCCAATTCCTAATTTGGTGCCGGATTTCATTTACTATCGCCCATAATAATTATGATTTACCCTTTATTGCAAATGAACGGAATTATACAAGGTGATTCATTCTACGGGTCCCGTCGGCAATAAGCAGTTATGCATTTTAAGGGACCAACATTCCGTCTAAGTGGATTCATTTACAATATACACTTTCACTATACATATACCCTAGCACTGCACAGCCAACTATTGTTGGCTAAGCAAGACAAATGCAAGCTGGGTTGACAGTAAATAGTTGCATACAATAGCTTGCTGCGCAGTGCTATGGTCGCCGTTACATCTAGAGCGCGCGAATATTTGAATCTTGCCATCACGGAGACTATCCACTCCTTCAACTTAGAAGAGAGGATTACGTATTATCCTTATATTAGTGATAATATCCTTGACATCAAACGTACCTGAATGTTTTGCTCTTTTTTAATAAAACCTTAATGTTATTGTAACCACCGACCTAATTACGAAATTGTCAATCAATTTATTAGCAACACAATGTTCAATTTATTTATACAGTGACATTTACAGGGATTTCATGCTATGAAGACTACTCGATGGATTTTTTACAACGATGGTTAAAGTTTAAATTAGATTGAACTAATTAACAAAATTACTTAATGTTTAACCAGCGGGAAAATGCTTCATTCGGAAAGCCTTTGTTTGCTTTTGAAGTTTAAGTGGCCACGTCGGCGTATTCTAAAACGTAAACTTCACATAGAGATTTAAGGCGTGAATTTAAGGAGTGGTCCAAGGTTATCAATGATTGGCCAACAGTGGGCCAAAGTACCTCCAACGGACTAGCCCAACAATTACCCGCTTGTCGATTGGGATGGTCTTTATAGGATGAAATACCCCTCTGTACTTATAGTTACTGAAAGAATATCAGCGAAATTGAATCCGCACAATTAGTATTTTCAAATCCATGAAATATCCGTCCTGTAATTTAGCAACAATTATCTGTAATAAATTATTTTAAATAAATCCTGTGTACAATTGCAATCAAATTTTTCATTGTCGAGACCAGATACCAATTTTGTGTGCTCTCAACCGAATGTTTTTTACAGTAAGTATTTTACAGAGAAAATATCAATAATTTAAATAGCATATTTTCAAAATGAAAGTTATACCCCCAATTGTAACGATGCACTTACACCTATTGTTTGCCTTACCCACTTCCAATGAAACATATTGGACGAATATTTTAAGGGAGTATTAATTTTGGACCATAACGAAACGGAGAGGACATTTTGCTCGGCAAAATTTCTAGTAAATCTGGACCGAGAACATACGAAATTTTAATCAGACAGATGTCCGATTATGCACTACAATAGAAACCCGGTCTGGTGATGAAACTATAGAGACACAAGTTAGGAGTATATATTTCCAAAACGTATTCTTAATTTTGCGTCAACATCGTTGTTCTCACTACAAATTCAACAGAAGCATTTCTTAAATCAGATATGAAAGAAAGCAACAACCGTCGTCTCAAAATGGTTCACTTTATTTTTCTGGAGTCCCAATTGTTTCTGCAACAAATTTGGCAGGAAAAACCGGTCAATCGGTTCAAGTTCAAAACAGACCTTTTTACAAAATCAATTGCATTTATTAATATCATACTATATCATACGTACATACTTCTGGGTGGTGACGACAAGCCCAAAATGGGCACAACTAACGATTTTTTCCAAGCAGTATGTAAAGTAAACAACGTGAATATGGTCACTGATATTTCTCTAACGAAAATTGGCAAATCGAAAATCTGAAATCGGGAAGATGTCATGGGAGATATGGTTACAGGGAAAAAAGACGTTATAGGTGGTATTGGTCTAATTTCATCCCTTTTTCAACCAATAGATTTGACCTCACAAATTACATACGGCACTGTAAGTTTTTATCTCTCATCCAAAAATCAACGTCCAATGACAGGCAATGGGTTTCCCATTCAATACAACAGTTTGGATTTTGATCTTTATATTCTTCATCGTTTTAATCCCAATATTTTATACTCATTTGAAGCTCAGAAGAAGCAATGACAAAGAACCAGCCGATAAAATTTATTTCTCAATCGTGATACCATTTTTGGCATTGATATAATCAAGCCGAACTATACTCCAAAAAGCAGGTTTCATCAATCTCGTAACATTTTTGATGCCCTCCTTATCGGACAATTCTACTCCAGTGACCTCATTTCATTTTTGACCTTTCTTGAACCTGAAGTTGTTATTTCATGACCTGTCGAATCGGAAAGACTACACAAATTACACAATACATCTTAAAGGAGGAACCATAGAGATCTTTTTCAATGAAACAAAAATAGAGACGTCTACAAAAATTTCGAGAGGACCTGATCAATCAGAAGAATTTCCTGAAATATAGTATTAGCTGGCTTTTCATATTGGATCCAATTATCGCTAAAATATTTAATTCTGCATTCTATGTTCAACCCATTACGAACCACACGGCCTGGCTCTAGTTTCCCGGTAATTGTAGCGCTCAACAATATTCTAGGGATTTTGAATCAATTTAATGGAATCAATAAGGAATATTCTCTTATTACGTTATGGTTGTGTATCGTGAACAGTAAAAAATTCCGAGAGATGAGAGACAACGATAATTTTAAATATCAGCAGCATTTTTTGTTCCGAAGGATTTTGAAAGAAATTTTGATTAAGAGTTCCGTATCGTCGCTCTTGCGTGGATGTCTTAACCAAGTCTTAAATATGGTTTAAAAATATTCTTCTTCAGAAAGATTGGTTTTCTCTTGTGAATTTTATATTTATAAACAGTGTATTATAAAAATGATGGTGATTTTGTTGTTTTCCCAGTAAATAATAAGAACAGAATGCAATATTGGCAAAATAACTGGTATCAAAAAATACAAAAACAACAAATAATACTCGTGAATTTATAAGTGCTAAATTACTATACTAACTAATTAATTCTCTCGACTCCAGTATGTTTTCCTGAAAATAATGAATTAACTCACTTATTAAACAATGCATGCCCAGATGGCGATAAATTTTTCTCATTTTCATCTGAAATTTTTGGAATTGCCAGGACGCATGCAGCCTTTTAGAACCACTCTGTAAGACACCAATTATTTACTACAATTTAGAAAATCAGTTGACCTGTATAGAAACTTAATCATTGAAAATACTTCGCTTTATAAACTTTTTGCAATAATTGATATTACTCAAAAGGCTACATAACTGCAACCGGCCTGACGTATTTGTCTTTCTTCCTCTCTTTCTAACCTTGTGTTTCCCGTTACGAAATTTGAAATGAAAATTCCATAACATTTCCGCGAACCCTTCTCATTCTTTTTTCCTGCCATCTATGTTGAAATATATTAACACTCCAGGGGCAAAGGGGTTTGGAAGCGAAATGAGCATTTGTAATGTTGATAAAGTTTTAACTTGAAAGATAATATCGAATAAACTAAGTGTCACATTAATATGTAAACCGATGGGTTTTTGACAGACCTGTAATAATTTATTGATGTTGTACTTTCTTGAACAATTTGGAATAAATCTATTGAATCTACACATCAGAAACAATAAATGTATATTTTAAAAATTGTGTCGAAATCATTATTATATAGGACTGACAGCGAGTTCGCGCAAATACCTAGTTCTAAGAATGAGGCAATACACAATTAACGTTTCAACTTCCAAAGTTTTTTCATATTCCAAATTATAGTTTAAAAATCATTGCTAAAAATATGTCTAGCCTGTAAGTCCGGAAAGCTAATCTTAATGATCAGTTTGAAACGATGGGGTTTTGAGTTACTTTATTTATTGCACTTTTAATTATGGATCTTAATGATCCGCTTCTTTCTTTAATTAATTAGGGTGTAAGTCTTAATGAGCACTCTGCTTTAGCCATGAGAGGCTGACTCCGAGGAGTCCTACGGTGGGAGAGAACTCATCTCCAATCTCTTTCGCAACTTTAACTATTCTTTCTAAAATAATCCCAAAGCACTTCACACTTGTCTTTCAGTTTTAATGTCCGTTCTGGACTTTTATTCACTTATTAATTATTCAGTTCAATACTCAAACTTATTTCTATTTATCAATCTTATTTTATAAACTTATTTCTAAAATTCCTATTCTCTTTCTATAATTATTTAACTTAGTCACGCTTGCTTCCATTCCCTCTCTATCTACCTATAAGTACTTCCGATCCTGTCCGATCGCTTCCGTCTCACCTCCTACACTAACTTCCGAGTTAGCGTCTTCTCTTGCTCGTGCCGTTTTTTCTAACGGTCACTCGCTCATCTTCTCAACATGCCCCTCTTTCTTATTCTCTATGCTTATTCTATGCTTATTCTATTTCATTCTCTCTCATTACCCCCTTTGTTAAATGGAATTTGTCCTCAAATTCTTTCTTAGTCCATATTAATAAAATATAATTATAATAATTCATGCCAATAAATTCATTTCATAACAAAAAAAATTATTTGCTCCTTAGAGACTTTAGCATGTCTTTCTTCTCTCTTCCTCCAGTCTTCCAGATCTCTCTTCTTTCTTCATACAATCAAAAAAAAATATTAAATCTAAAATTGCCTTTCTTAAAGGTCTTGCTAATTCATTTCTAGTCTAGTTTAATGCCTATTTTAAAGGTCTTTCTAAATCATTTCTAGTCTAGTTTATTGCCTATTTTAAAGGTCTTTCTAAATCATTTCTACTGACTAATCCCTTAATAATTTTACAACGCTCAATAATTATTATTCATAACCTTCTTTACACAGATAATATTTAATGAGTGTTTTACTTCCCTTCTTTCGGCTGTCCAAATTGTCTTGTTTCTTCACTAATACTGTGAATAGTCTTTCGATGACCTCTCTGCATATTGACACTTGCCATGCTCCGTTTTCCAACAAGCCATGCAGTACTTCTTTCTTTTGACTTCTTTGATTGGTCGTTGAGCAAGATCCAAAATGCTGCTTACTTCATATGGTATTGCGAAGTTTGGTATTTTCTCTTGCATAATCTTCAATCCTTCGTATTCTTTCCCTTTCCATTCTTCCATTCTTTCGGTTAAAATGATCCAATCATGAATAACCATCATGGCTGAAATGATATCGGCCTTCATTCCTTGAATAATTACCCCTCGAAGTGGTGTTTCTTTCATGGGTCCAAATGCTTCTGGTGGTCCATACCACTGAACGGTGATGTCTCGAATGGCATCTCTTCCTTCTTTCACAGATGACGGTAATTTTGGAATGCACTGTTTACTAATTGGTAAAATGTAAACTAACCTCTTATGTGCTGCGGATATGAATTCCACTTTTTCTTTCACCAATTCCGGTAATTGACTTAATTCGGTTAATGACGGTGGTGGTAAAATCTTCCTCTTCTTGATGGGTGTTTTAATCACTTCTTCTTCTTCAACTCCCGAAGATTTTCTTTTCCAATAACTCTCCAATTCTTCATCCAACTGTTTTTTAAAGTCATCCTCATTCTCAGTACTCTCAGGTTCCACTGAACTTCGGCCTTTTTCCGTTTTGATTCCTTCTTCATCATCCGAGCTATCGAAAATACTTGGTGGTGGTACCTTCTTCAGATAAGCCACCCCTTTTTTCTCGTGCTCTTCAGAATCTGTAGAATCCTTAACGTTCGGAATTACTTCCTTAGTAACATTAGTTGAAGTTTTGTTACCTTCTTTCGGCTTAGTTCCAACCTTTTCTTTCCTTGGTTCCAAATTCTTTTGTTGAATCACAACTTGAACTATCGGGTTTTCAGTACTTCCCCGAGTTGATGTTGAAGACTGTTCCGGGTGTTGAGTTGGTTGTCCAATCAACGAACTTCTTTCTTGACATTGAAAGTGTCTCATTGCTTCGGTAGTGATTACCCAATCATTCATTCTCCTCTTTAACTCCTCAAATTGATATCCTTCCATCAATAGCGTCTTGTCATAATTCTCCGGTATTTGCAAATTCCACTGATTTGTCAGGTGAGCCAGGTGGTTGATCTTGACTCTTAACAATTCTATTCCTCCTGCCACGGAAGTTCTTTCTTGTCTCAAAGTACCGTCCAAAGCGGTTGTTACGATGTCCATCTTTGCTCTTTGGATTTCAAGCTTCAAAAGGTCACTCATGGTTCTTTCCTTTAAACTCACAGTAAGTAATTAACAATTAATTATACTTTTCTTTCTCACTCAAAAATTCACTTCTTTCTTGGTAAAAACTATTCTCTGATTAGTTATTCAAAAGTGTATTTCTTTCACACTCAAAAGTTCACTTCCTTTTCAATCAAAAGTTTACAGTCACAGAATGTTACTTCTCTCAATCAAAACTATATTTTCTGTCGGTATTTAAATTGTCTCCTTTTTCACTTCAAAAATCACTTCTGTTCCCAATTTCAAAATTACACTTCTTTCCGAGTAAGTAAATACAGTTTTTTTTTCAACTCTTAGATTAAGTTTCTATTTCTTACAATCGTACTTTTTCTCTAATTTCTATACACTCCGTATTTCACTACTTCTGCTCTTCTTAGTCTACACACTTTAACCAATTCATGCCTTACTAGTACTTCTAACCTGTACCATGCCGTTTCCCAATTACTTAAAATTACTTCCTTGTTCTTTGTATTCCCATAATTTCCTTCGTATTTAAATTAGTTCCTTCCACTACGTTGTACTTCCTGTCTCCTTTCTCGTATCGCCCCTTAAAAAGTTCTGCTCCATCTCCACAGATGTCGCAAAAGTTACTGTTTCACAATCAGTCACTTCTCAGTTTTTTTTCCATAGTTGGGAATTCCAATTTCCTTCGGTAAAGTTAAAACTTCTTTTTCTCCTTGGGATGGATCCAATGTCTTGGTTGGTATTACATCCACAGGTAATGACCTAACCTCCTCACGGAATGAATCTTCGGAATTTCTTTGAGATTCCAAAATTTCATTTTCTCCAACTACTTCTGTAGCAACTGATGAAAGACTCGTTCTCCTTCTCCCTTTTTCCTGAAAATTCTCTATTTCATTACTCTTTCCTTTTTCACAACTAACACATTTTTCTTTCACCTTATTCATTTTTCTCTCACTGATATAGTTATTAACACTTTGTTCAATCAGTTTAAAAGCCTTCCCAAAAGGTTCATTATTTCCAGATATATCACTTTTCTTTCTATTACAATTATTATTCTTTCCCAATCTTGATCCTGTCAACGGATTCGAATTAATCATTTGATCTCTCCACTGAGCTAATACTTTGTCGTGGGCTTCTTTATCTTTTCTTTTCTGTTCATCAAATATTTCCATGGCTCTTCTTTCAAGTCCATATTTCTTCTTTAACCGGTTTTCATTTTCTTTTTCACTCATATTATTATTTCTTCCATTATTCCAATAATGATTTCTTTTTCTCTTTTTAAACTCTGTTAAATTCTCATACGGATTTCCATTAAAGTTCTTCCTCTTCAAATAATTATTAAAATTCTGCCTGTTGCGATTAATTACATATGTATCACTGGCACACTTATTGTTAGTATCTATGCGAGTTCTTTCTCTATTAAAGTAATTATTGTTCACTGGATTATTACAATTTGTTCCAAATGAATTAAAATCTCTTCTTTCCTCCTGGTTAAAACCTTCTCCGTAATTCCAATTAGGTTGATTAAAATGTCCAGCCATTTGATTATTTTGTATGGCTTCAGCGGAAAATTTCTTTCTTCCTTGAAATCTGGGTGGTATATCTCGTTTTCTTTTCCTATTCTGGTGATTTTGTCTTGCTTCCAATATTCCAACTTTAGGTTCGTGTGGCGCCTGTCTTGCACGAAATCTAGTGTTGTAAGTATGGGTAGGTATGTATTCCTTTTGCACAGGAATTAATTTTGTTGGTTGAGGGTCGATCTGTCTAGGATTTTCTGACACTCTTTCATGTTCTCTTTCTGAATGCGGTGATGAATTTAAACTCTCGATTTCTGATCTTGATGAAATGTTTAAAGATGATTCAGGTTCAGGTTCATGACTCCTTCTCCTGATTGTCTTCTTTGGTACTACTTTTTGAGTTTTATTTTCAGTTTGTTTTTGTGTTGGTCTTGGTAACACACACACTTCTTCACATTGTTTATTTACGTCTAAATATCCATAATCTCTGCACCATGGATCTGCGGGATGCCAGCGCTTCACATTGTGAATGTGAGCTCGTTTAGTCTTCTCTCTTGCCTTTGGATTTAAATCTTCCAGTTTCAACTCCATTTTTCCAACTAATTCTATGATTTTAAGCGGACTACTCCAACGTGGTTGTAATCCATGATGATTAGTTTTGATCACAACATATTCTCCAATTTGATAAGAGTGCGCATTTCTTCCCAAATTAGCGTTAATGTTGCGTTCTTTCTGTTGTTTTTCCATATGATTTACAGCTTTATCAACTGCCTGCAGGTGATTCTTCTGTTCCTCTTCTGGATCCAACGGATATGTTCTTTCAAGTGTTGGCATTTTCAAATCAGTTCTCAAAATGGGCTGTCTGTTCATAAATAAATAAAATGGACAATTCATCAAAGACTGGTGATATTGAATATTATGCGAAAATGCAACTTGATTGCATAATAAATCCCAATCTGTCCTTCTTTCTGTCATATATTTTCTGATGGTATTTTTGATGTCCCTATTACTTCTTTCGACTACGCCGTTTGACTGTGGCGAATAGGGTGGTACAATGATGTGTTTAATGTTGTTAATTTTGAGAAATTGTTGGAAGAAATTTGCTGTAAAGTGCTTTCCACCATCTGATACAATTTCTGGTGCCATTCCGGCAAAATAAAATAGTTGCCATAAGATTCGGACTGAATCCACTGCTCTAGCGTTGGGTGTGGGAACTAGAAATAAAAATCGAGATGTGTAGTCAATAACTACCAACGCATACTCGTTTCCCCTAGGCGTTTTCTCCAACGGTCCTATAAAGTCGATAGCGATCCTCTGCCATATTCTGGTTGGTGGTGGGTAAGTTATTCTTAACCCCTCTGCTTTCTTATTCATAGGATTTTCCCTCTGGCATTCTTCACATTCTTGTACATAAGTAAAAATATCTTTCACCATTCTGTTCCAATAATATCTTCTCTTTGTAAGTAAGTAAGTTCTGTAGAATCCTCCATGACCAGCTGTAGGGTCGTCATGAGTGAGTCTGAGTACATCAGCTCTTAATTTCGTTGGTACTACCAATCTCCACGGACTTCCACTTGCATTCTTGCTAATTTTGTAGAGTAAATTTTGAATTAGTGCATAGTTCTTTCCAATGATATTTCCTGTCTGATTTTCTGCTGCTTTGCTTTTTAACAGTGAATTGATGATTTTAGCCAATTTAGGTTCTTCTCTCTGCTTTTCTGAAAAAACTTCAAGATTTCCTCCGGTAACTTTGATTAATAAATCTTCCTCTTCTATATCTTTCTTATTAGCTCTGAGTAAGGGTACATTCAATTTTCTAACTGGGTATCTAGATAAGCAATCAACATGCTGCATACGGGTTCCTTTTCTATGTATAACTTCTAATTGATGGTTTGCCAATTCTACGGCCCATCTGGCTAATTTTCCATGTGGGTCCTTAGTATTTTTAATGTACTTTAATGCGTCGTGATCCGTTCTCACTACAAACTTACGGCCAAAAATATATTGTCGAAACTTCTTTAAGCAATGTAGAATAGCTAAAGCTTCTTTCTGAGTTGTGTCAAGTTCTTTTTCTTTCTCATTTAGCATTCTTGAAGTGTATTCAACTACATGATAATTCTTTCCATCTGTTGATTGTAAAATCATTCCTCCAAGTCCAATATTGCTACAATCAGTATCAATCATAATATTTGCTAATGGGTTATAATACTGCAAAACTGGGCTAGTTGTTAATGCTTCTTTCAATTTATGAAATGCTTGCTCTTGTTCTTCTTTCCACTCGAATTTTCCAATAAATTCTTTTCTTTTCAGTCTGTTTAATGGTTCAGCTATATCTGCGTAATTCTTGATGTATTTTCGGAAAAAATCTGTCATTCCAATAAATGATCTGACGTCTTTAATTTTCTGTGGTCTTGATAATTTTTTAATTGCTTGTATCTTGTTAGGGTTGATTCTTCTTCCATGAACTCCAATTACATCCCCCAAATAAATTAATTCATTGAATGCGAATTTACATTTCTTTAAATTAAATTTAAGGTTAAATTTAGCACATCTTTCCATAACCATTATAAATCTTCTAATTAGTTCTTCAAATGTTCCGGCAAATACAAGAATATCATCTACGTAGACTAGGACTAATTTATACTTCAAATTTCCCAAAATGTCGTCCATCATCATCTGAAATTCTGCAGGGCTGTTAATGTATCCATAGGGTAGCCTGGTGTATTGGTATTTTCCTCCTGATGGTATGGTGAAACTTGTTTTCTGTCTTGAACTTTCATCTAATTCCCTTTGCAAAAATCCTTGCATGCAATCCAGGGTAATGAACCAACATGATCCATGTAAATTTGATGCTAATTCATTTATTTTAGGTAAAAAATAGGTATTTTGAATAACTTGTTTATTCAGTTCTCTCAAGTCCAAGCAAAATCTCAATGTCCCATTTGCTTTCTTCACTAGTAGGACTGGGCTGTTGTAGGGTGAACTGCTAGGTTCGATGATTCCTAGGGCTAGCATTCTGTCTATCTGTCTTTTTAATTCTTCTCTCTCCATATGAGATGCGGGCCATTGTGGTCTGTAAATCGGTGGTTGATTTCCAGTGTTTATATGTACTGGTCTGTAATTTAATTTTTCTAATTCTTCCTCTGTTACAGCATATAGATGTCTGTAGGAATTTACTGCTTGTAGTAAAATTTTCTTTTGATTTTCGTCCAAATTGTTAGCGGTAGTTAAATCTTCAAATTTGAATGGTTTTCTTTCTATGTTAATTTTGGGTAGTCTGTTTTGTAATTCATCAGCTTCTGCTTGTATAGCTTCTTTCTGAATTTTCTCGTAAGTACCTAAGTATCTTACTTTTGGCAAATGAATGACTCTCCTTGTAGGATTAAAAATCCAAGTCCTTGCTTTTCCTTCCTGAATATTGACTAAAGGTCTTCCCATTAATAATCCTGGTGGTACATTCTTTCTGTCAAAACTAATGTAAGAATTATTCTGATTTTCTATATTTGCACAGGTAAAATCAATTAGTTCGAATGATCTAGGCATAACTTCATACGGTATATGAGTTGAAATATAATTTGCTTTTCTAATTTGAGGCTTTGTTGTATTCTTTCCAATCTTTTTGTTTGAAATAGTCTGATTGTCATCTTCTTCATTTAGGGTTGTTTCAAATATATTGTCTAAGTCTTCAGTAAAGCGAATGAATTTTTCAACTTGTGGTTTTAATTTCTTTCCTCCATCTTGTTGTGGTCTTAGAGTAACTTGTTCTTTTTCCATGTCAATATTAGCCTTATGTTTCTTGGTAAAATGAATTCCACATATTAAAATAGTTGTCATGTCTTTAATAATGGCAAAATCTTGGAATTGTTTCTTTCCACTAATCAAATAAAATACTCTTGCTGTTTTTCTGTAACTTGAACTGTGTCCCTTCACAAACTGTCCATAAGGTTTAGCTTGATGTTTCCTAATTTCTATAGAGTTTGGGCTTCTCTTTTGAATGTGGTATGCACATGCAGGTGATATACATGAAATTTGAGCACCTGTATCAACCAAAGCTTCTACTTTTATATTGTTCAGTAGGGTTAAATTAATAATCACATCATCTGAATTTAAAATTCTATCTCTAAGTCTATCATGTTCTTTCTTTAAAACTGACTCGGTTTCACTAAAATTGTCTGGAATAAGTCTTAGTTCTTTCTCAAATTCATCCTCAGAATCTTCAGTTTCAAAATCACTTTCTACTTGTTGCTGACTTTGATGATTCTCATTACTTTTCTTCCATTCATCCTCAACGTCTTCTAAATCTTCCAAATTACAAATCACTACGGGCTGTAATTTATGATTCGGGCCTGTATCTTCTTTCAATGAATATTTTTGAAAATTGTTATTCTCTTGATGATTATACTGAGGCTGTATAGTCTTTCTTTCCCGTAACGAAAGACTTCCTAGTTTCCCGGTGGCTGTTGCTGTTGTTGTTGTGGGTGAGTAAATGTTGGAAATGGCATTGGTGCCATTGTTGGATAAGCCATGTAGTTTTGTTGAGGCATATGTTGTTGTAGATTTTGAGTCCTCTTCTCAAATTGTTCCGTCAGGTTCTCTACTAGGGTCCTAACTGACTTAGGTTTATCCCTATTATTATTACTAGAGAAATTTGGGTTACCTCGGTAATTGGCGTAACCTCGACCTCGGTTATTTCCTCTAAACCCTAGACCAAAACCTTGTCCAGATCCTTGACCAAATCCTCGACCTCGGAAATTTCCTCTCAATCCTTGTCCTCGGCCATTTTCCCTTTGAAATTTGTTAATTCCTCCTCTAATCCTTCCTCTGAATGACGTAGGAACATTTTTCTTTTGTTTGGTCCAACAGTCCTTTTCCTTGTGGCCAAACTTGAAACAAAAATTACAATTACCATTAAATTGCATAACTCTAATAGAATCCTCTTTCTTTTCTAAACTCTCTTTGATTGGTTCTAAAGCCATCATCAATGATTTAGGTTCCTGTTTAGTTGTAGTTTTGTCCTTTTCCTGGTCCTCCTTGTTGTTGTTGAGTTCCAGTTTGCTATTTTTCTCAGCATCCAAAACCTCCAATAATCTCTGTTGAAATCTCGGTACGGACTTCAATTGATCTCCCATAATTTGTACTCTGATCCCTTTAGGTAATTTACGGTGCATCTTCTTTACCAATTCTTCACTTTCCATGTCTGGTTTCATTTCCAATAAAATATCCTGTACTTGTGTCACAAAGTCATTAGCGGACATATCCTCTTTCAAATTAAATGCTTCGTATTTATCTTCAGCCTGAGCTGCACTGACTTTAGGGTCATACTGATCAATAAATTGTTGACGAAATTGTTTCCAAACCATTTCTTTCTGATCTTCATTTATTGCTTTTTCGAGACTTTTGACTAATAAAACTTCTTTCCTAATGAACCACATCCTAACATTTGCATCCTGTGATTCTGCGAAAAAATATCTCATTGCCCCTAAGAAATACTTCCAAGTAATTTCGTGTTGTATTCTTCCTGCTTCCAATCTCAAAATCCAAGTTTCTGAATTAATTGTAGACATGTAGGGTCCTATGTTTAATTTCAGGTTGGTAAATTTCCTAGCTTCAAAGTCTGCCTTAGTTTTTGCAATTTTGCAGCTTCTCACAAATTCATCTTCTTCCTGTGTATTCTGTCTTTTACGCTTGTGAATTTCCTGTAATTCTCTCCTAAGTCTGAATAATTCTCTTTCAGTTTCCTCTGTACGATTATTCTCCTCAAAATTATCATGACGTACTTCCTCCCCATTTTCCATTTCCAAATCACGGTAAAAATCCTCATATTCTTCATTATTCTCATTTTCATTACGGTTCTGATAAACATCCTGAATTTCTCTTGTCAAGTTTTCATTAATTTGTCTCATTTCTGCATTATCTTTCCTAATATCTTCATTAACTCTTCTCATATCTTCATTAATTCTTCTCAACTCTGCTAATTCTGCAGCTAACTCTTCTATAGTAGTAGCCATTTTCTTAACGGATAATTTTTTCTTTCAATATACGCTAATAATAAACTGACTCTTCAGTATAGGGAATGATCAAGTAAAAATGATAGCCTTACAATACCGTCCGGATAATTCTTTCCTGATAACCAATAAACTGTGAGGTAGGAGGAGTGAGCCACCATCTTCTTTCAATGATCATAGCGTGATGTGTGGAGCGCGGAATGGAATGTGCGATGACCATGCCGCTTCTGAAATCTCGTACGAACGTCTCTTCAACGGTCGAAATCCTAACGGCCATCTTCTCCAATCTCCATTACTTGACATATGTACATGACATGTTTCACATATGCAAAAATCCCCATTTTCACCAAAAATCCTTTTTCCTTAATGAAATTAATCTCCCTAATAATTACTATCACTGTTTGTAATTAACTGACACTTCTAAAGTTAGTCACTGGGTTAATTATGAAGTCCTTTCTTCCTTCTCTCCTGCAGAACGTCCGGTCACACTCCACCATGAAACGATGTTGTTTTGAGTCTTTATTTATTATTGTACTTTAATTTATGGATCTTAATGATCCGCTTCTTTCTTTAATTAATTAGGGTGTAAGTCTTAATGAGCACTCTGCTTTAGCCATGAGAGGCTGACTCCGAGGAGTCCTACGGTGGGAGAGAACTCATCTCCAATCTCTTTCGCAACTTTAACTATTCTTTCTAAAATAATCCCAAAGCACTTCACACTTGTCTTTCAGTTTTAATGTCCGTTCTGGACTTTTATTCACTTATTAATTATTCAGTTCAATACTCAAACTTATTTCTATTTATCAATCTTATTTTATAAACTTATTTCTAAAATTCCTATTCTCTTTCTATAATTATTTAACTTAGTCACGCTTGCTTCCATTCCCTCTCTATCTACCTATAAGTACTTCCGATCCTGTCCGATCGCTTCCGTCTCACCTCCTACACTAACTTCCGAGTTAGCGTCTTCTCTTGCTCGTGCCGTTTTTTCTAACGGTCACTCGCTCATCTTCTCAACATGCCCCTCTTTCTTATTCTCTATGCTTATTCTATGCTTATTCTATTTCATTCTCTCTCAAGTTTACCTAAACGGACATTTAGTAGATGTTAACATACCCAAAATATTAAATAAAGACTTCAACACTGCACAGTTTGTAATCAATACTTCAAATTGTATTCGCTATTTTAGAACCCATTATAATAAAGTCCATAATTAATTCCCGAGAGAAACTACTGGACTTATTTTTCCTGCATTACAAAACGAAACATCATGCTGCAAATGCATTGGGGGGAATAATTTCTTTTAATAATTATATGACACGTCTTCCTCAATTTTGAATTTAAATACCGGACACATTTAATCGTCGTATATTACTGTATTTAAATTCCGGTACATCCATCGTTTTCTCATTAATTTAACCATTCGCATATTTACAAAAGTGAGTCAAAATCAATGCGAATTAAGGCACATTTTTAATTTGTTGAATCTAATTTTTCAAGAAGAATGTAATACGCGAATAATAATTTAAATTCTAAAACTTAGAAAAACATAGAGCCAATAACTTTCGTAATTCCAAAGAATGTGTCCAGCATATAGTCATCGGAGAATAAAATATTTTAGTTGAACTCACATCTCGAACTCATCTCGTTGTAAGCTATGCCCTCTATAACCCATTATATAAAGCGCAAATTTAATCGCTGTAACTCTATTAACTGTCTGAACGGATATTTGCACACGTTCCAACTGAATTTAATAGGGTCTTTTAACAATTAAAATTTTACGCCACTAAACATATTCTCTGAAGAAGATATTTCCCTCACCTACAAACTAACATTCTTCGAAATGAAAATTATCATAGTATTTTTAACGGCAAATTTACAATTAGCCTTACTAGTTTCCCAGGAAACCACTTTACACGAAATTTTATCTAAGAATTCGTTTTCAAGCATAATGAAAACCGGGAGGAGGCCTTGCAGGGTAAAAATGATAGGGAACTTGGAAACATAATTCACCCGAATTATACTCAAACAAATGACTGAGTACGTTACACTTGAAACACGGTCCACGGGTGAAGCCATACCGAATCAAGTGGAAAATTATTTTGGAGCTCCATTGCATTCATCATTCTGTGTTAACATCGTTTTCCTCACAACAAATTCAAAGCAAGCCTTTCTCGAAGCAGTTACGAAGGAAAGCAGGAACCGTCGTCTCGAAATGTTACACTTCATTTTTCTGGAGTCCCAATTGTTTCTGCAACAAATTTGGCAGGAAAAACCGGTAAAACGGTTGAAGTTCAAAACAGGTCTCATTACAAACTCGGCTGGATTAATTCTTACTCAAAGGGAAACTCCAGTCGCAGATTCTCAGCAGGCTTCAATACAAAGACGATTGCCACCGTCTTATAGTAATTCCACAGTGAATTTTAATTTTTGCTATCAAAAGATTTTTATGCAATGTATCTCCTTTCTAATCTAAAATACTGCCTAAATAATTACATTTATCTAATATATAATATTTACTGCTACAATTTAGGCATAATGTGATTCCCGTACAGAGCTGCGTTCAAGTTCAAGTATAACTTGAATAGTTCAAGTTTAACTTGAATAGTTCAAGTATAAGTTGAATAGTTCAAGTGCGTATCAAGTTCAAGATAAGTCAAGTACAGACAATTTTGTAACTTCAAACTTGAACATCAAGTTCAAGTGAAATTATAGTTTTAACTTGAATTTTCAAGTTCAAGTTCAATCAAGTTCAAGTGAAATTATAATTTTAACTTGAATTTTCAAGTTCAAGTTCAATCAAGTTCAAGTGAAATTATAATTTTAACTTGAAATTTCAAGTTCAAGTTCAATCATGTTCAAGTTAATAATTTATTATTTGATTGCAAAATCAAGTCAAGTTAAAGTACACTGAAGGGAAGTACTTGATAAAAACGTGAGTATAACTTGAGTTTTTGTCACTGTAAAGCAATGTAAGCATTGCCTAATTAGTGGCATCATTCCATCCCACTAAAAACAATATTGTGCGTCAAACATCATAGTAATGACATCTTTGTATTTGTTTTCATTCCATCGATATTAAAGTCACCTCTACGATGCCCAGTGGCCAAGTATAATTCTTGTGTCCTGTTTCCATACTTTGAATTTTGAATAAATAAAATTTCGGACTAATTGTTTTATAAAGATGTTCTTGATACTCGAGGTTCTTGTTCCATTATAAAAATGAAGTGATTGTTCACTTCACCTGTTCTGAGGCTAAGAAGAAGTTTAAGAATAGTTTATTATTTCATGTAAGAATAATTTTTGCGTTTATAAAACATGATGGCGCAGCCGAACAACCAACAATCTTATAAATCAACCTTGGTTAAGCAAAATTAAAGACGACAAATATTTATGAAAATAAATGCTGATTACACTCACCAGATGAGTGCAACACTAATGTCAACAGGCCAATAATATGATTTCTAAACTCTTAATAGTGCAAATTAGTAAATTTGATTGGACAACAACGTTTAGGTATTTGATTAAGTATTTTAAATTTTGTAGTAATTTTTTAGTGAAGAGTATCATCCTCATTTCGTTTAGTTTATTCTAATTACGACCTAGCCATTATTAGCTATAATAGTTGTGGACGAAATTTCTAGTATTGTTTATTCATTTACGAAAAAAATACTTGAATGATCAAGTTCAAGTACAAGTTCACGTTCAAGTCAAGTTATGTGCCCAACTTGAACGTCAAATTATGATCAAGTTCAAGTTCAATAAATTGAACTTGAAAATCGAGTACTTGAATACTCAAGTTGTTTGAGAAACTTGATTCATCAAGAACAAGTGCGGATACCTCGCTTAGACATTTTTTTCACATCCAAGTCAAGTTCAAGTCAAGGTGTCTAAAATAACTTGACTTGAACGCAACTCTGTTGCAGTAGGAGTTGGAGCGTTCTGTTACTGCTCGAGCACATGTGGTGGCATTCTGAAAATATTCCATTCAAAATTGCTGTAAAGCCCGAAATGTCTGCCCTGCAAGTTTGTTTACTAGAGATATGGTTACTCTCAGCGTATTTATGCTACCATTCCTGAATAACTGATGAATAAACCAATAATAATTAAGTTATTGTTCGCTCGAAATGATTGTAATGTGTCTAATGAGAGACCCCACAAAACTTTTAATAAATTTGGAGTAATCTGTTAACCTGTCTAATTACTTTTCGGGTTAGTTCTTTCTAACAGTGCTTACAAATCCATTTGTTTGATAAAACATCCTAATCCGTCACTTCTGGGATCGAAATACATACGTTTCATGGATTTCAAATAGATGTAACCAGGTGCAGTTACACGATTTAAACAATATGGACGAATGAAGTTAGTTACATACAAATATAAAATCCATAATTGCATATATTGCTTTTGGATACCTAAAATACCAGTACTTTGAACACAACTGAATAAAATAAAACAAGAATTTTATTATATTTACAAATACAGGTGAAAGGTAATTATTACAATCTGGAATGCGTCTAAAAATAGACACATTCCAAACCTTTTGTAAAATATTCTTCCTCAGTCGTTCATATACGCATGGAAGCCCTTGAGTGACCCAGTCAGTTATAATTTCAGACCAAACCTCCTAATTCAAAATCTTTAATAAATAAAATTGTATTTGGTTTTATTAAAACCATAGTAAAAGACCTGTGCTTCATAAGGACAATTACTTGGAGATGTGGTAGTGTGTGGCGAAATTATAAGCTAAAAGTCTGACAAATCGAGCCTTGTCCCGGAGACTTATTGTATGGCGGGCTTATTTTAAGAGTAGCGCGCGGAGCTTTAAATTAACGGAAAGGTATTGCTCATTAATATATAACGATTCTCGTTATTTTGGAACTTTCATTCCCTCAAACTTGGATGAAGTAATTATTTGCATTGCAGCTCTCTGCAGTTTTTACATATTCTATGTGCAGATTCGTATAATTTTCCCCGGTTATATTATGATATCTAATCATTTTTGTTTAAAAAAATGAATTGCTTGAAGTTTTTTATATACAATTAAAAGCAATTTGTACAGAATTTATATTTATTACAGCAATTTTGAGCAACAGACTGTTCGGTACAACTAAAGACAATTTTTCACCGGTGGCTAGAAAACCAAATTTAATAATACATGAACCGACAATTCCATACATATCGTCGTTCAAGAGGTAAAATTGTGTACGTGCGCATGATTTTGAACAGAATTTATACAGTATGATATATATGTATTAACCATGGAAGAACGTTACACTAAAACAGCCAGATGTGATCATTTGCGAATAAATAGTTAATTAGATAAAATACCTTGAATATTTGATACGTACCACGTATCCCACAAATGAAAAAATCCAGAAATGCTGAGCATTAGCAGAAATAACAAAAACATTAAACTGGTCTGAGTCAGTGACAGCGGTTCCACAAGATCATGTAATTCACGCAAGGATCTTTGAGTAACTTCATCTTTGAAGAAATATAAAATGTTTTTTTTGAATGCTAAAAACGAAGCATAATTTTCGAATTCCTCAAATAATGAAATGACTCCAGTGGCAAGAAACTGATGTGTAATAGAATACAATCCAGCTGCATTAGGATTATGAAATTTCCAAATAATTGGCACCATGTTAAGAGGTTTCAAACCTCCATAACAGTATAGACTGGGCTTCAGCAAAGACAGATACTCAGCCACATACTGCACCTCCCATTTATTGCCGAATGTACATGTTTTTCGAGTGGTCATCAAGAACTCCAAGTAATCCTTGTTTGCCGCAGATTTAAACTGAGGGAAGATTTTTGTCTTATTCCTCAGGTCATCAATATAAGGCAGAACACCGGTTACGTATCTGTCACTTAGCAAGTAAATATTTTGCAGCGATAAGGGTAATGAAGGCGTGTATTTGTTTTCAAATAAATCCTTAAAATCAATTATTCTTACTGGCATTGTTGGGGAAACCAGAAGGCTCTCAATAGACCCTGAATACACGTTACTCAGAATGAATGCAACAAAGTTCCATAACATCAACACACCCAATTTAGATGAAGATTGTGGTTGAGAAAGAAGAGCAGAGACTACTGTAAAAATGGACTGTTTGAACAAAGGAATGAAATATTTTAATAACAGCGCCAAGATATATCCGGAAATTAAAAGGCAAGTCCACGTTGGACCATCTATTGGCCTGAAGAATGCAACTGGGTTTATTTTTACACTGTGCGTGTCATTTACGAAATAATAAAAGTTGAAATATTCGTAGTCTTCAGCAAAGTACATTTGATATTTTAAGGAATGTGATTTCACGTAGTAGATACTTCCAGATATTCCCCCCATTAATTCGTCACCCAAAAAGTCTGTTAGGACACCGGTTGCATTTAAAAACCGGATGATTGAAAAGTAAACCGGAATGACATCATCCACATTAAGTCCTCTGTAAGTATTCCCATGATCTCTGAATGGCATGCTCTCAATATTTTCGTACCACTTGTCCCTTTGGGACCTCGTGTACGCTGAAGCCAGAGCGATTTTATGGCGATTGTAATTATAACGTCGGAGGAAAAACCTTTTAAATTGTGTATCGAAATGAAGTCGTAAATTCAGGAGATCGGACTTTGGTAATAAATTCGTTAAAATTGTGCGCTGTAGACACAAAACCCGTGTATGAGTGCAATAAACCAAAAGCTTGAAGATATTTTCGATCCGTGTGGCAACTGGATCCCATTCAACAAAAAGCATGTTTTCGGGAAATGCAACTCTGAATGGCGACAACTTCAGACGAACTTTCCTTTTAAAAATTCTAAGATCCATGACATTGAACTTCCTGTTCGCTGCGTAAAGTAAGAAAACGTAGTCCCGCTCAGGTTTGGTTACTTTAACAATTTTACTAGCACTAGGCTGAACTTCCAGGGCTTTACCTTTTTCATTAGTCATGTTGAGCTCCTTTACCAGGAAATACAACTTACAGTTATGTTTACCCAATTTTCCGTCCGCAGTGATTGGTAGGAATTTCTCATTGCTTATCAATTGAACCGGATGAAGGATTCTGTTAGCCACTGTTAAGACCGAAACTGCCTGATTGTGATGAGTTCCGCTGCTTGAATTGCCATAGGAAAGCAAAATAGTTTCACACGTTTCTAATGACGCCAAAAAATAGGAAATAAAAATGTTTTCACATGTGGATGATTCAATGTTATAAAGGCAACAAATTATGATCAGTAAACTAAGGCAAGTGGATTTCATGTTGAGTTAACAGTCAGTTTTTCAGACAACTTAAATTCAATTATGAGAGTTACTCTGGAGAAGAAGTATTTGCGACTTTGTTGGTCAGGAAAACTCGCAAAAATCTGCACGACCGTCGGCGCGTTCCTGTGTTTTCGCATTATTCAAAATTTAAAAGTTGCGTCGTTGCGTGCCGCACTTTCTGCAAATGTTTTAGCTGTAAATAAACTGATTAAATTATTTGATTTGAAATTGTTTGGCATCAATACACTCGAGCATCTACTGGGACGAGAACTATGGCTATGTAATTACGAATTATGGTGAAACATGTGTAAATGTTTTATAATGTTGAGCATGAAGTCTGTCATGCAATGAAACGATTAGTTCTGCAGACAAATGATTTTTGAAGTATATCAACTGAAATTTGGTTACTGTGTAAACAGAAGCCTGCTGTACCGCTGAGATTAGCATGAAAACTTTGCCACGCCTGGGCAGTTCATACATTTGTTTACATTTTACATGTACTCTTAGAATATTCCACTTATCACCACAAATGAAGTTAATTAATTACAGAAGGTCCGAAATCTATTTTCCCTTCTAGGTTAAACTTACAGCAATGGATGCATTTATTGCTACATTTCGCGAAATTTGTTCCTTTCCTCCTTGACCCTCCTTTTTATACGGGTATAATTACATTTTACTGTGCTTCACTTCACGGCAAACTATCAAAACTGCTTCAACCTTGGTATATATTTTCTCTGGTCATTTTCGCAAGTTCTCATAATCAGCGTAGAGATGTAATAAATAGCAAGCCTGTATTTTTTCTAAGGATGTTTTTATGCATTAATTATATTTATATACCTGTCGAATTTATAACTAATTATGTATACTGTATTCACGTAACAAATTATGGGAACATGTATTCTCAAATTCCGTCGGTCTGGGAATATTGTACCAAATTTTGTAGGGAAATCTCTCTACAAGCGATTCCCAAGATCGTGTGTTCTCTATCAGACCAAGCAAATGGTTATTGGAAGAGTGGCTATAATCATTGGTTGGCTTCATAAACGCGTGATGGTGTGACTCATAAAATAATTTGATTCCCCGTGTTTGTGACCAATTCAATTTCAGATATTGTGAAATTTACTTTTATAAATCTGAGCAAGGTAAAAGATATTTTGTTTCAGTTGAAGAATATTCGCACGTGGGAAAGGTGGCAGTTTATAAATATGCCACTTCCTAGGGTATGTCGATTGAAAATTCCCAAAATTGGGCAAGTGGGCAGCTTTTAAAAATGCCCTGATTTTGAGCAATTTGGGCAGAGCAAATTGGGCGTTTTGGGCATTTTCACGGCACCAAAATAGGATTACTAGCATATATTCAGAATATCCATCCAAATGCATGGAAGCGCAGCTAAGGAAACGTTACAAATGTGAATGTCTGGTTATTCGCTTGTTCGTATATATATTATAATGGCAAAAACAGCCAAATCAATTAAATTTCATTGACATGAGATGATATCATTTATCACTGCTATGAAAATAAATTTCCATGTAAACAATAATATGAAATAAATTTGCATATGCGTCACTGACGGGCGGGCAGAAATACTATTTTCTTTTGAAGTACGAACTCCTAAAGTAAAAATCTGATGGTACGGGATCAGTCAAAATTTTAATGGGTGATGAAGCTGAATTTTATACTCAGTTTATTTTACAACACTATTGTCTGCAGTTTGCAACGAGCAGTCAAAAATGTCTCGAGTAAAAACCAACATACATCCTCCATACAGGTCCCCCAAATGTTGTTTGTAGTTTTATGGTGTATAAATCAATTACCGTATGGGTTCAAATTTTAACTGAAAAGACATTTCTGATCGCAGTAATATACACCAATGTATAGGGGTATGTGAACATTCCCGGGATGGTCGGAGTTCATTTTATATCGTCTGCAGTTTGGAAAAATAGTTCTAGAATAATTTAATTTATAGCCGTATCGTGTACAGGTGTTTCACAAATTGTATTGTTCAATATGACATTTGGTATCCTAAAGTATTTCATCACCGGTAGAACTAACTTCGTCAACATAATAACAAATCTAATAAAATTTTCAAGATAGTTTCTAACGATTTTTCTCCAAAATTAAAAATAAATTTTGAAATCCATTGTCAGATTCTATAGATTATGGTATTATATTCCACGATTCTGCCCAAAATGCCCAATTTGTCCTCGATGAAAATGCCCAAAATGGCCTTGCCCAACATGCCCTATTATGCCGCCCTCGCCCTGAAATGAAAATGCCCAAAATGCCCTGGCATTTTGGGCGGGCAAGTTGCCCGAAATGCCGGGCATTTTCAAATCGACATACCCTACAACTTCCTCATAGACAGTGTTAGAATTATTTTAAAGCATTAAACTTCCTACAACTTATGTTGAGATTATAGAGGTACTTATAGAGATACTTATAGAAATACCATTAGGTCATCTCAAAATTGAGCACGCAACATCCAATCATATGAGACAAAATGTAAATAAAGCAAAATTCTGTGCTTGTAATGGAATCTTCCCAAAATTATACACCACTATTCCTCAATTGTGATTTCTTCTTGGTTTACATGGTCTACAATGCTTAGAAGTAGTTTTTGTTGTTAAGCAGAACTTTTATACTCCCTGAGAAATGTTTTATATGAAACTGCACGCGGCGAATTTCGGAATTGCCCCAATAATATAAATAATAATAATTTACGCCAATTTCTCTGGGCGCATGTTGTTTAAGTGTACTATTTGAGATTCAATTGGCGATTGAAGTTAAGTAGTACAAACCAGTTTAAATCACTCGTAGGCTTACAAAAAACAAAAAAAAGTATTCTCGGTAAGTAGCCCAGCTTTAAAAGTTTCAAGCTCTTTGCCTTACGGGCAAGGACGTTTGAATACTCGCCACAGCGGGTTTTCATTTAAAAGATGATAACTACTACTATACGTTATATAATTATGCTGGAACAAAACAATTCAAAACACATTTTCCAATGTTCAAATAATATGGGAATGTGCATTGCAAATTCCAATGGTCGTTTTTGCGGATATATCCATCCAAAAAGCACCTTCAGTTGTATGAAAGCCTTGTGACTGATTGACACCTCCGCTGTGTGCGAAGTAGTGATTTATATTAAATTTATATCTAAACAAAAATACTACATAAATACTTGTACCTTGCAGGATAAATCATTACGAAAATAATCGTTAGGTTGTGTTTATCGTGACCAAACATGTGTCCAATTACACAATTTCTAAGCCGTCCTGTACGATGATTGAAATTTTAATCTTTTCCTTGATCTATGAGAATGTCATCTTTGATTTGCCGTATAACCCATTCCATTCTAGACGCAATAAGTTTCATAGGGATGGTTCGAGTCTTGTTTCAATCACCATTTGCCATACCTAGTGCATTACGGAACGTCAAACAATTTTCGGTTTGGGACAAATATTGATTCATGTACCTGTTTCCATATGAATTGGCCAAGCAATTGCCAGCGATATTACGGGGCAGATATCTTCTCAAGCAACGGGGTGACAATCCGTACACAGCAGAGAAGAGGGCGGAGTTTCACTTATTGTGACGTCATAGCGGGAGATAGTATTAGAACTTGAGAATGTAAACATACTTCTGAATGAATGACATTATATACAAATTGACGTATTTAACTAATTAATCAGCATATGAAACAGTGCAATACAATAAAAACATAAATAATAATTATCGTAGTAACCAAAACGTGCAATAGTAGTAGGATTCGGACCGCTGCAGGAATAAAATAAATTTTCTAAACAATCATGATTTAGCCGGCTTGTGAGAAGATAACTCACAGAATATTCTGTCTGGAGAAATCTAAGAAGCCTCCGGGCTGATTTAATGGACAATTAAAAATGCCTCCTGACAATGAAGAAGGGCTACCTTCTTGCTTCCCTTGGATGTGAGTAATCTGATTACAATGCATGATTCGCAGCTCCCAAATAACTCACAATTGCAACAACAACAAATCCGGGCAGTTCAATATCAGCAATTATATTATGCAATTATAATGTAATTAAATTTGAGTCAAACTGGTAGATTACTGGTTGTTTCCAGGAAGAGCAGAGTCCCCTTATCATAATAACTTGGACTTTTGACTATGAATAAACACGGTCATTGGAGGGGTCACGCACGACGCTTAAATCAATAGAAATCTCATTAAATGACACTACATAAGGTTTAAATTTTTAAACAAATATTCAATAGAATTTGCGTTGTCCAGCGAATTTGGTTGCAATAATCTGTTCAGATAATGAATCGATTCGATTCCTTCGTACATAACTTTCGAACACTAATATCTCTTTTAGGGACATTGATGGGAATCTCACGGTTTGGAAATACTGTTGGAACGGCTGTTATTTTAAGGATTTTTCTTCTTTTTAACCCCAGAAGTTCTTCTAAATCCCGTTCATAATACTTCTCTGTGATCGGAGCAAATGCTTACTGTTTTTATGTTTAATGTCTTGCGTTTACACTTTGTTTTCCAAACTTGCACAAGGGATAACAATGAAAAATTAATGTCACCTCACTGTAATTTTGTTAATTTGGTAGTATCACACTCTGATACAGCAAAAGCATATGACATGATTACTTACGTTCACTACACTTTTGGGAAATTATAAATAAAATTCTAGCAAGCCATAACTAATAGTCCTAAAATTGCAAATTAAAGCAAGTATCATACGAACGGGATTCATTTCACGTGTACCAACTCCCGCGATGACGTCAGAAGTCTCTTTTTTGTTTCGCGCCGTTTGGGTGTATTGGGATTGTCACCACCATATCTCTTCAATACACCATGTTCTCAAGCTAGACCCAACGAAGCCTTACGGCTTCGCTGATGTTGAGGCTGAGGGTTCAAAACTGCACTATTGTATTCATGTTTACATATAGGAATTTTCGCTTTGCAAACATTTTTGCAACCATTGCAAAATCACTAATAAAAGTAAAATCATTTACATAAGAAAACGAAATTTTTTTCCTGTAAGAAGTTATTTTGATGGTTTATATGCTATATTATAGACATTAGACATAAACATTATTTTCCCTCCTTTTAATTAAAGTCTGTGAAATGTGGCTTAGACATTTTGTGTTGAGTAATAAATGCATCCAAATCTTCATATAATATAATCTTTATTTTCGTTTATTATTTTTTGTAATTTTGTTTTAATATCCATGAAATGGAAATAATGAAAAGATAACATTGGATCTTTTCAGGAATGAACATTTGCTTTTGGGGAATCAACAACCAGCAGAGGGTAAACTTTTGCTACACACCAAACTTATTTAGATCAGAAATCTCCAAAGGGACCCTCTCCAAATGTGTAGCAGAAGAAATAAAAAACTTGCTGGAATTTTTTCCTCAACCATGTGACCCTATCACACTTGCCTGAATAAATATATAAGAAAGTACTCATAATTTGGAGCGCAAAGGTAGTATAATGTGTTGATCAGCTTAGTCAGAAAAATACCATACTAAATAATGTGTTCTTCTATCTAATGTTCTTTAATCTAATCTATTTAATCATTGTTACACAACAGCGCATGCCCATTCCAACGTTACAATAAGAAAGTTCAACCCTCCTTCTGTGCTTTCCCTCTGACTCACACTAGATAAAATCTATAAGTGCAGCTATGCCCGACATAATTACATTTGACATGACATTACATCATACACACATATACTCAATACATACAAACATACACAATAAAGGCGTATTTTAAAAACTGTCAAAATCATTTTGATATAGGACTGACAGCGAGTTCGCGAAAATACCTAGTTCGAAGAACGGGACAATACACAATTAGCACTTCAATTTCAACGTTTTATTCCAAATTGTAGTTTAAAAATCGTTTTAGTCACTGGTATAAACGTGCCTAGTCGGTTTATCTGGAAAACAAATATCAGTTTATTTTACCAGAACAGACCTATATGGTTAATATATTCAAAAAATTAAATAGAGACTTTAACACAACATAGTTTCTAATCAATACTCAAAATACACCGTTGGAAAAGACATTCTAATTAAGTATTTAATCCCCGCGAAAAAATATATACTTGACCAAATATTTTCTTCCCGCATTACAAAACGAAACATCATGCTACAAAATGCTCTTTGAGAAATGATTTCTTTTAATTAAACGACTGAGGTCTTTATCAATTTTGAATTAAAATACTGGAAACATTTAATCTTGTATATAATTAAAATTCCGGTACATCCACGTTTCCTCATTAGTTTAACCATTCGCATATTTACAAAAGTGAGTCAACATCATTGCGAAATCAGGTAAATAATTCGTCAAACCTACTTTTTCAAGAAGAACGTACTACGCAAATAATATTTTTAATACTAAAGCTTGCCAAGACAAAATTAGCACAGATAACATTTATAATTCGAATGAATGTGTCTTGTAAGTAGTCAACGAGGAATAAATCAATTTAGCAGAACCCATTAATGTTAAAGGCAAATTTAAATTCCATAAATGTTGAAACTGCGTTGACGGATATCTATGTTCCAACTGATTTTAAAATAGCCTTATAACATTCAAAGTTGTACGCCACTAAACACATTCTCTCCAAAAGGTAATTCACTCACCTGCAAACTAATATTTTTCGAAATGAAAGTTATCTTAGTGCTTTTAACGGCACACTTACAATTAGCCATCCTATATTCTCTCGAAAACAGTTTAAATACCATTTTGCGGGAGAACTCCTTTTCAAGCATAATGAAAACCGGGAGGACGTCTAGCAGGATAAAAATGGTAGGGAATTTGAAATCAAAATTCACCCGAATTATACTCAAACAAATGACTGAGTACGTTACACTGGAAACACGGTCCACGGGTGAAGCCATAGAGAATCAAGTGAAAAATTATTTCGGAGCTCCATTGCATTCTTCATTTTGTGTTAATATCATTGTCCTCCCCACAAATTCAACGGAAGCATTTCTTGAATCTGTTACGAAGGAAAGAAGGAACCGCCGTCTGGAAATGTTGCATTTTATTTTCCTTGAGTCCCAATCTTTCCTGCAAACAATTTGGCAAGAGAAACCAGTAAATCGGTTGAAGTTCAAAACTGGCCTGATTACAAACTCGGATGGAATGATTCTTACTGAAAGGGAAACTCCAGTCGCAGATTCTCAGCAGGCATCAATACAACGACGATTGCCTCCGTCTTATAGCAATTGGAACTCCATCCGGAATAAGCATTTGTCAATAGGATTTTTAAATGTCCTGCCATATATCCTTATGGGCATCGACCAGAAACCCATAATGGGTATGACCTACGATTTTATTCAAACAGTTTTCAAAATATACAACGTGTCAAGTGAGCTCGACATTTCCGTAATAAAATTAGGAAAATCCAGAAATGGAAGTTGGGATGGTCATATGAGGGATCTGGTTACTGGGAAAAAAGACGTTCTCGCTGGTATAGGTGGAATTCTATCCCGTTTTGAAGCCCTGGATTTTAGTTCCCCAATTGCTTTTGCATCCGTAAGCTTTTACGTCTCTCATCCGAAGATTAGCGTCAAATGGCTGGCAATTGTTTTTCCGTTCGACGCAACTGTTTGGATTTTGGTATTTATTTTCTGCATCATTTTCATCCCTTTATTTTGTATACATTTGAAGCTGAAAATAAGCCCGGACAAAGAACCAAATGACAAAATGTATCTAGCAATTGTGATACCATTTGCAGCATTAATACAAGCCTGCCCACGTATACCCCACAGGGCAGGTTTCCTAACTGTCATAACACTTTTTTATGCCCTCCTTGTCAGGCAATTCTACTCCAGCAACCTCATCTCATTTTTAACCTTTCCAGAAGCTAAAGTTATCCCTCAGTCATTCGAAGATCTTTCGAATCGGAAGGACTATACGGTTTACGCAATGTACATTCCAGGCTCAGCATCGGATGTGTTTGTCAATGAAACCAAAATAGAGACGTTTACAAAAATTCGAGAGCGCTTGATCAAACAGAAGGATTTCTTGAAATGCCTAGAATCAGTCATTTTTTCCCCGAAAACTGTTTGTATTGGTTGGCCTATAGCAATGGATTTGATCATCGCAAAAAATTTGACGCTCCATTCTAGGTTCAACCCGTTGCGAACAGCCGACTCTGTCGCCAGTTTCCCAATAATATTAGGGCTCCAGAAGAATTCTAAGCATTTTGAGTCCGTGAACTCTATTGTGGGGTGGGCAAGTGATACAGGACATTTTACAAAATGGAGGCAATCGACAATGGATAATTTGAAATATACGAGTTCACAATGGCTGAAGGAGAGGAGGAACAGTAAGCTTTACCAAGGATTGGAAAAATTAGCCCAAGAATTTCATCCCCTTGCTACGAAACCCTTTGGCATGGAAAATGTTGTCCTTTGTTTTACCACTGCAATTGTTGGATCCGTTCTGGCATCATTGGCTGGGGTTTGTGAAATTGTTGTTTACTACTTCCTACTATACTACTAAGCTTGAAAATTTCGAGCAAGTAAGCATTTACTATTTTGGAACCGTATTTTATTTACTATCGCCCATATTAATACTTATGGATTAGCCTTTATTGTAAATGGACGGACCGATACAAGATGACTCATTCTACGGCACGAGTTGAAAATAGGCATGAGCAACTGCTGGTAGGATTGAGCCCCATTGACGTCCCGAGAAGAAGGGAGGTGGTACGCCCCAGGTTATTTCTTAAATACGGGCTTTAGAGGCTCGGAATTGATGCAAACTTGTTCACTGGCATACTAGGAGCTTACATTAATTTTTTTAACCGATCGGGTAACATAATACCAGGCCTGGTTTTGACCACTTAGAAATGTATTACTAGAGTTGTTGTATGCGGATTTGTACCAAATAAAATGCTTTCGTGCTTAAAATCAAATACCGAATCTAATTTTGTAACTCATCCGAAGCGGGCACCATGATGCCCGGAATGAACAAGCGTTTAAAATGTGTACCAAATGAATGCAGTTTTTTATTTTGAGGCTGTTGTCTATACCCGGGTAGCATGATACCTGCACCTTGACAAAAAAAAACCAAAATCTTCAATAAATTAAAAAAAGGAATTCTCACGATAGATCTAATTCTAGGAATTCTACGATGGATCGTTCATCAGAATTATAGGTAGATCCATCTAGTATCGTTAGTAGTAGTTATCCTTTCAAGGATTCGCAACATAGCTCAAGAGGCATCAAACTATCATTTGATCTGTAATTTGCTCCTTCCACCATCGCCATAATTACAACAGTCAATCAATATATTGGTAATATAACGTGTAATATGTTTATACGTTGACGTATACAGGGTTTCATGCTATGAAGACCTGTCGAGGGATGTTTTCACAACGTCGGTTAATGTTTAAGAAGCTTTTACGTAAATGAAATAATTAACAAAAATATTTTTGACGGGAGTAGTCGTGGGCAATAAATTATTCACCAATGAGGCATGCAAAATTTCGAGCAATTAAGCATTTCTTATAATTGGCTGTCGGATTTCATTTATTATCTTTCATATTAATTAGTTCATTATATTGTGCCTTTATTAAAATTGAACGGACCGATACAAGGTGACTCAATCTACGGCACTAGTCCATTACAAACAATTATCATTTTAAATGAATCAATATTCTGTCTACAACTTTTCTTAGCGTAGCTCAGGAGGCATCAAACTTACCTGAATAATTTGCTTCTTAATGTTCTTTTAACCACCGGCGAAATTACAACAGTCAATCAATATATTGGCAAGATAACGTTCACGTTATCTATACGTTGACGTATACAGGGTTTTCATGCTATGAAAACCACTTGATGGTTTTTTCATACAAATAAAAGGTAAGGATAAATACTGTTTTATATTCTTAAAGTTCGTCTATTGAAAGCCATACGCGACCATTCTACTGCATCTTCCCACAATTCTCCAAAATCCTGGACCCACATCTTACAGTTTTTCAAATCGACAGCAGGCCCTATTTCATAAACATTACAATCCGACAATTACAAGTGAAAAGTGACAAATTTTTAATTGTCAATTGAAATATGATTTCAAAAACAGTAGTGTGACAATGACCAGTGACAGGAAAAATTGACTGACAATGACAGGCAATTGTAAATGATTTACAATTATTACGTTTCATATACCACCGTAATTACAAGTGACTTACAATACTCAAAATCAACAGTACCTTAAACCGCTGTCAAATTGTAAATAGATTTTATAAAATTGTTTTGATAAAGATATAAGGATATATTGTATATAAATAATATTGATTTAGACAGATTTTAAACAGTAAGCTATTAATTTTTTGCTCGATACAAGTGGTAAAAGTGATGAAAATAATCAAATTTCTCGTGAAAGGGCAAGGAGAAAATTTAAACCCGAAACAATTTTGAAATTCACAATTCATTCTACTTTATCGAAAAATTCAGAACATCCAAATGCACATTTAAATATATTGTGGGTAAAATTGGGGGAAAGCTTTAGCATAAAACTTCCTCGCATTTCGCATTAACCGAGCAACAGCTCTAGACTGCAATGACATGGCTTAGAAACGGGTCATAGTATCATGTGATTGGGCGTCAGCACGGTTTATCAGACTGAGTACTTGAATTGGCTTCCTGTATGACACTTCCCGGGTGTTGAATATTACTCCTCAATGACAACTTGTAAATATGCACCAGTAATTACGGTTGGTTTTTGAGAACTGTTTATGAAACGTCTGTACTTGTAAATTGTCAATAATACAGTTGTACTTGTAAAATTGTCATTATTGTCGGGTTGTATTCTTTATGAAATAGGGCCCAGGTAAAAATGTACGTACCAATGTTTTTAAATACTCCCGATGCCTAAGAAGTAAGCCTGGTCATCAGTAGAATGTCGATATTTGTTAATTTTAAATACAAATGACGTTAAAAAATTATAAGTAATTGGTCTTTATAGGATGAAATACCCCTCTGTACTTACAATTGCTGCCAGAATATCAGCGAAATATACTCCGCACAACTAGTAATAGGTCAGTCAACACGTGGGAAAAATGCATTCCCAAACCACTCACGGGCTGGAATACAATTGTGAAAAGCAGGCAAAATAAAAGATTACCGACTGGTACTTTTGCAGGTTTTTTTTGCCACGTAACAAGCACTTCCATCCTTCGCTAGGATCTCCTGCCTGTAAATCTGGGCTGGCAGATGAATCACTGGAGCACATCATGTGTGAGTGCCCGTTGTACATAGGACAGAGACTGATATATTCGCATGAGGGCATAGCTACTTTAGCATTTGTCACAGAAGCTTTAGTGAATGCATTTGTTGCCTCCCTCATAGCATCAAGACGATTCAAGAGGAGCTAACAGTAAAACTGTAATGGGGTGATCGCAACTAGTCCTGGATTATCGCGCCTCCAAAGGATACAACTAAATATGAAGTTTTTACATCAATTATGTAAAACCCCAACAACCGTTGATCCTCTGCAATAAAATATTTTAAATAAATCCAGCGTACAATGCCAATTTTGCGAGCTCTCAACGAAACGTCTTTTTTCAATAAATGCTTTTACAAGAAAAAGATATATTGAAAGAGTAGGTTATGGTTATACCATGAAATCCTAACTCCTGGATTATTTACTTATGTAATTGTCACGAAGTTTTAAATAATCGGAAATCGTGCTGATGGAAGGAGCGATTATGAATAAACGAGTGATTGTGATTTTCTATTAATCCGAAGACTAATTGCTTTTATTTAATAATTGAAATCAAAAGGAAAAGGAAATGAAGATTAACAACTAAAAATAGGTGTTACTGGAATGACTCTCAGTTATTCACTGAAGAGTCTGAAAGAATCTTAAACTTAACAAGTGGCTACTTGAGCCTATTTTTACTATCTTAAGTCTAGACGTTACATCGTAGAGGATGTAATCGGACGTTGACACTCGTCGGCTTTAGCCGATGGGAAGTGCTTACTTTGCACCTTTACAATAAGTGTTGAAGTTACATTGAACTGACTTAACCTATGGTTGTGTCTTTCACAACTTAATTATTTATTCATGTGAGACTTAACTAATTTATGTAATTTCTATATACATACCTAACATCCCGGTCGGTCGGGGAAAATTGTGTCCTCAAAATTTGAGAATTTGTAACTAAAATTCATATTGTGTTAGCACAATTGGTATGTATTATTAACAAAAGATAGGCAGATTAAAGAAGAGACAGTACAAAAACATATTTTTGGGGTTTTTTCTTTACGAGCTAGTATACAAACTGAAATCTTTCAAGGTGAAGGTGATAACAGATGTAAATATATATATATCGTTAGTAAGTACTTAGTATTTTCAGTAAATGAATGTAAGTATTGGAACTAAAATACATGGGTCAATGGACCAAATCAACTTAAATTACGCTGGAGTCCGGGCAGACAACTGGTTGGATAAATTGTTGGGGGCAACAATTGGAGGGTAGGGGTCAATATGGTTTGGACGGGGATTATTGATGAAGTAGGCGCTGGGTAGGGCATGGGAGATTCTTGAGTTCTGACGGTTTCGTTGACGATACCGATAATAACAATATAAACCATATACAATTAAACCAAAACCAATTATGGTGGAAAGAGCAGTACTTGACAAAGTAAAAATACGGAGAAGAACTTGAGAATCGCCTTCGCCAACGCCAATTTCCATCTTTGGAACCGGGAGAGCGGGGAGTATCGGTTCCGGGCCCGTTTGTTTAGCATGAACGGGCGGGGAGAGAGTTGTAGTAAGTGTCTGACCGGATTCCTCCTTAATATTCTGTAAGGAGAGAAACGAATTATGAATAGCTTTCCATTCTTCTAACATTTGTGTTATGTTAGCGTCATAAGTATTACCATTTTCAAGGGGCTTATAAGTATCATCTCTAATTTCGTCAATCGTAATAGGTGTACGTATCAATAGTTGTCAAGAAGGGAGGGAGTGAGTGGAGGAGGAGGAAGAGTTTCCTGGTCAGGTTTAGGGATTTCGGGAAAAGTGTTGGAGCGGGAGGGAATGAAATCCAATATTTTACTGATAATTGGCGGTGCCACCATAAGAGCAGCACCTGCAGCCATTACTTTGACTGCATTATTTTTCTTGGCAGGTGTGGCCTGCATGGGAAGATCAAATTGTTTGTTACCGTTTTGAGCCATGGAGGGTAAGGATTGTATGCTTACGGACCGTTGAATGGGGACCATCTTATGCATGGAATTAGTCCGGGCCATGTTGAGTTTGTTTCCGGCGCCTGTCATTTTGGAGAGGTTGGGGAGGCTTCCCCAAATGCCTAGTGGAGAACTTTAACAGGCGAAAATAAAAAGAAAAATCATGATTATTAAGGTTGAAAAGTTGATGGGGCTTCCACGAATTCCCCTTGTTCGTTGAGAACGAGTTCCGGGTAGATTCGTTGAGGGTGGTGAAGAGGAGTGAGTTGTATAGTCTCTGTTATCGGTTGGGGTCGGAGGTCGATCACCGTCCCAGTCGTCGGAGTCCATGGCTGCGGCGGCTTGACATGCGTCGTACCAGTCATCATAAGAGTCGTTGGCGGGGGGCCTGGAGTCAGAGTTGGGAGAGGGCGAGTTTGGCAAACTGTCGTCATCACTTCCGGTGAAGTCACTTTCGGAAGTGAAGGTATATGTACAACGCCTTGTTGAGGTGGTTGGGCGAGAGGGTTGAGAATGGGATCCGGAGGAGAAGTCGCCATGAGCTGTTGAGGCAATGTTAAAGTTGGGGCTTGTCGTGGGCCGTTCTTCTTGACCCAATTGGATCAGCGGGTTTGGATGGCACAAATGTTGGCTGATTCCAACCATGCCCGAGATATTTGTTCGAACCGAATTTGCGGATCGATTGAAATAACGGGCGTCGCTGAGACGTAGTTCGGTGGGGCGTCGCGTAACTGGAGGAGAAAATCGTTCCAAAGTTGAGACTGCTTCACTGTTGCTTGGAAGTATGTTGCGCTCAACTGGTCCAAGAGGGAGGGAATTTGGTCCGGCAATACAATTCCCACAGCAACATGGCGGAAGGTCCTCTTGAGAATAGGAATTGAGGAGTCGTAGCAATTGAGTTCGTTCCCAGATGCGTCTGCAAATTGGTAGGGAAATATTTGAACCGTGCAAATGGATACCGGGCAACAGATTAGTGTGTCCGGAGTGCCGGGGAGATAAACTTTGATCAGTTCCGTCCAGGGGTTGTCGGAGAGTCGAATCGCACCGTTGATACCCAAGGTTGTCGGGTATTGGACAATGCCTGGTACATAGGGGTACACAGGTAGGGGCTGGGGATTGTTGCTGGTCATTATGACACGACATGGGAAAATGTTACTTTCTTTGTTTTGTTTCTTAAACGTGTAGAACGTCGAAGTGTGTGAGGGTTATCAACTGATTGGGGTGACTTGAGAATAGATTTCAATTGTGTAGGTCGAGAGCTTGGAGTGATTTGTGGAATTAGTGGAGGAGGAGAAGTTAAACGCTTAACTGGACGCGGTAACACTGTGCCTTCGGAGGAAGTGGAAGGTTGTTGTTGTATCTTTCGTGAAGGACGTGTAGAAGGTTTTGGTATGGGAGACGGGAGTGAAGAATCGGAGGTTGGGGTGTCGGAAGGAAATTGTGTCAACCAAGCATCAAATTCATGCTGGTCTTCCGTAGTATATACATACTCGGGATGAATAATGCCATCCCCCAAATCAATTTTTATGAGCTTGAGTTGAGAGAGGTGACATTTAATACTAGGTCTAAGCTTAGTGGAGGGAAAGGTTAAAACTAAGTCAGCGTTATTATTCTTATCAATATATGTAATTGTATAAGGTCCAACCCAACGACAAAGAAGTTTGTCAGACAAACCAATTTTTCGCTGAGGGAGATAAAATCGAACGTGGGAACCAACTTTAAACTCTAAGGGTTGGTACATAGCATCAAATCTTTCTTTGGCTTGTAACTGAGCCTTCTTAATTAACTGGGATATGCGTTGGTGCATAATTTTGACCTGAGAAGCGCTGAGTTGTGTAATTTGCAAAAGTGTATTTCAAATGGAGTTGAGTAGAGGGGCTGTAGGAGCTCTACCAAAAATGCTTGAAAAGGGGAAATTTTTGTGACTGAATGTTCGGAAGTATTATATGCAGTGATTACATACGGTACAAATATGTCCCAATCTAGCTGATTGTCCGAGACAAATTTGCTAAGCATAATTGCGAGAGTTTGATTAAGTCTCTCAACAATTCCGTGGGAACGGGGGTGAAAGGGCATACTAACATTATGTGTAATATTAAACCGTTTTAATAATTCTTGTAGAGTTGCAGATTTAAACTCCGCAGCTCCGTCGGAAATGAGTATAGACATGCCTGGAAATGTGAGAATGAAAGATTCCAAATGCATGGCTATATGAGCAGCTTGTCTGTTGGGAAGAAAGGAAGTATGTACCCATTTAGTAAACAAATCAGTGAGGACGAGTACATACTTATTGCCTGTCGGAGTTTCACGAAATTGGCCTAATAAATCCATAGCATATGTGCTTGCTGGAATTTTTATGGGAATGTTTTTCAGACTGTCCATACGTAATTTTGTAAGGTGCTGGCGACTTTGGCACTCTGGGCAATGAGTACAGTGCTTACATGTGTCTGAGGTAATTGATCTCAACCAATAAAATGGACGGAGTCGTGCCAAAGTTCGTTGAAAATTTAAATGACCACCGAGGGGATGATTGTGGGCATTTTGCAAAACAATGGGAATCATAGCTTTAGGGATGACTAAAAGTTTAGGGTTGCAAGGATTGAATTGTATAAAATAAATACCATCATCATTGGGAATTAATTTCGAGCGCTTTTTCTGCAATAATTTATTCAAAGTAGGATCAATAGCTTGAGCATGCTTTAAATCAGCAGGATTAATGAGAGGTATTGCTGGGAGTGAAGGGAGTGCTGTCGTTGTAGCTTGGGCTGATAAACCGGGAATTGTAAGGTCATCCTCGGTATCTTTTGAAGTGGATAGAGCGTAGGGGCATCGTGAGACACCATCTACGTTTCTATGTAGAGTACCTTTCTTATATCTAACTACATAGCGAAATTGTTCCAAAATCACTGCCATACGCGTGAGTCTGGCAGTGGGGTTACGTTGGCATTTCAAATAACATAAAGCATGATAATCGGTAACTATTATGAAAGGTTTGAGATACAAAAATTCTCGAAGCTTTCGTGTGGCAAAAACTACTGCTAAACATTCTTTTTCTGTTTTTTTTTCAGCTGGAGTCAAAGCCCGGGAAATAAAATAAATTGGGTGTTCACCGTCTTCAAATTGTTGGTGTAAAATGCCAGCTATGGCTAAATTACTTGCATCCGTATATAAAATACATGGGAGCGTGGGATCATAATGCCTTAGTACCGGAGCTGTGCATAGTGCATTTTTGAGAGTCAAAAATGCCTTATCACAGTCTGGACTCCAATGATATAGTGAATGTTTCTTCAATAATCCTTGGAGAGGAGCAGCTATCTGAGCAAAATTCCAAATAAATCTACGGTAATAACCTATGGTACCTACGAATTTACGTAGAGTTTCTAAATTATTGGGCTTGGGCTGTTGCATAATTGCAGCTACTTTTGCTGACTTAGTGGATAATCCTTTTTGGGATAAAAAGAATCCAAAGATCACATGCTCTTGCATGCCAAAGAAACACTTTTTTGCGTTCATGCGAAAATTAACTTTGGATAATTTTTGAAACACAAGTTCAATTGCAACGAGGTGAGAGGAAAAGTCTTTACTATAGGGAATAATGTCATCAATATAAGATACAGCATGGGTTTATCTCAATGTACCGAGAGTACGAGTAGCAAGCCTTTGAAAGTAGGCGGGGGCATTTTTCAAACCCAAACATACACGTAGGTACATATATAGCCCGAATTCCGTAACAATAGCAGTTAAATGTTGATCATCAGGGTGGATTAGAGCTTGGTAATAACCACTAAATAAATCTAAAGGGGAAAAATACGCAGCATTTCGCAATTGAAAAAGCTAGTCATCAATCCTTGGGAGTGGAAAAATTTCGTCTATTGTGATTTTATTTAACTTTTGAAAATCACAGACGAGTCGCCATTTACCAAGTTTTTGGCGCACTAAGAACACAGGGGTTGAGTAATTGGAGTTTTTACAGGGAACAATTATGCCTGCTTGAATTAATTTATCAAGTTCTTGTTTTAAAATGTCACGCTCCGTTGTGCTCAAGCGATAAGGTTTAGCTTGAACCGGAATGTCAGAATTTAATTTAATTCGCATTGGGGGGAGTGTACAAACTTGAAGATCCATTAGCGTCCATGCAAATAAATATGAATATTTATTGAGGAGACTAATGATCGCGGCGCGTTCAGCTGGCCTTAACTTGGGATTAATATTTAATGATTGAATTTGTTCCGGTGTGAAAGGGATTGGATTTTGAGGAATTACCGGAGCTGTGTGTAAGCTTTGAGTAAAATCATAGCGTTGAGCATGGCCTAAAAGAGTACCAGCGGGAATAATTTGGGTAGAAGTGGAAATGTTTGTGGCTAGCAAAACATTCTGCGCTGGGTTGATAACGGGAGGAAAAATTACTTTGTATTGTTTTTCTACGAGTGGATGATGGTTGAAAAATGTCGTGTGAGATGTGTGGAGTGGCGTAGTTGGTACATACATTTGGTGTCGAGGGGGAAGTTGGAGAGTAAATAATGTTTTGACGGGAGTGGAACAACCACACTCAGATGAGCAAGTGGCTGAGTATGCATGCTTACGAAAGTAATGGCATACATGAGAGTTGTATAGTGTATTGGAGTTCAGATGTATATGAAAGTCAAACTGTGTAATAAACTTACAACCAAGAATGAGTGGAGGAGTTAGCGTTTCAAGGACATGGGCCTGAGTTGTGTAAAAGTGGTTACCAAGTTGGAACGTTCAGGAGGCTATATGGGACGTAGGAATGCGAGCTTTATCTGCTCTGATTACAAACCTTTGTGGACAAGGAGTGATGACTGCACTGGAGGGTATGTGATTCTTTTGAATTAAATTATGAGATGCTCCTGTATCAATTAAAGCATCAATTGATACATCATCAAAATAACACATAATATACGGGCACATTGATGAGGAGGGTGACAGGTTTGTTGTGGGTTAGTTATGGAGGGATATTGAAGATTCGCAAAGTGATTCTGGGGATTTTGATTGGTTTGGGGCGAGTTGGGATTGAAAGAAATTTCCAATCTCTGGACATTTGGATCGTTCCGGCGATTGTTGCCGTTGTTCTGTTGATTGTTGCGGAAGCCATTGTTGTTTCCGCGGAAATTGTTGTTCCGAAAGTTCGGGCGGGGACCCTGACCACGTTGGTTGGGCCCCCTCTGTTGGTTTCCCGAACGGCAGTCACGACTGATGTGACCGAATTTATTACAATTATAACATTGCATGCCTTTGTGGGGGTTCTGAGCCTGTCCTCTATTATTATTGTTATTATTGTTATTACCTCGGGGCTGATGGGGAACTGGCTGGTGAATGTTGCCTTGGTTACCGCGGTGATTATTATTATTATTATGGGAGTTGCCGCGGCCATTGCCACGACCTCGTCCACGACCAGGAACAAAAGCAAAATTAGCTTGGGCATTTGGCGCATCAGACAAGGTAAGTTTTTGGATGGTTTCTTCCAAAGACTTAACTTTAGCAGCCATATCTGAGGGGCCGGCAGTTGTATCTGCAAATTCTCGTTGTTCGCAAAAACGAACGAGAGCAGCAATGCTTGTAAATGGGAAACCTGCCGCTGCAGTTTTGTACTTGGGAAGGAGGCCTTCCAATCCCCAAGCAACACGGTCAGGTTGACTCATTGTTGGGTCATATCGAGTGCAAATATTATCAACATCATACAAAAATTTGGCACTCGTTTCATTGTCTTTTTGTTTACGGGAAATTAATTGATTGAGATAAACCTGTCGAGGTTTAGCATAACGTTCACGGAGAGCAGTGTAGAATGTGTCAATACTAATAATAGCGGGGGTTGCTATAGCAAGTTGAGTTTGCAGCCATTGAAAGGGGTCACGAGCTAATAAATTGGGAGTGTGTCCTTGGAGGATGGGCCAATCCCATTGGTATTGGGCCACGACACGTTGAACGTCAATAATAAAATCATGAACATCATGAGTAGCGGGATTGAATTGTTTGATCTTTTGGAAGTCAACTATGGAATGAATGGGAGCTGCATTAACAGTAACATTAACAGGGCCTGTGCCTGCCATGTTTAAAATTTTAACTTTACGGGGACGTTTTAAAGGATTTTGTCTATAAAAATGCTGTTGTTTACTTGCTTTGTTTATCTGCCTTCTAAAGGAGGGAACAATACGAGTAGCGGGAGTGACTAATGAAAGAGCAGGTAATGGAGGTGGTGGTGGTGGGGGGACGAAATTGGCGGTGGAGTGCAGGGCGGTGTAGAATATTGTGGACTTGGAGTTCGTGGAGGTGAAGCTTGTGCTGGAGGAACTACTGAAGGAACGGGCGGTGTTGGCGATGTTGGAGGCGGTAACGGCGGGGGCTTGGGCTTTTTACTACTGCTAGTGGTAGCTCTTGCTTTTGCTTTTGCTTGTTGTAAGACTTTGGCTAATTCAGAAGCGTTTTTTAAATCAGGGTCAGAATTTTTACGAGTGACTCTACTTGTAGAAGGTTTAGGGTCGGGTTGTGACGTTGAGGGCTTCTTTTTATCGGACATAAATTATAACGTAATTATGGACGTACCGTGACGGTGGTTCATGGATATGAAACTTAAAACTGTGTAATGACTATACGAAATTCCTCCTGGATGAGGTGGGAACGGCACTGAGCTCCGTGGCTGTCCGTTGAGTATACCCAAATCCTCAGGGCATCGGTCGGTGAAGTGCAGGTAAATCCGTCTGCCTTCCGTGGACTAGATATAATAACCTCGTTTATCAATTAAAACTTACGAGGGGTTCTTCGACCGGTCACAGTCAATAACGGTTGACTCCTTTGGAGGTAGTCCCGATGGTGCTGTGCGAGTTGCAACTTCAAAAATGCAGGAATGTTACCTCTGCGTGGCCAAAACTGTAATTCTCAAATATTCTCACGAAATATGACACATTATTCAAACTTGGCTGGTAATGAAATCAATTCTTAAAAGTAAATCGATTGTTTCCCAAGGGGAGTGATAATTGAGAGTAATTCGGGAGCATTGCCGGGGCATTAGTATATTGGCAATGTTTTACAAAGGCCACCATGAAAGAGTAGGTTATGGTTATACCATGAAATCCTAACTCCTGGATTATTAAGTCTAGACGTTACATCATAGAGGATGTAATCGGACGTTGACACTCGTCGGCTTTAGCCGATGGGAAGTGCTTACTTTGCACCTTTACAATAAGTGTTGAAGTTACATTGACCTGACTTAACCTATGGTTGTGTCTTTCATAACTTAATTATTTATTCATGTGAGACTTAACTAATTTATGTAATTTCTATATACATACCTAACAATATCATTGAAACAAATACTTTTTTAAAAATAAAAGTTCTCCAACCCTTTTTAACGTCACACTTATTGTTTGCTATATCCCCTTCCCTGGAAACCAGTTTAACAACTGTTCTAAGATGAAGCAGAATATACCAAAATTTTAATAAGACACAGAAATCCAGTCTGACGATGGAACTTTAGTGACACAACTTCCCAGTATATTTTGGACCCCGAGACATTTGCAGACTCATTTTGCAAAAATACCGTTCCCCTCACCACAAATTCAAAACAAGTATTTCATGGAACAGTTACGAAGGAATGTAGGAACCGTCGTCTGGAAATGTTGCACTTTATTTTTCTGGAGTCCCAATCTTTCCTGCAAACAATTTGGCATTAGGAACCAGTAAATCGGCTGAAGTTCAAAACTCGGATGGATTTATTCTTATTAAGAGGGAAACTCCAGTCGTAGATTCTCAGCAGGCTTTAATACAAAGCCACTGCCTCAAACTTATAGTAATTAGAAATCCATCCGAAATCAGCATTTGTCAGTTGCAATACTTAAACTCCTGCCATTCGTTCTTACGGATCAAGACGATAAGCCAATACTGGCCATGACCTACAATTTTATCCAAACAGTAACCAAAATATACATGTAGATGGTCCTGGACATTTCTCTACATAAAATGGGCAAATCCAAGAACGGAAGTAGGGAGGGCTTTATAAAGGATCTGGTGAAAGGAAAAAAGGACATGCTAGCTGGAATTGGTGGGAAGGTACAAGTTAGCATACATCCCATGATTGTGGATGCAAGTTAGCATACAATGGTATGCCAAGTCAACCAGCATACCGCGTACGCTCAGCCCAAAATAGCATACAGCATGCAATTGAGCGACCAATTCAGCATACAACCAGAATTGTATAGACCATTTTGGCATACAGCTTGATATTCAATTTGGCATACAGCATACAATTCAACCTGCAATTTAGCATACAGAAGAAGACGTTGCTAACTGTATACTTCAACTGAAATAAAGATTTCAACTGTCGAGAATAATTGTTTTCTCAGTTGTTCGATCCTCTGTAAAACTTTAGTAAAATTTAATTGTAAGTAAAAAATTGCTACATACAAATCAGACTAAAGTTATAGAAGCATATATGGATATATTAGTGGATGTAATTGTGGATGCCAGTTGGCGAAAAAATTAGGATGAAATTAGGGAGTGTACACATATTACGGTTCATTTTTTCACAATTTGTGGACCCTACCGCCCATATCGCCATCCTAAAATAATTTTTCCGTGACCCCTCCTCCCCTGTAAACGTCATCAGAGCAAAACCACAGACTACTTGACCGATTTCGTTCAAAATGTGTATCATTGTTTGTCGATAATTTGTAAGAGTTAGTTATTGATTGAAATCGGTCGGCGTGTTCGTGCAAAAAACATTTTTGAAGGAAGAAAAAGAGAAATAATAAAAAAAGATCAACAAATGACTACCGGTGGGGACACTTTAAATCGTGGCCTTATTATTTTGGTTTCCCGTTCGTGGACAAACTCAAAATAACAATTGCTGTTTTTACAAAGAACCTATTATGATTAAAAATAAACTATTAACGTCAGTAATATGGCCAAATTCGCTCTGATTTCAGTCAACTATATTTCCAATAAATTCCATCGGTGAGTCCGACGAATACTCCGCTACCCATGCGGTGAAAAACTACATTTCATAACATTGAACAACATATTCAATAGTTTTTGAGATGCTTTCTAACGTGCTTACATGAGCAGCTATTTTGTGGGATTCATATGCAATTTTGTTAACAAAATAGTGATTGCATATATGGTAGGTTTGACTTGCATGTTTACCTTGAATGGTCGGGCAATAGTAGACATAGGGGATAGTTTTCAGACATTTAGCATTACAAACCGACAAAGTAGGTAGATGAATCAATGGTTACAAATTGGAACTCCAGAAACATCTTTCTCTTTCTTCCGTATGCTAAATTGCAGGTTGAATTGTATGCCATATTGAATATCAAGCTGTATGCCAAAATGGTCTATACAATTCTGGTTGTATGCTGAATTGGTCGCTTAATTGTATGTTTTTTTGGGCTGAGCGTATGCGGTATGCTGGTTGACTTGGCATACCGTTGTATGCTAACTTGCATCCACAATCATGAGCTGCATGCTAACTTGTACCTTCCGAATTGGTGCAGTTCTGTCTCGTTTCCCTGCACTGGATTTCAGCTCTCGATCTCGCGACGCTTGGGACTCTATGAGGATATTCCTCTCTCATTCCAAAATCACTGTGAATTTGCAGGCAGTTGTTTTCCCCTTCGACACAATGTTTAGCTTCTGGTAATTATTTTCATCATCCTTTCCATCCCTTCATTTTATATTCATTTGAAGCTCAAAAGAATAAGCCTATGTTTGGAAGCATTTATTGTAACGTTGGCTATATTTTGTTCTGATTGTTATGTAGTCAAGTTCGTAAAAGTTCAACATTTGTTTTAACCGAAATCCGCCCCTATTCTATACCAGTGCTGCGATCGGGTCAAGTAATTTCAAAACTTGACCATGAACTTGACTTGACCATGAAACTTCAAGTAATTTTCAAGATACAACCTGAACTTGATAACTCAAGTTCGTGTAATTACTTGACTTGTCAAGTTCAAGTAATCAAGTAAATTTTCTAAGGGGCGAACTTGATCAAGTAGTTACTGCTCCAAACTTGGCTTGAACTTGACTTGACCATGAGTTGAACGCGACTTAAACTTGATAATTCAAGTTAAGTATCACAACAAATAAAATATGGCCACAATGATTTGTTGAGCTTGCAGCGGCAAATTATTTTCTTTGGACTGAAAACAAAAAACACATTTGGAAAACAATTTCACTACCATTTTTTATTTACAAGCAATCGAGGATATCCTTGCGCTCATTCTGAATACAGTAAATTCCCGATATAAGGGATGCTCAAGGGATCGACAATTTATTCCCTTATAAAGGAATTTCCCTTATAAGAAACGCCTGAAACAGTGTAAATGAAAGTTGAAGTTAAAAGTTTGGGACAAACAAATACATCACTTATATCGATGCATTTCTTATTAGCTGAGCCCTTATAACGCGAGAGCTCCGCACGGGTCGAGTAATTTTTTGTACCGAACTTGAACCGGAATCGTTCTTGAATTTTCGGGTAAAATCAGAGTCAGATCCGCACTTGCTCGTTCAAGCACGAGTACAAAATCCGGTACTGTGAGTGCGGGTAAAAGTACAATGTAGGCGTACTCGTACTCGGACCGAATTTTCAAGTATTTTTTAAAAATCGGACTGACCCGTACTTGAACTCGTACTTGGACCGTACTCGAGGTTGAAGTACTTTTTCAATTTTTCAAATTTTATTTTAAATAAGTTAGCCGCAATTAATTTGTCAGAATAAAATTATTTATTGTTTTTGCTATTATTGCTAGCCTTTATAGAGTATACGCCTACTTCAACGAGCAAAAAGAATTGTTTTACTGATAAATTTCCAAATAATTCATTGTCTGACATCACCGCTGTAGCTGATGTGGTTCGCATTTCTTTACCTAATGAAAGTTACCTAACTGAGTTTTACCCATGAAATGTTTGAAACAAATAGACAATAGGGACATAGTTTCACAATTGCCAGCTGTGCCATTAAAAAAGTTGATTTTAAAATCTTCCTTATCCGCAATATTTTTAACTACTATTATTAATACCTTGAAAAGAATTTCTTAAACCTTGTTTCCTGTTCATATGCGGAACTCGCCACAATCGCTTATATTTATAAACATAAACAATGGCTCCCTGAAAAGCCTACACAATTTTCGACCAAATAGCGTTAAAACGTAATATTTGTAATTTAGGCCTCCGCACATGTACAACTCAGACAGTTTTATGTGTGTCTCAACTCATGTTCATGTACCGGATTACCGAATCACAAACCATTCATGTGTATTTAGAACATACTTGACATCCGAAATGATTTTTAAAGTCATGGCTAAACTCAAGCTCAAAAACACGAGTATTTTCGTGTCACCATAAGGTATGCAAGTAATAGCTAAAGGTTGTTATGTCGCTCCATTCCTTGCGCGTATACAGCGGGAAACTGGAATGAGGTGACGATAGATTATTGCCGCCACGAGGTAGAAGACTCCGTGTTATTCCATTTAAACCATACCAGTCATTTTAAGCTGTAGACTTATACAATTTTTACTACTGCGGAAAAAGAGGGATCAAATATGAGAGAATCAGTGCCAGGAAGTAGCAGTATGTATCAATAGATGGGTAATGTGAATTTATTTCATGTCATCATGTTCATGTCCAGTTCATGTACTTGAAATTTTCACTTTTCATGTTCATGTAAATGTCATGTTCAAGTTTACTTCATTCACATGAAATAAAAGTCAAGTATTCGTTTTGAGTGACATGATTTAATTCGGGTAATTTTGAAAATAACTCATGTAAAGCATGAAAATTCATATTCATTTTTATGTTCATGTTTAAGGGAAATGTACATGTGCGGAGGCCTAATTTGTATGTACTTCAAATACTGAATAATCTAACAAACAAGTGAAATTTTAAAAAGCCGACATTGCTTTACTTTTTGAATGGTGACTTTAGGTAACTGAGTAAATTTAAAAATATCTCGTTTAATATATCCCGTTATAGATCAACCCAAATATCCATGGCAAAGAAGTCTACCCCTGTAAACTGACTGGGAGCTAAATTTTCAATACTACTTCGATACTACAATAGCGATTAGAGTTCTATATATTATGCTATGCCTTCATTGTATTTTCTGTAATTTCATTGAAGTATAACCTTTCATATGTACATGTGTTGTACAATGCGGTTCTCGTTTCACATCAAAATAACAACCAATGATACAGGATTTAAGGCATGACGTTTCTACGCATGATTAGGTGGAATTGCTTGAGTAAGTTTTGGATTTCAAGTACAAGTACAAGTAGTTTCAAATTCATTACTTGTACTTGTATCTTGCTTTGAGTACGTTTTAAAGATTCGTACTTGTTACGATACTCGGTTCAAAATTAACCAAATACAAGTAATTACTCATAGAATTACTTGACCCGAGAGTACGAGTACATAATCTGTTGTGACTCCGTACTCGACACGTACTTGTACTCGTACTTGAAACTCGAGTAGGTACCCGAACCCCTGCGGAGCTCTGTTTGACAGGTATTTGCTCTCCTTAGGACAGAAAATGAAATAATTGTGAACTGGTGACCTCTACTTTTCTATGTTGACCTTTGTATCCAGTGTATTAACGTCGTCATTTCCCTCAGTTTGGAATGCTTTCGAACTCATTTTCTATTAAAATTGATTTACTCTAGTTCAAACTAATAATTATAAGCAACAATATGAATGATCAAAATAATTATTTATTTTCACGGGAGGTCGCTGCAACAACTAATAGGTAAACAAAGTCTTCATAAGACAGACTTTACTCTTGAATTCTCTCCTTCGATTTATGACATGGACAAAAAGAAAATTATCGTGAAAACTCAAGTTCATGGTCAGCCACGTATATTCATTTTATCATTTACCCGGAACACGACGTGAAGTTGGACTGCAATTTTGAAATTGCTTCCGTCCTTTATACCGTGCGCAATCTGAAATTAGTTGAACTTGACCATGAAATTTCAAGTTCATGGTCAAGTTATTTTTCTCTTTACTTGACCCTGAACTTGACTTGAGGTTCAAGTAAATTTGGTTTACTTGTACTTCAACCTGACTTGTCTTAGAATGTCATGGTAAAGTCGTGTACGTACTTGAACTTGACCCAAACGATTCAAGTAAAACAAATGACCTACTTGAACGTGACTTGAAAACTCAAGTATTACTTGAACTTGTCCGCAGCACTGTTCTTTACGCTTTTGTAAGGAAAACGATCTTATTACAAGCAATATTCATTACGTTGCGGTAGTGCATGGTGAACAGTAATAAATTCCAGGGGATAAGAGATAAAAATTAAGATAAATAAAAAATAATTTGAAAAAATTTAAATAATAAGATTTAAATATCAGCAGCATTTTTTGTTCCGAAGGATTTTGAAAGCAATTTTAACCAAGAATTCCTTATTGTCGAGTTTGACTAAATGTCTTAACCAAGTCTTAAATAAGGTTTGAAAATATTCTTCCTCGGAGAGATTTTCCGCTTGGGTTTCTCTTGTGATCTTTATATTTATATACAGTGTACTAAATAAATGATGGCGATCTTGTTGTTTTTGCAGTAAATAATTGGAAAAGATTGCAATATTGGCAAAATAACTGGTATCACTCAATACAAGAACAAGAAATAATACGCGTGAATTTATAACAGTGCTAAATTATTATACTAATTACTTCTCTAGACTCCAGTATGTTTTCCTGAAAATAATGAATGTACGTAAGCACTTGAAATTAACTCACTTATTATATACTGCATGCCCAGCTGGTGATAAATTGTTCTCATTTTCTTCTGGACTTTTTGGAATTGTCAGGCTTCATGCAGCGTTTTAGAACCACTCTGCGTGATACCGATTATTTACTATAATTTAGAAAATCCGTTGGTCTTTGTTAGAAATGGACTTGGTTCGAAAGCCTAAGTTAGGAATGCCCCTTTGAAAAGAACAGGAAAATCAGTTTTTATACAATCGGTTTTATTTTCAGTGAAAACGGAAGCTTGACAGAGATTCTCAATAACAACTTACTCAACCAGATTCTAGTGGCTTACTTCTCTCATTTTCCTCCGCTGGTATATCAGAGAATAATTAGTTTTCTATTCTCCAATGAAATAACCTCAACTCAACTTTCACACTTTTTCACACAACATAAATTGACCTTTATGGCCGAAGTTCAAGCTAACAATATCATGAAATGTATAACTTATTCTCACATAGGAGTTTGAACACTCTCCGCCCTTAAACACAACAGTGGGCGGCTCAATGGTAGATCCGATGGTCGGCTCGATGGTAAGTTCGATCCAGTGTTGTATCCGGACTCACAATCAGCAACGGTCGGTTCGATCATATGTCTACATAACTACACTGTGCATACATAACTACATTCAACATTCTCCCACCTTTTGACTTATAGATACAAACAAGTCAAAATTACTACTAACATTTACAACATTCTATTAACAGTCAATGCGTTTAGGTGGATTGACTTTTCTTCCACAGCGAGTTACCACTCCTTCCCGAATATCTTCAACTGGTTGAAAATCGGTTCCGGGTCCATTGGAGATTCTTGACCTACTTGTTTCAACTTTTCCGAAACTAACAGTTCCGTCCGATCTTCATCTCCCACCTCAAATAAGTAAAGACGTTGAATGGGTCGCAACAAGTCTCCAAGAGCTGTCTTCACCTTCACGACTCTGACTACCCCGTCCTTTCCCGGAAAGACTTTCACGACTCTCGCCAAAGGCCAGGCAAGTCGTTTCAAATTATCGCTTCCAAGGAGAACTAAATCACCAGGCTTCACTGTTTGGTACAGTTCCAGTTTTCGCTTATCGTTGCTCAACATACCTAGATACTCACACCGGAACCTCTTGCCAAAATTCTGTCTGAGCTTCTGTCGATGCTGTAACCTCTTCTTTAGTCACAAGGCGTCTAAGGCATCTACATCAGGAATTCCGACTTCTCGAATCTCTTGCAAAAAGAGTGAAGTGCTCAACGGAACCAATTCCTCTGCATCTTCAGCCATGTAGGTTAGAGGTCTTGAATTAATGACTGTTTCACAGTCACACAGCACAGTCATCATCTCTTCAAATTCCAGACATGCTTTCCCCAATACCTTCCTGAGTACTTGTTTCAACATTCGAACGATTCGCTCCCACCAGCCTCCCCACCATTAAATTTCCAGTTTATAGGCTGGATTGCATGAGGATATCCAAGACTTGAATTCTCCAATTTTCCGCAGTCTAACTTCTTCCACTGATTGGCAGCTCCGACAAAATTAGTATCGTTGTCCGTATATATGGTACAAGGCCTTCCCCTCCTACTTATAAATCGACGAAGACTTTGCAAAAAACTTTCTGTGGAAAGGGAAGAAACTAATTCAAAATGTACGACCCGGTAAACTGCACAGGTAAAGACTACTACCCATCCTTTTGGCTTGTGTTTCAGATAAAGCGGTCCTGCTAAATCAATTCCTACGACCTCGAATACACACGAATCTCGAACTCGATCCAGTTGCAGTGGGGCAGGAACAGCATCCAATTTCTTGACGGAAAATCTTTTGCATCTTTTACATTGCTGTATAACCTGTCTAATTGCCTTCCTTGCTCTAGTTATCCAGAATTTCTCTCTAATAATGCTAACTTGAACACCACCGTGAGAACAGTCTTCACGAACCTTCTGGATTAGCATATTTACTACATGATGATCAGAAGGTAACAACATGGGACAACGAAAAACGGATGTATCCTTTCTATAGAAAATTTTAGTTCTTAGCCTATAAATACCATTCTGATCCTTCTCGGCATTAAGCTGCTGCGGTATGCCCTTTGAGCTGGCTTCCAAATGTCCAAATGCTTCCTTCTGTATTGAACGTACTAACCATTGCTCAGCCCCGGATATTTCATTTAAGTTTAGGTCACCAGTCCTCTTGTCATCCTTATGCCCACAATTGTATTGGTACCTTTGAATCCAAGCAAGCGTCCTCACAATTAGCAGGTATTTACTAAACTTGGTGACATACCAGGGAACCTCAGTTGAAGCCAAATGACACGAGACTGACTTTTTCCTTTCCGCTGCTATTATCTCCTCATCAGGATTCAATTAAGATTTAGGCCACAAATTGGATGTACATCTCAGCCACTCAGGTCCCTCCCACCATCTGGATTTGACCAACTGATTCGCTGAGCATCCTCTAGAAGGCAAATCTGCAGGATTAAGCAAACCTTTTATATGTCTCCAATTTTCAGGATTTGACAATTCCCGAATTTCTCGAACTCTGTTTCCTACGAAGGTAGCCCAGTCATCCTTCCTCTTAATCCAACTCAATGCATTACTCGAGTCAGTCCAATAATACGACGGAATGTCCGGAAGTTCCAGGTCCTTCTTTACAGTGTCTGCCAGACGCGCTCCAATACAGCAACCTAATAACTCCAGTCTTGGAATTGTGACTGACTTGACAGGAGCAACTCTCGACTTCGCTTGTATTAGTTGAACAGAGGTACCTGAACTACCCTCGGCTCTGATAAATACGACTGCAGCATAAGCTAACTTACTAGCATCAGTAAAAGTATGAAGAGACCAACTTCTTGAATCTAAGGTCTCTTGGAATAACCATCTCGGAATTTTCAACTCCTTTAACAACGAAAGCTGGGATTTCCACTGAAGGTAGTTTCGAGTAAGTTCTTCCGGCAGTTCCTGGTCCCAGCCTACTTTCAATTTCCAGGTACTTTGCAACAAAATCTTTGGATACAAAGCTACAGGACAGGTGAACCCAATTGGATCAAATAACTTATGAGCTGCGGAAAGTATTTGTCTCTTAGTAACAACCTCACCATCATCCGACAAATCCCGTAAGTCGAGACTCAACACATCTTTCATGACATCCCAAATTAGACCCAGAACAGGAACCTTCTTCTCTAGTCCTACTTCTTCACTACTCTCTTGTGGTTCATTCCAGATCCATCCGCGGAGATTGAATTGGGCCTCACTCATCACATGGGTTGCATCCCGTATAAACCTCTGCACCACGGAAGGAGAACTCAAAGACGTCACACACGTGTCAACGTAAAGCGACTTCAGTAGAAGTTGAGAAGTATCCTTCAAATATCCCGGAACGTCGTCAAACAGCTTCTTAAGCGTGGCTGCAAGCAAAAACGGACTAGATGAGACCCCGAACACCACACGGCAGTGCCTGAATGCTTTAATTTTCTTCGTTCCTTTCTCCCACCAGAGAAATCTTAGAAACTCCCGTTCTTACTTAACGACACTAATCTGTAGGAAAGCCTTCTCAATGTCAGAGATCACACCTACGGAGTTCATTCGGAATCCAATAATTATTTTCGGAATTAATTCCAACAGATTACGACCTTTCTCCAGAGAGTCATTCTGTGATACTCCTCCTTTAGGTTTTGATGAGACATCGAAAACTGGCCGGACTTTGGTGGTTTCACTTGAGTCTTTAATAACGGCTCTATGAGGTAAGTAGTGACTAGAATTTTCCAACTCGTCCACTGGAACCTCCTCAATAATTCCATTTCCAAGCCAATCATCCAGAACCTTTTGATAATCATCAAACCGACCACATGCCTCAAGTTTATTCGTAGCACTCACCAGCCGTTTCCTCGAAACTTCTTCATTTGACGGTAAAATAGGATGGCCTTCAACCCAAGGTAGTGCTACTTCGAATCGTCTGGTAACCTCGTTGTACTACGCTGAAAATACTCTATTGCAGCATGTTCCAGCTCTTCGCTGGTCTGACACTTGGTTGCATCTCGAATTCCAATAGTGTCCAACTTCCATAACTCTGCGACATTAGCGTCCGTAACCATCATGGCGGTAACTAACAAATATGTATCTTCAGTCCGAACTCCGGGAACTACCGCGCCCATCACCGTCCAACCCAGCCTCGTTTCTACAGCTACTGGACCAGATTTCGTGGGTTGAATTCTCCCAGTCAATAATTTCCCAGACACATCAGATCCTAGTAGAAGATGAATATCAGGTCGGCCTTCACCATTGTCAGTTACTCGGATTCCCTTACTCTCAAGCTCTGCCAAAACTGAATAGTTTTGGAGTCTAGGAACGCTTCCACAAATACGTTGTTGATCTAAGGCTGACACAGTGAAAGAAAAATCATTATTTAAACTCCCAAATTCCACCTTCAACAACCTATGCAATGTCGATTTCGTCCGTCCACCTCCAAACAAACTGGATAATTTCGACCGTCCCGCGTCCTTCGATTCCTAATGCATCTGCAGCCTTTTTGCTTATATATGATTTTTGAGAACCAGTATCTACCAACGCCCGAACCACCCGGTGACCATTTGGACCTCTAACTTGAACTAGTAAAGTCTGCAATAGTACCTCATCAGAACAGCTCAAATTGGACAGTAAAGTTTGCTCAGAGTGTTCAACTTTGCCCTTTGGAATGTCTGGACACATAGCTACGTAATGCTTCTTTTCACACACCTGGCATCTTATCTTTGCTTTACATTTCTTCGAGATGTGTCCAGATCTCAAACACAAAACAAGCTTTCTTTTCTTGTACTGCCTTACGCTTGTCTTAAAGTTTCATCTTCGGAGCCTGAAAACAATCTTGGCTTAAATGACCCTTGTCACAAAAAATACATTTTCTCGTCACCTGTTGTCCACTAAAGAGATCAGTTGCTGTAGGCATTTCTTCAATCGTCTTTCTTTTAGACTTGAACTTCATTTTCTTAGATTCGTTATTTTCAACCCCAAAACCTGTCCGGGCCATAGAAATTCGCAGTTCACCGTCTACTTCACCCTTAAGGAAATCCATCAGCTGAGATAATCGATCTTTGCTTGTTCCATCTTGACCAGCTACTCGACATCGATTTCTTTCCCACGCTCTAATGATTTCTTCAGGAAGACAGGATTTCACCAAGGGGTACAACATGGCAGCAAATTTGTCACTAGTAACACCCAAGGTTTCCAAAGCCCGGAATTGAGTTTCGAGTTTGTCGTACAAATTCGAAATGACTGAATATTCGTTAGGGTTCATGGCATTTTTTAGTACCAACCTCAATAACTCTCTAACATAAACTTCGAGCAAAATCTCATCCTTACCGAAACGCTCTTTCAAGTACTTGATCACTTTCGGATAATTTTCCGCCGACGGTGGAAAACTCTGAACCACTTCCCGAGCTCTCGAACCTTCAGTGGTCGCCTGAATCAAATACTGAAATTTTTCCTCCGGTACCATGGAAACATTTTGATCAATTTGCTTGAACTGGCTCCAGAACCCTAGCCAATCTTTTGCTTCTCCAATAATTTTCTTGAACTCCAATTTAGGAAGGCGGTACTGATTTTTTGATGACGATTCTCGATGGCTAATTGACACATCACACTCCGTTTCATAAGAACATAAATCGAAATAGTTGCGGACACGTACCTCCACGTCAGAAAATCTGTTCACGTATTCCGTGGCCGTTTCATATTCTTCATTCAGCTCCTCATCACTCAGATTGGCTTCCAACAAACATTGGTCAACTCTTCTATCCAGATTGTTCAACTGGTAACGTTGGAAAATTGCCCTACTGAAGAACTGCTGAATGGTCACTCTGGTTTTGTGTTCGTTATCTAACTCCGTCTCCAAATTTTCAACTGCTTTCAACAGTGCCTTTCTTACTGGTGTTCGTGGCCTCTTCAAATCCTCCATTTTCTTAGGCCAAGGTACACTTTTCAAGTCACCAGTCCTGTCACGGTCGCCAAATGTTAGAAATGGACTTGGTTCGAGAGCCTAAGTTAGGAATGCCCCTTTGAAAAGAACAGGAAAATCAGTTTTTATACAATCGGTTTTATTTTCAGTGAAAACGGAAGCTTGACAGAGATTCTCAATAACAACTTACTCAACCAGATTCTAGTGGCTTACTTCTCTCATTTTCCTCCGCTGGTATATCAGAGAATAATTAGTTTTCTATTCTCCAATGAAATAACCTCAACTCAACTTTCACACTTTTTCACACAACATAAATTGAACTTTATGGCCGAAGTTCAAGCTAACAATATCATGAAATGTATAACTTATTCTCACATAGGAGTTTGAACACTCTCCGCCCTTATACACAACAGTGGGCGGCTCAATGGTAGATCCGATGGTCGGCTCGATGGTAAGTTTGATCCAGTGTTGTATCCGGACTCACAATCAGCAACGGTCGGTTCGATCATATGTCTACATAACTACACTGTGCATACATAACTACATTCAACAGTCTATATAGAAACTTATTCAATGAAAATAGCTCTTGTTATAAACTTTTTGCATTAATTGATACTACTCAACCGGCTACATGATTGCAAACCGGCCTGAAGAATTTGTCTTTCTTCCTCTCTTTCTAACATTTTGCTTCTCGTTACGAAATATGAAATGAAAATTCCATAACACTTCCGCGAAATCTTCTCATTCTTTTTTCCTGCCATCCATATTGAAATATATTAACACTCCAGAGACAAAGGGGTTTCGGAAATGGAATGAGCATTTGTAATTTTAATAATTTTTTAACTTAAAAGATAATATCGTATAAAGCGAGTGTCACATTAATATTTAAAACGATGGGTTTTTGACAGACCTGCAATAATTTATTGCTGTAGTATTGTCTTGAACAATCTGTAATAAATCTATTTAATATACACATCAGAAACACAAAACCCCAAAAGTAGATTTTTAAAAATGTGTCGAAATCATTATTATATAGGAATGACAGCTGGTTCACGCAAATACCAAGTTCGAAGAATGAGGCAATACACAATTAACATTTCAACTTCCAAAGTTTTTTTGTATTCCAAGTTATAGTTTAAAAATCACGGATAAAAACATGTCTAAGCTGTAAGTCTGGAAAGCAAATTTTAATTATTACTTTACCAAAACGGACGTTTAGTAGAAACATTTAATAAAGAACCCGCAAGTCAAAATCAACAAATCGTCAACGTTGAACAAAATGTTTTGACGGCAGATCAAAATCAACACGGCACAGTTTTTAATCAATACTTACAATGTTGTTCGCTATTTTAGAACCCATTATAATAAAGCACATATTTAATTTCCAAAAGAAACTACTTGGCCCAACATTTTCCCCGCATTACAAAACGGAACATCATGCTGCAAATACAATGGAGAAAATAATTTATTTTAATTATATGACAGGTCTTCCTCAATTTTGGATTTAAATACAGAACACACTTATTCGTCACATATAATTAAAATTCCGGTACATCCCCCGTGTTCTCATTAATTTAACCATTCGCATTTGTAGAAACGTGAGTCAACATCATTGCAAAATGAGGCACATATGTCGCTATTTCGTTAAATCTAATTTTTTAAGAAGAACGTAATACTCAAATAATATTTTAAATTCTAAAACTTACCTAAAAACACATAGAGCCAATAACTTTTGTAATTCGAAAGAATGTGTCCAGCATAAAGTAAGCGGAGAATGAATTATTTTAGATGAACTCACATTTCGTACTCATCTGGCTGTAAGCCATGCACTCCATAGTCCATTAATATAAAGCACAAATTTAGTACCTATAACTTTATTAACTCTGAAGACGAATATCTGCACATGTTCCAACTGATTTTAATACGGACTTAAAACAATTAAAATTATACGACACTAAACATATTCACTCCAGAAGATAACTCCTTCACCTACACTCTAACATTCTTCGAAATGAAAGCTATCATTGTGTTTTTAACGGCACACTTACAATTAGCCTTCCTAGTTTCCCCCGAAGACAGTTTACATCAAATTTTATGTGAGAATTCCTTTTCAAGCATAATGAAAAACGGTAGGACGTCTTGCAGGATAAAAATGGTAGGGAATTTGGAAACCGATTTCACACGAATCATACTCAAACAAATGACTGAGTACGTTACACTGGAAACACGGTCCACGGGTGAAGCCATAGAGAATCAAGTGGAAAGTTATTTCAGAGCTCCATTGCATTCTTCATTCTGTGTTAACATCGTTTTCCTCACAACAAATTCAAAACAAGTCTTTCTCGAAGCAGTTACGAAGGAAAGTAGAAACCGTCGCCTGGAAATGTTACATTTTATTTTCCTGGAGTCCCAATCTTTCCTGCAAACAATTTGGCAAGAGAAACCAGTGAATCGGTTGAAGTTTAAAACCGGCCTGATTACAAACTCGGATGGATTGATTTTTACTCAAAGGGAAACTCCAGTCGCAGATTCTCAGCAGGCTTCAATAAAAAGACAATTGCCTCCGTCTTATACTAATTGGAACTCTATCCGGAATCAGCATTTGTCAATAGGATTTTTAAAACTCACAACATACAGTGAATTTCCCATATAGTGGTTTCCTCTTAGATGGCATTCCCTCTTTAGTGGCATCAAAAAACCCTCCCCACATCTTTGCAATGTTAAAGGTATACAGTATAGTGGCACCCGCTATAATGGCTTTCCCTCTATAATGGCACTATTAGGTGTTACGGTGGCTCAGACAATGCAAAATTATAATGGCAGTTGGCATAAAATTAGCTAGATAATGGCTACAAAAGTATAACATGATGTTATAAAACGTGCGGGCGGTTAATAATGCTTATGTCGGTTGGTTCAATTTTAATTTCAAGATTTCACAGTTTGATTATTATTGTGGTTTACTTACGCCCTGGTATGATTAGCTGGATTTACGGCATATGATCCGTGACTTAAGTTAAAACGAAGTTATAACACAAATCATTGCCATTTTTGCCTTGGCTCACTTTTAATAAGTTTCAATTCGTGCTGGTTTTTTTAAATAAATTGAATTATTATATTGAAGATTTAAAATGACATTAAACAGACAGTCAAAAAAACCCTCATTGTGAAAAAGAGTACTCAGTGGAAGTAATTCCCATTGCCATAATTCCGGGATTTTGGTTTCTGGAATGGTGACATTGCAGTCGAAAAGTTTGTTACGACTAATATTATTAATAGTTTGAGGAAACCTAAAGTTACTGAACATCTTAAACTCAATGAAGCTTAGCATACCTCATAATTTTGAGTATTCTGTAAAAATAAATAAATTTATAAATGCATTTAGTTACAGTTATTGTCTATAAACATTAATAGTATATAGTTAACCATTAGTAACATTTAGTGGCATCCCTATATAGTGGCAGGAATTTGTCACTCCCTTGGAAACCACTATATAGGAAATTCACTGTATATCCATCTGGGAATCGACCAGAAACCCATAATGGGCATGACCTACGATTTTATCCGAACAGTATCCGAAATATACAACGTGTCAAACGTTCTTGACATTTCCTTAACAAAAATAGGAAAATCTAGGAACGGAAGTTGGGAGGGTTTTATGGGGGATCTGGTGACTGGGAAAAAAGACCGTCTGGCTGGTATAGGTGGAATCTATTCCCGTTTTGAAGTCCTGGATTTTAGCTCCACAGGTGCTTTCACAGCTGTAAGTTTTTTTGTCTCGCATCCAAAGACCAGCGTCAAATGGCAGGCAATTGTTTTCCGATTCGACACAACTGTTTGGATTTTGATCTTTATTTTCTTGATCGCTCTCATCCCCTTATTTTACATTCATTTGAAGCTCAAAAGATGCAACGACAGAGAACCATCTGATAAAATGTTTTTGGCGGTCGTGATACCATTTTCGACATTGATAGAATCATGCCCAAGTATTCCCAACAGAGCACGGATATTAACTGTTGTAACACTTTTTTATGCCCTAATTGTCGGGCAATTCTACTCCAGCAACCTCATCTCGTTTTTAACCTTTCCAGAACCTGAAGTAGTCCCTCAGTCATTCGAAGATCTGTCGAATCGTAAGGATTACATAATTTACACAATACACGTTACCGGAGGAACCATCGAGGTGTTTTTCAATGAAACCAAGATAGAGACGTTTAAAACCATTCGAGAGCGCATGATCAATCAGAAGGATTTCTTGAAGTGCGCAGAATCTGTCATTTTTTCCCCGAAAACTGTTTGTATTGGTTGGCCTTTAGCTATGGATTCGATCATCGCAAAAAATTTGACGATCCACTTTACTTTCAATCCATTGCGAACCACCGACTCTATTTCAAGTTTCCCAGTAATATTAGGGCTCCAGAAGAATTCCAAACATTTTGAGTCAGTGAACTCTATTGTGGGGTGGGCAAGTGATACAGGGCATTTCACAAAATGGAGGGAATTGACAATGAATAATTTGAAATATGCCGGTTCGCAATGGGTGAAGGAGAGGAGAAATGGAAACCTTTACCAAGGTTTGGAAAAATTAGGCCAAGAATTTCATCACCTTTCCACGAAACCTTTTGGCATGGAAAATGTTGTCCTTTGTTTTACCACTGCAATAGTTGGATCCTTTCTGGCATCATTGGCTTGGCTTTGTGAAATATTTGTTTCCTACGATTACGATATATCGAAAGTGCATACATTTTTGAAAACTTGAAAATTTCAAGCAAGTATGCATTTCCTAATTTATTACCGGATTTCATTTACGATTGCCCATAATAATTATGATTTAGCCTTTATTGCAAATGAACGGACGGATACATTGTGATTCATTCTACGGCTCGAGTCGGCAACAAGCAATTATCGTCTTCAAGGGATCAACATTTGGTCGACGTGGATTCATTTACAATATACACTTTCGCTTTACATGCATATATGTTCATTACGTATTATCCTTATATTAGTGATAATATCGTTTTAAAAGTTTTCACAACGTATATACATACCTCAAGAGGCATCAAACGTACGTGAATAGTTTGCTCTTTTTAATAAAACCTTAATGTTATTGTAACCACCGACCTAATTACAAAATATTTAATCAATTTATTGGCAACACAATGTTCAATTTATTTATACATTGACATATACAGGGTTTTCATGGTATGAAGACCACTCGATGGATTTTTTACAACGATGGTTAAAGTTTAAAATAGAACGAACTAATTAACAAAAATAATTAATGTTTCACCAGCGGGAAAAGTCTTCATTCGGAAAACATTTGTTTGGTTTTGAAGTTTAAGTGACCACGTCGGCGTTTTCCAAAACGTAAACTTCAAAAAGAGATTTAAGGGATGAATTTAAGGAGTGGCTAAACTTTGGCAATTATTGGCCAATAGTGGGCTAAAGTACTTCCAACGGACTTGCCCAACAATTGCCCGCTTGTCGACTGGGATGGTCTGTATATGATGAAATGCCCCTCTGTACTTATAGTTGCTGAAAGAATATCAGCGAAATATAAACTGCACAGTTTGTATTGGAATATGCCATGGAATATCTGTCCTCTAATTTTGCAGCAATCATCTGTAATAAATTATTGTAAATATATCCAGTGTACAATTGCAATCAAATTTTTCAGACGAGATGACAATTTTGTGTGCTCTCAATCGAACCTCTTTTGCAAATAAATATTTCACACAGAAAATATCAATAATTTAAAGAGCATATTTTCAAAATGAAAGTTATCCTCCCATTTGTAACGGTGCACTTACGCCTATTGTTTGCCTTACTCGCTTCTCTTGAAACATGTTCAAAATTTTTTAATGGAGAATTCGTTTTAAACCACTACGACAGGCAAAATTTTTAGGAAATCTGGACCGAGAATATACGAAAATTTGAATCAGATAGATGTCTGATTATGCACTGACTATAATAGAAACCCAGCCTGGTGATGAAACTATAGAGACAGAAGTTCGGAGTATATTTCCAAAAGGTATTCTTCATTTTGCGTCAACATCGTTGTTCTCACTATTATAGAAGCATTTCTTGAATCAGTTATGAAGGAAAGCAGTAACCGGCGTCTCAAAATGTTGCACTTTATTTTTCTGGAATCTCAATTGTTTCTGAAACAAATTTGGCAGGAAAAACCAGTCAATCGGTTCAAGTTCAAAACAGGCCTTAGTACAAACTCGGACGGATTGATTGTTACTCACAATCAGAGAGAAACCCCAGTCGCTGGCTCGCCGCATACATATAACAATACAAAACAAATTGCCTCCACTGTGTAGCAAATGGAATTCCCTTCTAAAGCAGCGCTTATCAATTGCGTTTATTAATATCCTACCACACCGGTCCATACTATACGTATACTTCTGGGTGGTGACGACAAGAAAATGGGAACGACCTATGATTTTTTTCAAGCAGTATCCAAAGTATACAACTTGAGTATGGTTATCGATATTTCTCTAAAAAAAATTGGCAAATGGCAAAACGGAAGTTGGGAAGGTGTCATGGGAGATAAGGTTTACAGTGAAAAAAGACGTTATAGCTGGTATTGGTCTAATTGCATCCCTTTTTCAACCAATAGATTTGACCTCACAAATTACATACGTCACTGTTAGTTTTTGTCTCTTATCCAAAAATCAACGTCAAATGACATTTATTTGTTTTCCCATTCAAAACAACAGTTTGGATTTTGATCCAATATCTTTATATTCTTCATTGTTTCCATCCCCTTATTTTACCTTATTTTGAAACTCAAAAGAAGCGATGACAAAGAATCAGCCGATAAAATTTATTTGACAATCGTGAGACCATTTTTGGCATTTATATAATCAAGCCGAACTGTACCCCAAAGAACAACGTTTCATAACTCTCTTAACACCTTTTTATACCCTCCTTGTCGGACAATTCTACTCCAGCAACCTCATTTCGTTTTGAGTCTTTCCGGAACCTGAAGTTGTCATTTCATGACCTGTCGAATCGGAAAGACCACACAATTTACACAATACATCTTTCAGGAGGAACCATACAGGTTTTTTCAATGAAACCAAAATAGAGACGTTTACAAAAATTTCGAGAGAGGGATCAATCAATCAGAAGCATTTCATGAAATGCACAGAATGAGTCATTTTCTCCCCGAAAACGGTTTGTATTGGCTGACCTTTCATATTGGATCCCATTATCGCAAAAAAAACTCTTAGTTTTCTGCTAATTGGAGCGCTCTAAAAATATTCTAAGCATTTTGAATCAATAAACTCTTTAGTGGGGTGGGCAAGTGCTACAATACTATTTATTAAATGGAGGCAGAATCTACTGGATAATTTGAAAATACCGGAGCACATCGCAAAACAGAGGAAGTATAAGTTATTGGGAAACGTTTGCAGAAGAATTTCAAGCTCCTCCTACGAAATCCAAAATATTGTGGTTTGTAAAAGTTCTTTATGGCATCATTGACCGCATTGAGGATTTGCAGGTTGCTTCGTACGTTAATGTACAGCCTAGAACATCGATCGGACAATGTTTGGAAGCATTTATTGTAGCGTTAGCGTTATAGCTAAATTTTATTCTAATTCTTCTAGAGTAAAGTTCGACATTGGTTTTGAACAGAAATCCGCCCCATTCTGTACACTTTTGTAAAGCAAACGTTCTTATTAAAAGGAATTTTCTCTTATTACATTATGGTAGTGTATCGTGAACAGTAATAAATTCCAGGAGATGAGAGATATTTTGAAAGGGGATTTGAATTGGGATTTTGAAAAAAATGTTGATCAAGAATTCCTTATCGTCAATCTTAGGTGGATGTCTTAACTACGATTTAAAAATATTCTTCTTCGGAGAAATTTTCCGCTTGGTTTTCTCCCGGGAATTTTATATTTATAAACAGTGTATTATGAAAATGATGGTGATTTTATGGTTTTCCCAGTAAATAATAAGAAAAGACTGCAATATTGTCAAAATAACTGGTATCACAAAATACAAGAACAAGAAATAATACTAATTACTTCACTAAAAAATACAGTAATTACTTCTCCAGACTCCAGTATGTTTTCATGAAAATAATGACTCACTTATTATACAATGCAAGCTCAGCTGGTTATTAATTGTTCTCATTTTCATCTGAACGTTTTGTAATTGCCAGGATTCGTGCAGCCTTTTAGAACCACCCTGCGTGACACCAATTATTTACTACAATTTAGATAATCAGTTGATCTGTATAGAAACTTAATCATTGAAAATACTTCTCGTTATAAACTATTTGCAATAATTGATATTACTCAACAGGATACATGACTGCAAACGGCCTGACGTATTTGTTTTTGTTCCACTCTTTCTAGTTTTTCGTTTGGAGACATCCTTGGTAGCAAGCAAAGCAGTCACACTTTTTCAGCTCGTGGTTTTTTTGTGCCTAAAGTGTTCTTTTTGGCAACTAGGAAAGGTTAACTTCCCGGGTAGGTTAGAGACACTGACTACGAGGAAGGAGTGGACTTCACTTTCACTGATGTCAGCGAATTAGTCACACAGGAACGGATCTAGAAAACTAGGACCACAAAAGTGATTTTTTTATATAAAGTATACGAGGCCGGGCAATACAACTTGCCGTTTTTTCCTGTGACTGTTACCTGCGGTACTAGCTCTTTGGGGATTTTGTTTGCGCAGATATAAGTTCAACATGAGTTCATGAGACATCACCAAAGTAAAAGATCTAGGTTTCGCCCTTCCAGTAATTAATACGGAAATGGTTCTAATCAAATTATCCAAAGACAACTACAACGTAAAGATCACTGTGATGAACGAAACTGCAAGAAGCGGAGGCTAAAATTCAGCTTCTGGAAGATACCATCAGGAAACAACAATTCATAGATAGACTAGAGAGATCCGAACAACAATCATCCGTCCTTATTTATGGATGGACAATGGATAAAACTCCTACTTGTGATACAGATCTACTCACAAAGGGAAAAATCGGATTTACTTCGAGGGGAATATGTGATGCTCGAAAAATCCCAGCTGGAAAGAATTCCAAATCAAACGCACAACCACTGCTAGTTAAAGTGCACGACCGGTTCGACGTCGTGACAATAATCAAAAACAAGGCGTCACTCAAACGTAGTCTTCCTAATGTGTACAACAACAGGGCCCTCAACCCCGAGGGACAGAAGAATCAATAACTTACTGTACGACGAGTCGAAGAGATTCAAATTGGGGAACCCAGTGAAGACGGCTAAATTCATCTCTCCAACCGTTATTATGGTTATAAAATACTCAAAAAATCATAATATCCTGTGAATCGCTAGTAATAATAAAACTAAAATGTATGAAAAGTACATGCATGCCAATGGATAAGCGGAAGTAGAGATTAACTGTAGGGAAGCTAAACAATTATCTGAACAGAATAGACTCCAAGGTAAATGTAATAATTGGTGGTGATTTTAATTGGCGTATAGGTAACCACGAATTACTACCGGAGATTTAATTGGAAATGCAAACTTAAGAAGCGTAAGAAGAGCTCAGGATAAAACGGTACGCAAAACCGCAAAATACCTCATATCAATTTTTGACAATAATGGACTTGTACTATTAAATGGACGAACAGAGGGGGACAAAAATGGGTGCTTTAACTTTGTTACCAAACCCTCCAGTAGCACAATTAACCTTTGCCTGGTAAGCCAAAAAATGTCAAAGATTTATAAATTCTAAGTATGTGCGCCTCCGATCATTACCCCATTCAATTACAACTACTACACTGTAACAAATACGTAGAATTTTCCCGCAAATACAATAATCAAAGTTGCTTTAAAATTAAGTAGGAGTCAACTGCCCGCATTTAAAGAACACCTACAACAGTCTGATCCCACGAGATTGATAGCGACAACGAGTATAAAGTCAAAGCTTTAACGGAAGCACTGAAACAAAACGCTAGAGGGGTCACCTGCCTACATCCCAGGACCTGAAGCCCTAATTCGGTTGATAAACCTTGGTTTGACCAAACATGTACAAAGCTAAAGGAAAAAATCAGATCGCTAGGAAACCTTCCGAGTCAAACTGTAAACCTGACAGCATCGAATTAAGAGTTTGTTTGTAGCAGGCAGGAGTTTAAAAAATTATGTAAGTCAAAGAAAGCGTAACATAACGAAACAATGAGAAAAAAATTAGTAATATCAGGAACTCGAAGCATAATGTTAACAAATCTGTATAATTTCTGCCGTAAAATCAGTGAGATTTGTGGATGAAAAGGCAAAAAAGATAAAATTTTTAATGCTGAGAAAAGGAATCGTAGGTTTGAATAGTTGGTAAGTACAATTACAAATTAGCCTTAAAATTATGTAAAACATATTATCTTAAGCTTTTGTGTATGAGAACTTCAGTGAGTGCAATAATAAACATACGTATTCTAATATTTTGTTTCTCGTTACGCAATTTCAAGAGAAATTTCCATTACATTTCCGCGAACTCTTCTGTTTCGTTTTTCTGCAATCCTAATTGAAATATGTTAACAGTGAAGGGCCAAAGGGGTATTTTACCTACTCTGTGACAACATGCTGTAATATATATTTTTGGATAGTGTCTGCTCCACAAAATTAATATCAAAGTTAAATTAAAATTCAATACAAGTCGCATTAATGATTCTCCCTGAATGGTTCTGGAAAAGAAATGAGCATTTGAAATTTTTATAATTGTTTAACTTAGAAGATATCGTATAAAGTATGTATCACATTAACATGTAAACCGATGGGTTTGTGACATACCTGTAATAATTTATTGCTTTTGTACTTCCTTGAACAATTTGGAATAAATCAATTGAATCAGCACATATTTACATAAACAATAAAGGTGTATTTCAAAAATTGTGTCGAAATCATTATGATATAGGACTTACAGCGAGTTTGCACAAATACTTAGCTCGAAGAACGAGGCAATGCATAATTAACATTTCAACTTCCAAAGTTGTTTCATATTCCAAATTATCGTTTAAAAATCACTGATATAAATATGTCTAGCCTGTAAGCCTGGAAAGCAAATTTTAATTATTAGCTTACCAGAACAGAACGGACATTAAGTAGATGTTAATATATCCCAAGAATTAAATAAACACTTCCACACGGCACAGTTTGTAATCAATACTTAAAATGGTGTTTGGTACATATTTTATAACTCATTATAATAAAGTACATATTTGGTCCCCGAGAGAAACTACTTAGCTGAATATTTTCTCACTGCATTACAAAACGAAATAGCATGCTGCAAGTGCTCTGGGTGAAATAATTTCTTTTAATTATATGACAGGTCTTTCTCAACTTTGAAATTAAATACCGAACACATTTAATGGTCGTATATAATTAAAACTCCGGTACATCAACCGTTTTCTCATTAATTTAACCATTCGAATATTTACAAACGCGATTCAACATCATTGGAAAATAAGGCACATATTTTGTTGAGTCTAATTTTTCAAGAAGAACGTAATACGCGAATAATAATTTAAATTCTAAAACTTGCGTAGAAAAACATACAGCCAACAACTTTCGTAATTCGAAAGAATGTGTCCAGTATATAGTCAGCGGAGAATAAATTATTTGAGCTGAACTCACACCTCGTACTCATCTTGCTGTAAACAACGCACTATATAACCCATTAATATGAAGCACAAATTTAATCCCCATTCCTCTATATACTATGTGGACGGATATCTGCACATGCTCCAACTGATTTTAATACGGCATTTTAACAACTAAAATTTAAATAAAAATAAAAATTAAATATATTCTCTTAAGAAGATAATTCCCCCAATTACAAACTAACATTCTTCGAAATGAAAGTGATCATAGTATTTTTAACGGCGCAGTTACAATTAGCCTTCCTAGTTTCCCCCGAAGCCAGTTTACACAAAATTTTACTGGAGAATTCCTTTTCAAGCATAATGAAAAACGGGAGGAAGTCTTGCAGGATAAAAATGGTAGGAAATTTGGAAACAGATTTCATCCAAATTATACTCAAACAAATGACTGAGTACGTTACACTGGAAACACGGTCCACGGGTGAAGCCATAGAGAATCAAGTGGAAAGTTATTTCGGAGCTCCCTTGCATTCTTCGTTCTGTGTTAACATCGTTTTCCTCACCACAAATTCAAAACAAGCCTTTCTCGAAGCAGTTGCGATGGAAAGTAGGAACCGTCGTCTCGAAATGTTACACTTCATTTTTCTGGAGTCCCAATTATTTCTGCAACAAATTTGGCAGGAAAAACCGGTAAAACGGTTGAAGTTTAAAACAGGTATTATAACAAACTCGGACGGATTAATTCTTACTCAAAGGGAAACTCTAGTCGCAGATTCTCAGCAGGCTTCAATACAACGACGATTGCCTCAGTCTTATAGTAATTGGAACTCCATCCGGAATCAGCATTTGTCAATAGTAATTTTCAAACTCCTGCCATACATCCTTCTGGACATGGACCACAAACCAATAATGGGTATGACCTATGATTTTATCCAAACAGTGTCCGAAATATACAATGTGTCAGGGGTTCTCGACATTTCCCTTACAAAATTAAGAAAATCCAAGAACGGAAGTTGGGAGGGTGTTATGGGGGATCTGGTGACTGGGAAAAAAGACCTTCTGGCTGGTTTAGGTGGAATCTCATCCCGTTTTGAAGCCCTGGATTTTAGCTCCACAGGTGCTTTCACAGCTGTAAGTTTTTATGTCTCTCATCCAAAGATCAGCGTCAAATGGCAGGCAATTGTTTTCCCATTCGACACAACTGTTTGGATTGTCATCTTTATTTTCTTCATCGCCCTCATCCCCTTATTTTATATTCATATGAAGCTCAGAAGAAGCAACGACAGAGAACCAGCTGACAAAATGTATTTGGCTGTCGTGATACCATTTTCGACATTGATAGAATCATGCCCAAGTATTCCAAACAGAGCACGGATATTAACTGTCATAACACTTTTCTATGCCCTCCTTGTCGGGCAATTCTACTCCAGCAACCTCATGTCATTTTTAACCTTTCCAGAACCTGAAGTTGTCCCTCAGTCATTCGAAGATCTGTCGAATCGGAAGGACTACACTATTTACACAATACACGTTACCGGAGGAACCATCGAGGTGTTTTTCAATGAAACCAAGACAGAGACGTTTACAAACATTCGAGAGCGCATGATCAATCAGAAGGATTTCTTGAAATGCGCAGAATCAGCCATTTTTTCACCGAAAACTGTTTGTATTGGTTGGCCTATAGCAATGGATTTGGTCATCGGAAAAAATTTGACGATCCATTCTACTTTCAATCCTTTGCGAACCACCGACTCTATTTCAAGTATCCCGGTAATATTAGGGCTCCAGAAGAATTCCAAACATTTTGAGTCCGTGAACTCTATTGTGGGGTGGGCAAGTGATACAGGGCATTTCACAAAATGGAGGCAATTGACATTGGATAATTTGAAATATACCGGTTCACAATGGCTGAAGGAGAGGAGGACTAGTAAGCTTTACCAAGGATTGGAAAAACTAGCCCAAGAATTTCATCACGTTGCTACGAAACCTTTTGGCATGGAAAATGTTGTCCTTTGTTTTACCACTGCGATTGTTGGGTCCTTTCTGGCATCATTGGCTTGGCTTTGTGAAATAGTTTTGTCTTACAATTACGATATTTCGATAATGCATATATTTTTGAAAATTTGAAAATTTCAAGCAAGTATCCATTTTCTAATTTGGTACCGGATTTCATTTGCTATCGCTCATAATAATTATGATTTAGCCTTTATTTGCAACTGGACGGAATTATACAAGGTGATTCATTCTACGGCTCGAGTCGGCAATAAGCAATTATCACCCTTTTCAAAGGATCAACATTCGGTCTACGTGGATACATTTACAATATACACGTTCACTATACATATACATTACGTATTATCCTTATATTAGTGATAATATCCTTTTAAAAGATTTCACAACGTATATAACTCAAGAGGCATCAATCTTACTTGAATAATTTGTTCTTTTTAATAAAACCATAATGTTATTGTAACCACCGACCTAATTACAAAATTGTCAATCAATTTATTGGCAACACAATGTTCAATTTATTTATACAGCGGCATATACAGAGATTTCATGCTATGAAGACCACTCGATGGATTTTTTACAACGATGGTTAAAGTTTACAATATAGTGAAATAATTAACAAAAATAGTTAATGTTTATCCAGCGGGAAAATGCTTCATTCGGAAAACCTTTGTCTTGTTTTGAAGTTTAAGTGGCCAAGTTGGCTTTTCCAAAACGTTAACTTCACACAGAGTGTTAAGGGGTGAATTTAAGGAGTGGCACAACGTTGGCAATGATTAGCAAACAGTGGGCCAAAGTACCTCCAACGGACTAGCCCAACAATTACCCGCTTGTTGACTGGGATGGTCTTTATAGGATGAAAAACCCCTTTGTACTTATAGTTGCTGAAAGAATATCAGCGAAATATAATCCGCACAATTAGTATTTTCACATCCATGAAATATTTGTCCTCTAATTTAGCAGCAATCATCTGTAATAAATTATTTTAAATATATCCAGTGCAGAGTTGGCCAAATGAAAATGCCCTCGGTTTTATGCCTGCCCACTTGAAAATGCCCTGAAAATGCCGAAAATTCCCAACTTTCAAAATGCCCGGCAATTTGGGCATTTTCAATTTCTTTTTTCTAAATAATCATTATTTACTGCTCTTAATTAAAGATTTTTTTAAATGTCAAACTTCATTTAAAAATATACATTTTACCACATTAATTAATCTAAAGCATAGCAATTTGTAAACTGTTAGTATTCCTACATCGTTTCTTCCCCTGTGTATTATTAATCTAATTCAACAATATCCTCAATATCAACTCACCTTCGGACTCCTGACAAGTAAAACTATAATTTTCGTCGTCATCTAAAATATTTTTTTCCAATTCGGGGATTGCAGTAATATTTTATACACATGATAATCATGACTAATTTCTTTTGATGAACTCGGTTCTGGCTTTGTTGAGAATGATTTCTTTGGTCATATCGTTGTCGAGAGCAATACACGTTTGGTACTGCATTTGGATAATTCCCGTTTTACCTCCACTGGGGCTTTTAAACTTTCGTGCGAGCACGCCAGTTTATGGTATAATCTAACCGCTTGTTATGAAAATAATTACACAACATTTTATTTTTACCAATGTCTGACCAATGAAGCTGAATATTGTCATTGATTCGAGGTATCGTGATCAAATCTCAAGTTAAAATTAAAAAAGTGGAATGAGATTTAAAATAATGATAATAAAAACTTCAGTATAATGAATCAAGACACGCTTCAATTAATGAAATTTCTGGTATGCAATTATAAAGATATTTGCATTGGTTCAAACAAAACATGTATCGAAATTTACCTTGCTAAAAAATAAAAGATAGCGTCCAGGCAGAAGTATCCCAAGAAATGATTGAATATGCCCAAAATGCCTGCCCTACGCGGAAAAATGCCGAAAATGCCGAAAATGCCATAGATGCCAAAAATTCCATGAATTGAAAATGCCCAAAATGCCATGGTATTTTCAATTGGCCAACCCCGATCCAGTGTACAATTGCAATCAAATTTGTCATTGTCGAGACCAGATGACAATTTTTTGTGCTCTCAACCGAACGTATTTTGCAATAAATATTTTACACAGAAAATAATTATCAATAATTTAACTGTGCACTTACGCTTATTTTTTGCAGAAGGATTTCCAGAAATGTAGTATTAGCTGGCATTTCATATTGGATCCAATTATCGCTAAAAAATGAACTCTGCATTCTATGATATATATTTACATGTTATTAGTACTACAGTACTGTTTATTAAATGGAGGCAGAATCGACAGGATAATTTGAAAAATACCTGAACACAATGGGTAAAAGAGAGGAAGAGTTGTAAGTTGTACCAAAAATTTTATAAAAGTTAGCAGAAGAATTTCAAGTCCCTCCTACGAAGCCCAAAATATTGTGGTTTGTAAAAGTTCTTTATTATTGTTGGCCGCATTGACGATTTGCGAGACTTACGTTGCGTCGTACTTTAATGTTCAGCCTATACTGCCTGGAAAATCGATCTGCCAATGTTTGGAAGCATTTAATGTAGCGTTAGCGTTATAGCTAAATTTTATTCTAATTCTTCTAGAGTAAAGTTCAACATTGGTCACATTTTGAAAGAAATTTTGATCAAGTATTCCGTATCGTCGATCTTGTGTGGATGTCTTAACCAAGGTTTAAAAATATTCTTCTTCGGAGAGATTTTCTGCTCGGTTTTCTCTTGTGACCTTTATATTTATATACAGTGTATTATATAAATGGCGATTTTGTTGTTTTCCCAGTAAATAATATGAAAAGAGTGTAATATTTGCAAAATAACTGGTATCACAAAATACAAGAAAAAGAAATAATACTCTTGAATTTATAACAGTGCTAAATTACTATACTAACTAATTACTTCTCTAGACTCCAGTATGTTTTCCTGAAAATAATGAATTAATTAATTTATTATACAATGCATGCCCAGATGGTGATAAATTGTTCTCATTTTAATCCGAACTTTTTGGAATTGCCAGGCTTCATGCAGCCTTTTAGAACCACTCTGTATGACACATTTACTACAATTTAGAAAATCAGTTGTATAGAAACTAAAGCATTGAAAATACTGTACTTCTACATGACTGCAATCGGCCCGACGTATTTGTCTTTCTTCCTCTTTTTCTAGCATTTCGTTTCTTGCTACGCAATTTGAAATGAAAATTCCATAACATTTCCGCGAACTCTTCTCATACTTTTTTTCTGACATTCTAATTGAAATATATTAACACTCAAGGGTCAAAGGGGTCTAAGTGTTGTACAAAAGCTTGCGCACGTCGACCATTTTGCGTACTCTGCAACAATATGTTGGAATATATATTTTTGGATAAGTGTATGCTCCGCAAAACTAATATCAAAGTTACATTAAAATTCAATAGATGTTCCTTTAATGATCCTCCCTAAATGGCTTTGGAAATGAAATGAGCATTTCAAATTTTGATAATTGTTCAACTTAAAAGATACCGTATAAAGTGTCACATTTATATTTAAACCGATGGGTTTTTGAAAGACCTGTAATAATTTATTGCTGTTGTACTTTCTTGAACAATTTGGAATAAATCTATTGAATTTACACATCAGAAACGAAAACGTATATTTTTAAAATTGTGTCAAAATCATTATCATATAGGACTGACAGCGAGTTTGCGCAAATACTTAGTTCGAAGAACTAGGCAATGCATAATTAACATTTCAACTTCCAAAGTTGTTTCATATTCCAAACTATTGTTTAAAAATCACTGATATAAATATGTCTAGCCTGTAAGCCTGGAAAGCAAATTTTAATTATTAGCTTACCAGAACAGAACGGACATTAAGTAGATGTTAATATACCCCAAAAATGAAATAAAGACTCCAACACTGCACAGTTTGTAATCAATACTTAAAGTGGTGCTCGCTATTTTAGAACCCATTGTAATAAAGTACATATTTAGTCTCCAAGAGAAACTATAATTGGCCGAATTATTTCTCCCTGCATTACAAACCAAAACATCATGGTGCAAATACATTGGGGGAAATCATTTATTTTAATTATATTACACTTCTTTCTCAATTTTGAATTTAAATACTGGACAAATTTAATCGTCGCTATAATTACAATTCCGGTACATCCACCGTGCTCTCATTAATTTAACCATTCGCATATTTACAAACGTGATTAATCATCATTGCGAAATAAGGCACATATGTCGCTATTTCGTCGAATCTAATTTTTCAAGAAGGACGTAATATGCGAATAATATTTTAAATTCTAAAACTTACTTAGAAAAACATAGAGCCAATAACTTTAGTAAATCGAAAGAATGCGTCCAGCATACAGTAAGCGGAGAATAAATTATTTTAGCTGAACTCACATCTCGTACTTATCTCGCTGTAAGCTATGCACTCTATAACCCATTAATATAAAGCACAAAATTAATCCCTATAACTCTAATAATTGTGTGGACGGATATCTGCACTTGTTCCAACTAATTTTAATACCGTCTTATGACATTTAAAATTTTACATCACTGAACATATTCTCTCCAGAAGATAATTCCCTCACCAACAAACTAACATTCTTCCAGGGGGATCTGGTGACAAGTAAAACGGACATGCCGGCTGGAATTGGTGCAATTCCGTCTCGTTTCCCTGTAGCGGATTTCAGCTCTCCATTTTATTACGATTCCATGAGGATTTTCATCTCTCATCCCAAAATCACTGTTGATTGGCAGGCAGTTGCTTTCCCCTTCGACACAACTGTTTGGCTTCTGGTAATTATTTTTACTTACTGGTTATAATTAAAACAGCATCCGGCAAGGAACTTAATAAAGGTGTGTCAGCTTTACAGGAAATATTTATGATTTACATATATTCTGAATTAAGTGTATGCTTACTTTCTTGTACGTAGTTGCAATAAAAAATATAATTTTTTGCTTCAAAATTGTTTTGCATTTTTTGGTTCTCCTTGCAGAAATAATATAACTCCAATAAAATTTGTTTCTACAAGCCAACCGTCCTAGAACATTTTGTCTAATTTATTCTGATTTGATGTTAGCATTCTTTTATAATAAAAATGTTAAGGTCAAGAGTAAAATGCTATAAAAATTAATTTCGAAACATTTTAAATTCTAAATTGAGCAAAATACATCAAAAATATTTCAGGCTGGATTATTCGCCAGGATGATTTCATTATTTTGATTCCTGGCACCTCAGGGTTGAGAAAACAACATGTATAAAAATTATGTTATGTTGCATGCATAACAGGACTATACATATCATGAGGAAAGTTGACAATGTACATTATTACAACATAATGCTTTTGTAACTCTACCGCTGACATGAAATTATACTGTAAAATGTACAAGATAATCAAATACTATTTGTTATGAGAAATCCAAGACATTTGATATTGTGCAATGATGTAAGATTGTGCTTACTCGGAATTATTTTGATTACAGATATATATTACAATAGAAATATTGCATTAGATTACGTTAGATTAGATAAGAATAAAAGGATTGAAGAACCGTTCAATCCTCAGTTATACTCCTCCTGTTATACAGGACTGTACAGGTTTATAAAAACTGTCAAAAATTTTACGTTTATATTTCCCTGAATTCTGTGACACCACCCGAGCTGTTCAACATTGGAGAAAAAACCCGCCGGCCCCCGCTTAGTTAACTCCGCCGTTCGACATACCTCAGAACTACACCAAAATGTACAAATAATAGAAGTCTGAAACATATTGAGCAAAAATCCCGAAATTGTAATAATTATGGTTAGACCCATAACACTAAAAGTGCAAAGTGGAAGCAACAATTTGCTTAATATTATAAAGAGAGTGTACATACAAACCGACCTTGGTCACAGGTCATGTCTGCTGGGTCATAGGTAAGTCCAGTATGATCTTTTTGACAAAGAAATGGTAAAGGATCACCAAACTATAATATATTTATATAAACCTACGACCCAGCTAACATGACCTGTGACTTAGGTTGGCTCTCTTACTATGTTTGCGTCATTTTTATACGGGGCGACGCTTTCGTGGAATTAAATTTGGCGGGGACGTACAATTTACGACAGTTGTCGATGCTCCCTGGCATAGATGGGCATTTTTTAATCCCTCGCCCTCACCTCACGAGGTATGTAAACAAATCTTGTCGCACTCGCTCTCACCCGTAACCCTCACGATACTTCGCGCTGGAACTCGCACTCAGACTCATGAGGGCCTAATCTAAATCATAAGGACTCTCCCTCGGCCTCATGAGTCCATAAGTACGGCCTAACTGCCAGTGCATTGCAATCTTGCTATCGCGGACCCGTGACGGTCTACTCTTAACAACAAGCACTCACTCTCGCCCCTCGAGTCTGAGGGCGAGTAGAAGCGTCGCTTATCTTGAAGGTTGAGGCCATGGCGAGTGCAATAGACTTAACTGTTAACCTCATGAGATGAGAGCTATGTATAACTAATTACCCACCAATGGCGTGAGAAGTGCGAAAAGTCCTCTCAAGTGAAATCTTGTCCTGATCCGTGGAAAAGTTGTGCAGTGAATTATTTGTCCCGCCTCGTCAAACCGTTGTCAAATATTTGTCCCGTCTCGTCAAAAAGTTGCCCAGTCAATTATGTGTCCCTTGAAAAATGTATTCCATTTGGTTTCGTCGCCTCAAATAGTTATCCCATCCAGTCCAGTCCCTTAGTTCAGTATCACCCAGTTAAGACGTTCAGACATTCAGTTAATTCTTCTGAACTTTAGCTAGTTCTTAAGATCTTGAACTAATTCTACAGACTCGTTTATGGAAAAAGGTACAGCAAAGAGGAAATGTGAGAATTATCTCGCGGGATTTAATACTGCTGTTCGAACTTCGTGAGGGCTAGCTTGTAGTACTCACCCTCGCCCTCGTTTTAGTACGTTCATTTTGCTATGCCTCGCCCTCATTTGCTGAGGGCCTTCTTTTATGATGGGAACTCGCCCTCATCCCTCAAAAATTGAGGGCGAGGGCGAGGGATGAGGGCGAGGGAAGAACTCATACCTCGTGAGGGTGCCCATCAATGCTCCCTGGTGCATAGGTTGAAGAAACGTATGCATTGTTGAAGAATGACCTTCACAGGGGAGGATAAAAATACTTTGCTCACAGTACTAGAGATTGAAAAATTAACCGAGGGATTTCTACAACCTGCTACAAAACCCCTTGACATAGAAAACTTATTGCGTAGCATTGCTTCTGAGTTTTTTTGGTGACCTTTGGGCCTCAGTGGCTTGTAGTCTGTAACGTAATTGCTAAAAACAGGATCCAAATATCTTATGAGTTATTACCTTGTCAGGGTTAGAGGGGGTGGCAAAGGATTATGGTCACTCTATGTGAAACATCTAATGTACACACATAAAGATTACAAAACTGGAGACGAAACTCTGATGGTCAATATTCACGTACAATATAAGATAGCATTCACAGAATTATTGGTATTTTTTTAAAAATCAGACTCCATTAATCTCAACTCACAATCGGATAACATGACGAGGGTAGATTTCCAAGTGTCATGTTACGTGATGCCATATTTGTTCCATGTACTTTACATTTTTTAACATTTTACTAAGCAATCCCCAAATGTACACCTTGAGATTCCCTTAGTTCACAATAAATCGTCAATAATCCAGGCTTCCAGGATGTATCTACTTAGATGACATTGTTTCAAAACAGAACTCAACAATGATAACTCCCTCAACCGCAGTGGCTCCAGTACAGGTGAAAAATCTGTACATATTTTAATCTAGACTGGGCCGAAATCATGAACAATAATTGCTTCAAGCACCAAAACAGGCAATTTAGTATAATAGTTGAGTTTTGTGTTGAAACAATTTCATGGTTATTCATTATATAAGTACACTGAAATTCTGTGTAGAATGTAACAATATATTATTGTAGATCTCTGTCTCTCTGTAATTACATGTACCGAATCAATAAGAGTAGTTACAACGGAAGCATTCAATGCTTACACATACTACTATATGCATACTACATGCTAATCGTAATTATGTATAATTAGCAATGTATAGAATTTTTATTAATTTTATGTAGAATATTTTTCTTTAACAATTTCTTGCCAAGGGTAGAATCAATCCTTGATAATTTCTTTGCGTAATGCAAGATGTATGAAGGAAAGTCTTTGGTATTATTGTTGGTAGATTCAGGGGAATTATTTGAAGAGAAACAAAAAATATGAAACTGACTTTTGTTCGAATGATTCCCACAACCGTACACCAGGGGGCTAATAATTACATAATTACTCAATTCAAAATATCTCACTCAAAATAGATCAATGAAACTAGTGATGCTTCGTTTTGAAATAGATCTTCGAAATACGAGGACCATCCGAAATTGTATTACAAAATAAAATCAAAATTTAAGCACAGGATGAAATTACTGTACGCCAACCCCATCTCGCTAGCATTGCATTATTTGCTCCTATTTTTTGATGGGAAGACCTTGGACTCACTTCATTCCATGTTCATATCTGGGGTGAAGGAAAATGACATGGCAGACAGTAAACCAGCCGTGGAAAATTACCCAGAAGAAGCTTACGATTTTATTATTGGTGAGTTAATTCCCAAAGTTTGGAATAGTTTAAACAAAATTTTTGTCATGGATTTATAGATCCAAATTGAGGGAAAACATCAAGTTCGCAACTACTTTGTCATGCCTGCTAGAGCTTAATAAATTGAATCCTTAATTTAAATTGTTTGTACAGTTGGGGGCGGCTCGGCGGGATCGGTCGTTGCAAATCGCCTCAGTGAAGAAAATTATTCAGTTTTGCTACTTGAGGCCGGTGGACAACCATTTCCTTTGACTGCGGTCCCCACGCTGGCCCCGTTACTGTTGAATAATCCGAATTTGGATTGGCGTGATGTGACCGTACCTCAAAAACATGCTTGCCAGGCCCTTACGAACAATGTACAATATACATTACATTAAAGAACGATAGCTCACCTCAAAGTGATTTAAAAGCAACCTTGTACAAAAATTCCAACTGAAATGGATATTTGAATTTTAAACTCTCTTAGGCAGCCATCATTAATCGTGGGAAAGTTCTAGGTGGTAGCAGCACTCTGAACTATATGCTAGCTATGAGGGGAAACCCAAATGACTACAATAACTGGGCCCATGAGACCAATGACACCAGCTGGACCTATGAAAACCTCCTGCCATTTTTCAAAAAAATGGAAAACTACCACGGATTTTTCCCTCTGGATGGTAAATCAGTCAATTTTAGGTTCATCAAGTAATTTATTGTATTCTACTTCCTACATAGAGGTTTCCCTGTGAGGAAAGGAATTTTCCAATGTGCTTTTGTAAAATTACCCCTTGTACAGATAAGTATCATGGCAGCCAAGGCCCCCTTTATATTAGTCCTCAGCCGTCCTTTGCACCCCTTCTGCAATATTGGCTAGAGGCTGGGAAAGAGCTTGGATTTCCAGTTAAGGACCCAAATGGGGAACAAACCGAAAGTAAGCACATTTTTATTATAAATAAGATGTTCACAAATCATACAAGAGATTTTTAGGCGGGTCCATATTAGTTTAAATCAAGTTTGTATGTTGAGTTTGATAAAGCACAATTCAATTTTTTTTTACTGAAACTCCCAGGTTTCTTCCCATTTGACACGACAACCAAACATGGCTTCCGATTCTCCACGAACCAAGCTTACATTTATCCAGCCATCAACCGGCCTAATCTAGAAATCAAAACTTATGCGCATGCAACCAAGGTTTGATCGCACGATGCATGCATTTAATACATTTTTAACGGAAAAGTTTTCACATAAGTTTGTATGCACTGCAACCGACTCTGACTTTGCTACTTGGCAGAATTAGGGGAAATTACTTCTAAGAAAGCTTGTCTGGACTCTGGAGGTTGTATAATTGATATGGCAAGTAAAAAAGACTTGAAATACTTTGCTTTGATAATATGGTTGACCAATTTTATAATCGTAACCGATTATTAAATAGTACAATCTTTTCGAAGATATCACCAAAGTCCTGACATGCAGTAATGTTGCAGTAGACTCTGTATATGCACAAGCTCATATGGAATAAATGTTTACACACCAGATTGAGTTTGAGGGGGACAATCGTGCAGTTGGGATTCGTTACTTCCGGAATAACCGCTATTACTACGCATGCGCCAAAAACGAAGTGATTGTGAGTTCTGGGTCAATAGGGTCGCCACAACTACTCATGCTTTCAGGAATTGGTCCAGAGTCGGAGTTAAAGACACGAGGGATCCCTGTTAGATCAAATCGCCCCGTTGGGCAAAACTTCCAGGACCATATTATGGTGTATGTTGGACCGTTTGTTGTGGAAAATGGGAGAGGCTTCAGTGTTCCACGGGACTTGAACATGGACGCTTTGATTGAATATGTCGCCACTGGGGACGGTAAGTATTTATTTACATGGGGACATATTTGACTCCCCTTTAGCCCACCTATAAGGAAGTTGTCAATTAAGTTCAGGAATTTGACGCTAAAATGTTCAACACTGCACTCACTATTATTGGGTAACTTGGGAGAGGGAATTGATAAGACCCACATAGTATGAGGAATGACTGAAGCCATATTAACCCAAATATTTCATGCGTACTAGGTCCATTCTGCACTCTGGGCGTTTTGGGCGGTTCCATCAAATCCAGCTCAATAGCCGCTCCAGATTGGCCCGACATTTACAATTTATTTTTTACAATGGGAATAACCGAAAATACAATAGGGGTTTTTCAAGATGTCTATGGTGTTAGACAAGGCGTTTTGCAAAAATATTTCGCTCAGGATTTAGGAAAAGATGGAATCTTCATATTGGCTCTCTTGGGTCTTACGAAAACCCGAGGCGAGGTAAAGTTACGGTCCGATAGCCCTTTTGATAAGCTCGATATTGACCCAAAGTACTTTTCTGATCCGGATGATATGAAGATTATGTTAGAAGGTAAAAGAACCATGCTGCTAAAATATTTGTATTGCATAATTAACTATTTGCAAATTTATATGTTTGAAACTGTAGCTGTCAAATTTGCACTACAAATTGGTGAGACGGAAGCATTCCGTAAAATTGGGGCGAGGTTAACTACTTCGATATTCCCTGGTTGCGAAAAATTTGGGAATGCTTCCAATGACGCCTACTGGGAATGCTACATCCGGCAGTGGACACATACTGTGTATCATTACACTTGCACTAATCGCATGGGTACTGCAAATGACCCTAATGCTGTGGTGGATTCCGAATTACGGTAGGTTGGATGTTGGTGCTCGAAATAAAATCAAAATACAGTATGTTTGGTGCTTGCATAAAATTAAACCTATAAGAATTGACCGAAAGATTTGAACAGGGTAATCGGCACAAGAAACCTCAGAGTTGTGGATGCATCAATCATCCCGAAGTTGACAAATACAAATACGAACATTCCTACAATCCTGATCGGAGAGAAAGCATCGGAAATGATAAAGCGTAGCTGGGCCAACAAATAACAAATCAGTGGACACATTTGTAAACTACACTTGTTATAAGTGTATATTCGTTTTCGTAAACTAGAATAAATATTATGAGAATCAACAATGGTTTGGTGGAAAACTACAAAACTTTTCAATTTCTCTTTGCGTTTTGTCGGCATTTGCCAGCATTTATGTGCAAACGAATTCTTACACCAAAATATTAAAAAAAATATTGTATTTTCCATAAAGTTGTCTATTTAAAGTTGTCTCCCTTTTTAAGTTTACCATTAATATTAGGGCTCACGAAGAATTCCAAACATTTTGAGTCTGTGAACTCAATTGTGGGGTGGGAAAGTGGTGCAGGACATTTCACCAAATGGGTGCAGTTAACAAAAGATTGGAAAAATTATCCCAAGAATTTCAACACCTTGCTAAGAAACCCTTTGGCATGGAAAATGTTATCCTTTGTTTTACCTCGGCGGAAGTTGGATTCTTTCTGGCATCATTGGTTGGGTTTGTGAAAATATTGTTTCCTACTATAGCTCCTCACGGGTCGAGTATTTATCCATACCGTACTCGTACTTGGAACCGTAATCGAATTGTCGGCCCAAATTCCCCCTTGACCCGGACTTGTGTCTTCAAGTACAAGTAAAAAATCCTGTACTCGGAGGACGGTATTATATTTCTTAATTTTTTACCGAACTTGGACCGTACTTACGAGTATAAAACGTTTATACCGACCGCCCCGTACTTGAAATCGTACTCGAACCGTACTCGAGTATCAAGTACACCGAAAAAAAATTATTTTTTGTTAAAGAGAGATTGACATAGAAAACAAATAGTAGATTCAACTAACAAGAATTTGTAACTGCAACTTACGAATAGTGTTTGCAATGAAAATTTTCTCCAACGAGATTAAAATGCCCATGAACACTAGATCAAGATTTGATTCTGCCAGTCATATCGACTGGATTCTCTTCAGTCATGTCAATCTCATTCTAACGTCCATTAATTCTGCCCTATTCTCCTGTTCTATTATATTTTACGGCTATAGGCAAATACTTGCAATTTGTAACTACAGTAGTACTCAATTCGGAGCTGTAACAATAACTTACGCTGTAGGTGGTGTAACGTTTCATGCTATTCGTCGTAATTTTGAATTTAACCGCTTTTCCTTTTTTGCTTCGGAATAACAACAACTTTTTTGTAATCAAGGAAATTTGGATGTGGACTTTGTGCTGGAGGAAATTACTCGAGTATCAAATGTAAATCCAAGTACGGGTTCAAGTACTTCTGAATTTATGTCCCGAACTCGTACTCGAGCTTTGGTTTAAGTACTTTGAACGTACTCGTACTCGCTCTGATACTGGTTAGAAATATACTCAAGTTCGAGTACGTAAACGGATACTCGACCGACGAGTACAAGTATCAATTTAAGTTGATACCGTACTCGAACCGTACTCGTACTCGAACTCGAAACTCGAGTATCTACTCGTACTCGTGAGGAGCTATATTTCCTACGATATAGAAAAAATGTATGTACACATTTTCAAGCTTGACAATTTCGGGCATTTCCTAATTTGGTGAAGGATTTCATTAATACAGCCCATATTAATTATGGTTTGGCCTATTTCAAATGAACGAACAGTTACAAGGTAACTCATTCTACTTTCAGAGTCGTCAATAAACAATTATTACCCTTTTAAATGGAACAATATTCGGTCTTTGTGATTTCCATTGCAGTAGTTTTCACTATACATAGATATACATAATATTACAATATACATAACAAGCAGCCCTTTGGAATGGGAATTGTTGTCCTTAGTTTTACCTCTACGATAGTTGGATCCTCTCTGGCATCATTGGCTCGGGTTTGTGAAATTGTTGTTTCTTACGATATAACGAAAATGTGCACTATTTCGAAAGCTCGAAAATCTCGAGTAAGTAAGCATTTCCTAATTTGGTGCCGGATTTCATTTACTATCGCCCATATTAATCATGGTTTAGCCTTTATTGCACATGAACTGACCGATACAAGGTGACTCGTTCTATTGCACGAGTCGCCAATAAACAATTATCCTTTTAAATGGATCAGTATTCGGTCTTTGTGGATTCATTTACAATAGTCGACTCTTTCTATAACGACACTCAAGGTCATCAATTTTTATGACGTTATAAGGGGAACATCGTTACAAAGGGTGACTTATCATTGAATGCTTAGTGCGGGGAGATTCTCAGTGTGTCGTTTTAGGGGAAGTTTCGTTATAGGGAGAGACGTTATAGAGAGAGTCGACTGTACATTTTGACTATAAATATATATACATTACGTGTTATCTTTATATTAGTAATAATATCCTTTTAAAAGTTTTCGCAACGTAGCCCAAGAGGCATCAAAATTACCTACATAATTCGCTCCTTTCAATAAAACCTGAACGTTATTTTAAACACCGACCCAATCAATTTATTGGCAACATAACGTATAATATATTTATACATTGATGTATACAGCAATTTCATGCTATGAAGACCACTCGATAGATTTTTTTACACCGATGGTTAAAGTTTAAGAAGACTCCGCACAATTAGTATTTTCACATCCATGAAATAACTGTTTTCTCATTTAGCAGCAATCATCTGTAATAAAGTATTTTAAATAAATCCAGCGTACATTTGCAATCAAAGGTTTCATTGTCGAGACCAGATACCAATTTTGTGATCTCTCAACTGAAAGTCCTTTTGACATATAGTTAGAATATTGTGAACGACTCCGGGATCTAATTTAACTAATGATAAAAGGAACTAAGGACATGTATGAATAAGGTCATGAGAGAATGTGAGGAGAGACTCCAGACCTCAGGGATCGAGGTTGAGAGCTTGAAGAGAGAACAAGCGAGACTCAGAATAAAAGTACAATTCCTAAGTGCATTGATAAGTATAAATATCCAATATCACTCGACTCATTAATATCATTAATTACATTATACGAAGTATCTTTTCAATCAACAATCTAGAATACCCGGGTCGGATTGACAGTCCCCTCATATTATCATAATTAGGACTTTGGGAGGCTGTTCTTACGTGCGATAGTAAGCTAAGCAAACACTTAATATGTATTGTCTTAGGTAATGAGATCATATACGAACATTCAAAACAGTGCACCTAAACAACCCGTCTCACTTTTGTAATAAATATTTTACTGGAAAAATATCCCCCATTTAAACAAATAAATGTTTTTCATATTGAAAGTTTTCCTACCGTTTTTAACGGTACACTTATCGTTTGCCTTATCCCCTTTCCTAGAAACCAGTTTAACAAATGTTTTAGGAGTGAATTCATTTTGGGCCATAATGAAAATCGAGAAGACATTGTGCAGGGTAAAATTTATAGGGAATCTGGAACCAGAATATACCAAAATTTTAATCAAACAGATGTCTGATTACACCACAATAGTAACCCAGTCTGGCGATGGAACTATAGAGACACAACTTCCGAGTAAATTTTCGACCCCAAAACATTCCTCATTTTGCACCAATATCGTTCTCCTCACCACAAGTTCAAAGCAAGTCTTTCTCAAAGCAGTTACGAAGGAAAGCAGGAACCGCCGTTTGGAAATGTTGCATTTTATTTTCCTTGAGTCCCAATCGTTTCTACTACAAATTTGGCAGGAAAACCCAGTAAAACGGTTGAAGTTCAAAACAGGTCTTATTACAAATTTGGCTGGATTAATTCTTACTCAAAGGGAAACTCCAGTCGGAGATTCTCAGCAGGCTTCAATACAACGACGATTGCCTCCGTCTTATAGTAATTGGAACTCCATCCGGAATCAGTATTTGTCAATAGGGTTTTTAAAACTCCTGCCATACATCCTTCTTGACACCGACCACAAACCAATAATGGGTATGACCTATGATTTTATCCAAACAGTATCCAAAATATACAATGTGTCAAGGGTTCTCGACATTTCCCTTACAAAGTTAGGAAAATCCAGGAACGGAAGTTGGGAGGGTGTTATGGGGGATCTGGTGACTGGGAAAAAAGACCTTCTGGCTGGTATAGGTGGAATCTATTCCCGTTTTGAAGCCCTGGATTTTAGCTGCACAGGTGCTTTCTCAACCATAAGCTTTTATGTCTCTCATCCAAAGATCAGCGTCAAATGGCAGGCAATTGTTTTCCCATTCGACGCAACTGTTTGGATTGTGATCTTTATTTTCTTCATCGCTTTCATCCTCTTATTTTATATACATTTGAACCTCAAAAGAAGCAACGACAGAGAACCAGCTGACAAAATGTATTTGGCGGTCGTGATACCATTTTCGGCATTGATAGTAGCAAGCCCAAGTATTCCACACAGAACACGGATGTTAACTGTTATAACACTTCTATGCCCTCCTTGTCGGGCAATTCTACTCCAGCAACCTCATTTCATTTTTAACCTTTCCAGAATTTGAACTTGTCCCTCAGTCATTCGAAGATCTGTCGAATCGGAAGGAGTACACAATTTACACAACATATATTGCAGGAGGATCCATAGAGGTATTTTTCAATGAAACCGAGATAGATACGTTTACAAAAATTCGAAAGCGCATGATCAATCAGAAGGATCTCTTGAAATGCCTAGAATCAGCCATTTTCTCCACGAAAACGGTTTGTATTGGTTGGCCTATAGTAATGGATCCTATCATCGCAAACAATTTGACGATCCATTCAACGTTCAACCCATTGCGAACCACCGCGTCTGTTTCAAGTTTCCCTATAATATTAGGGCTCACGAAGTATTCCAAACATTTTGACTCCGTGAACTCTATTGTGGGGTGGGCAAGTGATACAGGGCATTTCACAAAATGGAGGCAATTGACATTGGATAATTTGAAACATACCAGTTCACAATGGCTGAAGGAGAAGAGGAATAGTAAGCTGTACCAAGGATTGGAAAAATTATCCCAAGAATTCCATCACCTTGCTACGAAACCCTTTGGCATGGAAAATGTTGTCCTTTGTTTTACCTCTGCAATTGTTGGATCCATTCTGGCATCATTGGCTTGGTTTTTTGAAATTATTGTTTCCTGGAATAAATTTAAGTTTAAAAACTAGATTGTACAATGTTTAAACAGTTTGTTCATTTAAACGTTAGCACAATTAAAATTCTGATTCTTTAAACGCCAATATTTAGCCGAACATAGATTTTTTTGTGATATTAGTTTCTTATGAAAATACAAAGTTTTTGCTGCTTAAGGCGAACATATCCAAAGAACTGACCATTGGATAACCAACGATCATTCATTGTCATTAAATCATGTTTATACAAACATGTTCTACAAACAACCCTACATGTGAAAATTACCTTTTATGAAGTTAAGTCGCACCAGGAACTGTGAGCTTCTGAATAATAACCCTCAATGAGCTAGTAGAGAATCTGATACACAGTTTACTTAATACTGTTAAAGGCATTTTAATATAATAGCTTGACTGAACATACATATATACCAAATTGCAATAATGCAGAAGATTCAGCTCAAATGCATCACACATTATGGAAATTATAAATTCAAATTATTTAAATTATTTATAAATTAGCCTCTGGTAACAACTTAAGCTGTACCGGGTATTATGTTACCCGGTATGGATCGTTCATCAGAATTACAGGTAGATCCATCTAGTATCGTGAGAATTCTCTGTTTTTAATTTATTGAAGATTTTGGCTGTTTTTGTCAAGGTCCGGGTATCATGTTACCCGGGTACAGACATAGCGACGCAGCAATGATAACAGGTTTATATGGAAACCGTGTCTCAAAATAAAAAACTGCATTCATTTGGTACACATTTTAAACGCTTGGCCATTCCGGGCATCATGGTGCACGCTTCGGATGTCGGAGTGAAACATTAGTTACCAAAATTAGATTCGAGATTTGATTTTAAGCACGAAAACATTTTATTTGGTACAAATCGGCATACAACAACGCTAGTAACGCATACCTAAGTGGCCAAAACCGGGCCTGGTATCATGTTACCCAATCGGTTTAAAAAAAATAAGTTAAGGTCCTGGTATGCCAGTGAACAAGTTTGCATCCATTCCGAGCCTCTAAAGCCCGTATTTAAGAAATAGCCTGGGGCGTACCACCTCCCTTCATCTCGGGACGTCAATGGGGCTAAATCCTGCCAGCAGTTGCTCATGCCTGATTACATACACTAACTACTGTCGAGTCAAGCCAGGCTGATACTTTACCAATTAAGGACAGGTGTGTTACGCACGCCTCTCTTGCCTGCGATTGGCCGATAATTTTTCATGCGTTTCAGCGCGAAATAAAAGGATGTATGGATATGCAATTTAAATATCTTGCAACATGATTACGAAATTGAAACTCGATGGTTCACTCACTCATTACAAATACGGAGTCAATCTATGGTTGCGACAAGTAAACGATGGTTGACAGTCACTCTATGGTAACTAGCATAAGCCTATCGGAGGCAAGAGAGGCGTGCGTAACACACCTGTCCTTAATTGGTAAAGTATCAGCCTGGCTTGACTCGACAGTACGTACATACACAGTATGTACGGCGGTACACAGTATGTATTTTAAAAACTGTGCCAAAATCATTATGGTATAGGACTGACAGCGAGTTCCCGAAAATACCTAGTTCGAAGAACGAGACAATACACAATTAACATTTCAATTCCAAAGTTTTATTCCAAATTATAGTTTAAAAATCGTTTCAGTCACTGGTATAATAATTGTGTCTAGTCGGTACGTCTGAAAAGAAAATAACAGTTTATTTTATACCAGAACGGACATCTTGTAGGTTAATACATATGCCCAAAAAATTAAATAGACTTTAACACGACATAGTTTGTAATCAATACTCAAAACACGCCTCTGAAAAAGGCATTCTAATAAAGTACATATTTTAACCCCGGGAGAAACTAATTATATGTATCTACATGGCCAAACATTTTCTTCCCGCATTTTTTCTTTCCACCATTACAAAGCAAAACATCATGTTGCAAATACTTTGGGGAACATAATTTCTTATAATTATTTCACTTAGATACCCAATTATTTTGATTTAAAATACAGGATACATTAAATCGTTGTATATAATTAAAATTCCAGTGCATCCACCGTTTCCTCATTCATTTAACGATTCGCATATTTACAAAAGTGAGTCAACATCACTGCAAAATAAGGCAAATAATTCGTTGAACCTAGTTTTCAAGAAGAACGTAGTGCGCAAATAATATTTCAAATACTTAAGCTTGCCTACAAAAAATTAGCACAAATAACCTGTGTAATTCGAATGAATGTGTCCTGCATGTAGTCAGTGAGGAATAAATTATTTTAGCAGAACCCATTAATGCAAAACGCAAATTTAAATTCTATAAATGTTTAAACTGTGTGGACGGATATCTATGTTCGAACTGATTTTAATATAGCCTTATAACATTAAAATTTTACGCCACTAAACGTATTCCCTCCAAAAGGTGATTCACTCACCTACAAATTAAGATTTTTCTGAATGAAAGTTATATTACAATTAGTGTTTTTAACGGCACGATTACAATTAGCCTTCCTATATTTTCTCGAAAACAGTTTAAATAACATTTTGTTGGAGAATTCCTTTTGAAGCATAATGAAAAACGGGAGGACGCCTTGTAGGGTAAAAATGGTAGGGAATTTGGAACCAAAATTCACCCGAATTATACTCAAACAAATGACTGAGTACGTTACACTGGAAATTCGGTCCACGGGTGAAGCCAAAGAGAATCAAGTGGAGAATTATTTCGGAGCTCCCTTCCGATCTTCATTTTGTGTTAACATCGTTGTCCTCACCACAAATTCTACGGAAGCATTTTTTGAATCTGTTACGAAGGAAAGCAGGCACCGTCATCTGCAAATGTTGCATTTTATTTTCCCAGAGTCCCAATCTTTCCTGCAAACAATTTGGAAAAAGAAACCAGTAATTCGGTTGAAGTTCAAAACCGGTCTAATTATTACAAACTCGGATGGATTGATTCTTGCTCAATGGGAAACTCCAGTCGCAGATTCTCAGCAGGCTTCAGTACAAAGACAATTGCCTCCATCTTGTAGCAATTGAAACTCTATCCTGAATCAGTATTTGTTAATAGGATTTTTAAAAGTCCTGCCATACATCCTTATGGGCATCGACCAGAAACCCATAATGGGTATGACCTACGATTTTATTCCAACAGTGTCCAAAATGTACAACGTGTCAAGGGAGCTCGACATTTCCGTTACAAAATTCGAGAACGGAAGTTGAGAAGGTCTTATGCCCCGAAAACTGTTTGTATTGGTTGGCCTATAGCAATGAATTTGATCGTAGCAAAAAATTTGACACCCCATTCTACGTTCAAACCATTGAGAACCACCAGTTCTGTCGCAAGTTTCCCAATAATATTAGGGCTTCAGAAGAAGTCCAAGCATTTTGAGTCCGTGAACTCTATAGTGGGGTGGGCAAGTGATACAGGACATTTTACAAAATGGAGGCAATCGACAATGGATAATTTGAAATATACGAGTTCACAATGGCTGAAGGAGAGAAGGAACAGTAAGCTTTACCAAGGATTGGAAAAAGTAGCACTAGAATTTCATCATCCTGATACGAAGCCCTTTGGCATGGAAAATGCTGTTCTTTGTTTTACCTCGACAATAGTTGGATCCATTCTGGCATCTTTGGCTTGGGTGTGTGAAATTGTTGCTTTTTACGATACATCGAAATTTATAAATTTTTGAAAGCTTGTTTTTATCGAGTAAGTAAGCATTTCCTAATTTGGTTCCGGATTTTATTTACTATTGCATTGCCCATATTAATTATTATGTATTAGCCTTTGTGAACCAAATGAACGGACCGATACAAGGTGACTCATTCTACGGCACGAGTCGCCAATATATAATATCATTCTAGAGGAATCAAAATTCGGTCTACGTTGATGCATTCATAATAGTTTTGACTATACATATGTACGTATTATCCTTATATTAGTGATATTATCCTTTCAAAAGATTTCACAACATACATAGCTCAAGAGGCATCAAACTTACCTGAATAATTTGCTTGTGTTAATAAAATCTTAATAAATCTGAGGTAAATGTTATTTTATTATACTCCGCACAATTAGTATTTTCGTATCCGTGAAATAATTGACCTTGAAGTTAGCAGCAATCATCTGTATTAAATTATTTCAAATAAATCCAGTTTACTTTTGCAAAAAAATTTTTCATTGTCGAGACCAGACACCTACATATTTTGTGCGCTCTTAACTGAACGTCTTTTTACAATAAATATTTTACAGGGAAAATATCTCTAATGTAAACAGGATACTTTCAAAATGAAAGTTATCCTACCATTTGTGACGGTACACTTACACCTATTTTTTGCCTTACCAACTTCCCTCGAAATCTGTTTCACAAAAGTTTTAAGTGAGAATTCATTTTGGGCCGTAATGAAAATCGAGATTATGGTCGATTTTAGGTTTCTGTAATAATAAAAATGCTATAAAAATTAATTTCGAAGCATTTTGATTTCCAAAATTGATCAAAATATATTTTCAATATTTATGGCCGGATTATTCGCCAGGATGATTTTGATCCATGGCAGCTCTGTGTTAAGTAAGCAACCTATATAAAAATAATGTAATGTTGCGGCAATAATAGGAGTATATCACGAGGAAGATTGATAATATATATCGTTATACGACATGTAATTCTAACACGACATGAAATTATACAGTAAAATGTAATCAAATATTATTTGTTGTAAGAAATTCAAAACATCTGATATTGTGCAATGATGTAGGATTGTGCTTACTCTGAATTATTGTGATTTTCTATAAACGACGACGAACGTTCACGAGATTACATTGGATTAGACAAGAATAAAACGATTGAACAACCGTTCAATCCTCAGTCTGTTATCCATCCGGATTTAACCCACAATTAGTAAACTTGAAAGTATTCTCTAAATTGTAACATCACAGTTTATTATTTATTTGATCCCGGTTCTACCTTCAACAATGCATAAGTTTGAACCCACGCGCCAGTGAACATCGACAATTGTCGTAAATTCTAGGTAATAATAATGCCAACCTATTTCTATAACTTAAATTAAATCTACCAAATCGTAGCACTGTATAAAAATGACGCAAAAAGTTAATCCACCCATGGTGTGGTGACCCCCTGGTTACCTGTGAAAACTGTTATTATAGCTAAATTTCAGTGTGATCCATACCCCAAAAAAGGTAAAATGTAGGAATTTTGGAACTAATTATTATGTATGCTTAAAAATTATTTAAATAATTATGGTTGCACGGAAGTATAAAAATATTCTACACTAGCATTTTTTGTAGCCAGTCAGCCTAAAAACGGTCGAAATATTTTTTTACGCTGGTACTTACCTTAATTCTGGAACACCACCCGAACTGTTGGAGGAAGAACCCTGAGATCCCGGACCCGTCCAGTTAACTTGAACGACACTCCTTAAAATTCCATCAAAAGGTACAAATAATAGTATTCTGAAACATTTTGACCAACAATCACGGAATTGCATTTATGGTTAGACCAATAATACTGCTATGCAAAGTGGAAGTCGTTAAACAATGCATATGTACAATATCGTTGGCTAAATCCTAACAAGTACCAATGGAGATTCCATTTAAAAAGCATGGGATACGAAATGAAAATTGTACCTTTCAAAATTTAGCCGACGATATATTTATGTTTCCGTGCTACCATAATTACGTAAATAATTTGTAAACATAATTATTCTCAAAATTCCTACATATTATCTTTTAAGGGGTCTGGATCACACTCAAATTTTTAAAATATCCCATAGCAAAAAAAATTGTACTTCATATAGCCTTTGGAAGCTTTATGCTTGCCAGAAGTTAGAATAGTAATTTTCCCAGATCCCCATACCATGAGTAGTTAAATTGTTTGCGTCACTTTGAAATTGTGCGATGTTTTGGTGAATTTACATTTGGCGGGGGAAACATTATAATAAACAATAGTACAGAAATAAATTAGTAATAATATTACCTAGTAATAAACATAAAGAATACAAAAAGATAAAATTTACAAACTGTAAAGAGATGTTGACACTGATGGTCAATATCCACGCACATTATATAAGACAGCATTCACAGAATCATTGGTATTTTTTTTTAAAATCATACACACAAAAGCTTCATTTAATGCTTCTCAACTGACAATTGGATAACATGACAAGAGTAAATTTCCAAGTGTCGTGTTGCGTGACGCCATATTTGTTTTATGTGCTTTACACGGGAAGTACTTCAATCCAATATCGTTTGTATAACTAAATGTTGCATGTATGCTTTAGTAGTACTATCAGCATCTGTACAGAAGCTATTTAGTGCAATTGTTCTATAGTCCTTTGTGCGTCTTTGCTTCTTCTCTTCTCGATGGGGAAAAGTGAATATAGTACGCTTATTATATATTGTCAATTTCTATTATATCTATCATCCTAAATCGCATATTTTTAAATTGTCAAGCAATCCTAATTTACACCCTGAGATTCCCTCCGTTCACAATAAATCGCCGATAATCCAAGCTTCCAGGATGTATCTACTTAGATGACATTGTTTCAAAAGGGAACTTAACAATGATAACAATCTCAACCGCAGTGGCTTCAGTACAGATGAAAAATCTGTACATAATTTAATTTAGACTGAGCCGAAATCATGAACAATAATTGCTTTAAGCACGAAAACATGCAATTTAGTATAATAGTTGAGTTTTGTGTTGAAACAATTTCAAGGTTATTCTTTGTATAAGTAATTCTGTATAGAATGTAACAATTATTGTAGATCTCTGTCTCTATGTAATTTCATGTACGGCATCAATAAACATAATATTATATCATATACGTATAAATAAAAGTATATGATCATTATATCAATATTATATATTATATCATCATAATATTATATACATACTACAAGCTTTATGGGGCATTTGTAATTATGTATAGCAATGTATAGAATTTTTATTCCTTCTGTGTAGAATATTTTTTCTTCAAAAATGTTTTGCAAAGGGTACAAAAAAATCCTCAATAATTTTTATGCGTGATGCAGGATGTGTGAGGGCAAGTCTTTGGTCTTATTGTTGGTAGATTCACCGGAATCATTTCCAGAGAAACAAAATATATGAAATTGCCTTTTGTTCGAATGACTTCCCAGCAAAAGTATTTACCAGGGGGCTAAATAAATAATTACTCAATCGAAAATACCTCGACCAAACTAGAATACTGAAACTAGTATTGCTTCATTTTGAAATAGATCTTCGAAATACGAGGACCATCCAAAATTGCAGTACAGAATATACGCAAAATTTAATCACAGGATGAAATTACTGTACGCCAACCCCATCTCGCTAGCATTGCATTATTTGCTTCTGTTCTTTGATGGGAAGACCTTGGACTCAATTCATTCCATGTTCATATATGGGGTGAAGGAAAATGACATGGCAGACAGTAAGCCAGCGGTTGAAAATAACCCAGAAGAAGTTTACGATTTTATTATTGGTTAGTTAATTCCCAAAGATTATCATATTTAAAAAAAATCATGTCCTTATAGATCAAATTTGAGGGAAAACGTCATGTTTGCAGCTAATTTGTCATACGTGTTAGTGCTTGGTAAATTAAATCTTTGATTAAAATTTTTGTTGTTGTTTGTACAGTTGGAGGCGGCTCGGCGGGATCTGTAGTTGCAAATCGTCTCAGTGAAGACAATTATTCAGTTTTGTTACTTGAGGCGGGTGGACATCCATTTCCTTTGACTGCGGTTCCCGCGCTAGCCCCGTTACATTTGAATAACCCATATGTGGATTGGTGTGATGTGGCCGTACCTCAAAAACTAGCTTGTCAGGCCCTCACGCACAAGGTATAATATAAGTTTGAAATTCAAGGATGATATTGCTCATCACTAACTGTTTTAAAAACAACCTTGCACAAAAATTCCAATAGAAATGGATATTTGAATTCGAACTGTATTATAGGCACCTTTCATTAATCGTGGGAAAGCCCTAGGAGGTGGCAGCACTCTGAACTATATGCTCGCAATGAGGGGAAGCCCAAATGATTATAATAACTGGGCCCATGAGACCAATGACACCAGCTGGACCTATGAAAACCTCCTACCATTCTTCAAGAAATCGGAAAACTACCATGGATTTTTCCCTCTTGATGGTAAATAAGTCAATTTTAGGTTAATCAGCAAATTTATCCTATTCACCTTACGACAGGGAGGTGTTCCTGGGCGGAGATGAATTTTTTATTTGTTTTGTAAAATTATCCCATATACAGAGAAGTATCACGGTAGCCAAGGCCCACTTTATGTCAGTCCGCAGCCGTCCTTTGCACCCCTTCTGCAAGAATGGCTAGAGGCTGGGAAAGAGCTTGGTTTCCCCGTAAAGGACCCAAATGGGGAACAAAGTGAAAGTAAATAAATGTTCATTATAAGTAAGATGTTCAAAAATTCTACCAGAAATCTTATGCGGGTGCATATTTTCTCTGGGTAAACATCGGGACGCAAATACGTTGCAGCTTAAAATTTGTATTCTTACCGGAGAGTACTATAAGAGATATGTCCAGGGTTATTCTCGTTTAAATGAAATAGCATTATATATTATATGAAATATTATTATATGTTGGGTTTGATCAAGCACATTTTTCTTTTTACTGAAACTCTCAGGCTTCTTCCCATTTGACACGACAACCAAACATGGCTTCCGGTTCTCCACGAATCAAGCTTACATTTATCCAGCCATCAACCGGCCTAATCTAGAAATCAAAACTTTTGCGCATGCAACGAAGGTTTGATCACGCAAAGCATACACTTGATACATTTTTAACCATCTACATTTTTTTTTGTACACGAAAGCTTGTCTGGATGCTTTACATTCAAGTAAACAGGATAGAAAGCACATTGCCTAAAAAAATAGTTTGAACCAATTTTAAATTCGTCTTTTTGGGAAAATCGTCATGATCTTGACATGGAGTAATGTTGCAGTCAATTCTGTCTAAGCACAAGCTCAAAAAATAACTTTTATAAACGTTTGCACACTAGATTGAATTTGATGGTGACAATCGTGCCGTTGGGATTCGTTACTTCCGGAATAACCGCCATTACTACGCAGTTGCCAAAAACGAAGTGATTGTCAGTTCTGGGTCAATTGGGTCGCCACAACTACTCATGCTTTCAGGAATCGGTCCAGAGGCGGAGCTAAAGCCACGAGGGATCCCTATTAGATCGAATCTCCCCGTTGGGCAAAATTTGCAGGACCACATTATGGTGTATGTTGGACCGTTTGTTGTGGAAAATGGGAGAGGCTTCAGTGCTCCAAGGGACTTGAACATGGACACTTTGAATGAATATGTCGCCACTGGGGACGGTAAGCATTTATTTACATGGGGACATATTTGAATCCCCCTTTGGTCAACCTACATACAAGGAAGTTATCAATTAAATCCAGGATTGTGACGCTAGAATTTTCAAAAATGCACTCTCTATTATTGGGTAACTTGGGAGGGGGAATTGATAAGACCCAAATGGTATTCCCATTAAGAGGATTGACTGAAGCAATATTAACCCACATATTTCTTGCGTACTAGGTCCATTCTGCACGTTGGGGGTTTTGGGCGGTTCCATCAAATCCAGTTCAATTGCTGCTCCAAATTGGCCCGACATTTACATGAAATTTTTTACGATGGGAATAACCGAACATACGATAGTTGGTTATCAAGATGCCTATGGTGTTAGACCAGGCGTTTTGCAAAAATATTTCGCCCAGGATTTAGGAAAAGAGGGAATATTCGTAGCGGCTGTTTTAGGTCTTACGAAAACCCGAGGCGACGTAAAGTTACGGTCCGATAGTCCTTTCGATAAGGTCGATATTGACCCGAAGTACTTTTCTGATCCCGATGATATGAAGATTATGCTAGAAGGTAATAGAACCATGCGTATTACGGTTGATAAAGTATTTCCAATGCATAAATATTTATTTGAGAATACATGTGTTTGAAATTGTAGGCGTCAAATTTGCCCTACAAATTGGTGAGACCGAAGCATTCCGTAAAATTGGTGCGAGGTTAACTACTTCGATATTCCCTGGTTGCGAAAAATTTGGGAATGCTTCCAATGACGCCTACTGGGAATGCTACATCCGGCAATGGACACATACCGTGTATCATTACACTTGCACTAATCGCATGGGTACTGCAAATGACCCTAATGCAGTGGTGGATTCCGAATTACGGTACTTTGGATTTTTGTGTTCGAAATAAAATCAAAATATATTTGGTGGTTGTACAAAGTTAAATGTGTAATAATTGACGATTTGACGAAAACGATTTGAATAGGGTAATCGGCACAAAAAACCTCAGAGTTGTGGATGCATCAATCATGCCGAAAATGCCAAATACAAATACGAACCTTCCTACAATCATGATCGGAGAGAAAGCATCGGATATGATCAAGCGTAGCTGGGCGAGCAAATAACAAATCCGTGGACGCATTTGCAAACTACAGATATATATACACTTGATTATAAGTGCATATTCGTTTTCATCTACAATAATAAATATTATGAGAATCAATAGGGGTTTGGTGGAACACTTAAGGGATGGAAACTCTGTGGAATTGTTCAATCGGTCATTATTCTGTATTTGTTATTTTTACTCCCGTAATTGCTTTCCCATTGATCAAAATTTTAAGCTTGATTGTTGATATAATGCACTGACGGATTTTCTTGTCTAAAGCTTTTGTGCGATGTAATTAATTGCATCTTCTTTAATCTGTATATTCAGATAATTTGATCTAAGATAAATGATTTTCCTGTGATAAGGTTGTAAGCCAGAATGTCTGCACAGTAAATCTCTTCCTCCAGTTGGAATTCAATGCTTCTCAATTTGTCTGCTAATATGATTTAACACTATGATGTTTCTTATTTCTCGATAATTATCCTGAAGGGCTATTATGCCCAGCGTATATCACAAGATTTGAATCATACTCAAGGTTGCAATAATCACAGCTATTTCATTGATTATATGACCAGGATTTATCAGAATATATTAAGCAAGATTTAAGTTTCCGCAAAGTTAGAACTAATTATTTTAATTAGCATTTATGGATGCCTATCAAGCTGTTGAGCTCAGACGTTTTTGACGCCAACTATCCGTACTTTCTTTAAACCCGGAACTAATAATTATTATAGATATCTACGTCAATATTTATATTCCCAAAAAATAAATATAACGCAACTTTATTACAGAACAGTGTATTCTCAAATTACTGCAAGCAATAATCCTGCATATTGTACAGGATAATTATACATATTGATTTTGTATGTACGAGCATGTATATTTGAGCGAAGCCTTTTCTCTATTACTGAATTTCAAGATCGCTACAAGTATTTGCAATTTTCAAAGTTTTGCTAATTATATTTAAACCTCAAGGGTGGTTATGTACAAGACAGCGAACCGTATGGAGCAATATACATACATACATACACGTTCTCATTCGCACATACAAAAGTGTGATTTGTAAAATTCTTGAAATGGTAAAACTATATACACTTCGGTGGAACATTACATGCTCAGAGTACAGTATAAAAAGCAGTTTTGGGATTAATTAATGAAGCAATTTAAACCTAAATATTAGATTGTTTAGGGGTACACGTGTTGGGATGGGCGTGTTGGTTACATTTGGTAAACATACATACATAAATCGTACAGGTGAAACGTCAATCACTGGAGTTTATGTCTCACAGTGCAAAGTGAAATATTTATTCCACTTCCACTAATGAAATTATAAATATTATGTATATAAATATATTATATAAATATAATATATTCCATATTGTATAAATTATATGTATACAAATATATATTGAACCTGCTGGGGCAAAAAGTGTCCTTGTTTGTTTCTCAGACGAATAATACGGAAGTGGCAACGTCAGCTTGCATGCATGTGCATAATTATTATAGCGTATTTCTTTACCATAATGTAAAATGAGATACCTGGTCAGATCAGCAGCTGGCTGCAATGATTCGAAAATACGTTATGGAGTTAGAAGGATACTTTGGGGCGTTTCCTTGCCATTTGGGCTGATACATATTAGGTGTCACCAGGGTTGGCAATTGGCAAGAAATGGCATGGCCGTTATTGGTTAAAATCAGGTTCTTACCGGCTTGGTCCAATTGCTTGGGTTGGTATAAAATGGTCGTAATATTATCCAAATAAATCCACTGTCCAATGAAAACCGGTTTTAACCAAAACGTACCACCGGCTTGGCTAATATTACGCATGCATGATCATAGGGTTGCCAAGTGGTCAGAAATGGCCTGGTTATTATTTGTTAAAATCCGGATCTAACCGACCCGGACCTGTTGTATAGATTGGTATAAAATGGCCATAATTAATACTATCCAAATAAGTCCACTGTCCAATAAAAACCTGTTGTTACCATTTCTTGCCACTGGCTTGGCCTTTATTGATAAAAGCCGGTTTTTTGCCAACCCTGGGTGTCACTCATAGAATTTCATAAACCATGTTCAAATGAGAAATATGAACTATTTAATAAAGCAACATTGACATCATACAAGGAACCAGGACCACCGGGATTCCGAAATTGTCAATAAAATTGGCAATTAACAAACTGCCTATTTATATTACAAAGTATCTTGCGCTTCTGAATCCGACAATTCAAGTACTCTGTGGGCACAAAATCCGGGTAGTATAGTACCGGTACAAAAATTAATTAAAGAAATTGTGAACACTAGTAAAACATAATGTGAGCTTATGAGTAAAACATGATATTTTAAATAATTGTATTTGATCCACGTCGGGCGGAAAATTTGGCAAGTATATATTAATCTAATCCGGGTATCCTGTTATCTGATTGTGAGTTGGTTCTAAAAATTGTTTGTAATACTTGGTAAACTTGGTAATAGTTCAATCAGTCTCCATATTCCGATAATTTGATCTAAGATAAATAATTTTTTGTGGTGAGGTTGTAACAAGCCAGAATATCAACCCTTCGACTTGTACCAATACATAATGTGTTCATGTTCACTGTAAATCTCTTCCTAAGTTTGAATAAAGTACTTTTAAATTTTTCTGCTAATAATGATTGACAATTGAACGCTATGATGTCTTTTATTTCTCAATAATTCTCCTCAAAGACACATGGAAGACAATTGTTTTTCCGTTCGACACAATGGTTTGACTTGTGATTTTTAATTTTTTTCATCTTCTCCATTCCGTATTTTACATTCATTTAAATCTCAGTGAGGTGGGCAAATGGTACAGGGCATTTTATGAAATGGAGTGGAATGGTTGTTTTATATCTGAAAAAACGTTAAATTAAAATAATCAACCCAACAAAAGCTTTATAACAATTTTTGTGTTAATTTATTCAAGATTTAAGAATATTACAGATGTTTTAAATCGACGCTAGAAAATATTTTTATTCCATAATGAAATTTTGGTAAGTCCTGCCAACAAAATAGTGGGCTTAAGATTATGGTTGCAATTTGCAATAAGGTACTGTATGTGTAACTCGTAATCAGTAGTGTAGGTTTAAATATAAATGACGTCCCGTGATGAAAACCACAAGGTACACTCACAATCAGGTTATTTTGAAAATATAACGTTTAAGGCCGAACAATGACTTTAAATCCTTTCATAGCACCTTAAGTTACCTTAATAAATGTTTTGAACCCAATCGTATAATAGAATACATGGGTTGCATGTGACTTTTAAATCTCGATTATAAGCTTCCTGCTGGAAATATTTGAACTCACTTAAACATAGTTTGGTCTAAACTGGTTCCATTATTTGTATTATCGATCTCGTACGGCCACGGGAACGCTCATTGCACATCTAATGTGAAAGAAGTAGTCGCTATATGTAAGAAATACAGAAATTTTTTAAATGCAGGATACGGGCAGTTAATGCACACCTAATTAAGATGAAATTCCGAATGAATTACTCATCAGGAAAGAAATATTTTTAAAGTAACATAAATCAATTTAGTACCATTAGATTTTTATTTTTTACAAGAATATCAAATCAGTTAACCACAATTAGGTTTACAGTGGAATCAGAGATGAATTTTAACATATTCAGAACCATTCCATGATCAACGAAGTAGAAACTACCAATGTAAATCTTAATTGACCTAGTGCTGCGCAGGAATTTCTTGAAGAGAAGTGATTGACGTTGGCTTCCCCAACTATTCAAAACTTGTGTTGACCTCAATTGAACTTGTGCCAGAACAGAAAACATGACAATCAGATACGTGAGGATCAAAACAGCAGCAACAAACGTGATGAATGCAAAAGGGCCATCCAGTTTTATGAACCCATAAATACAGTAAACGCACCAGATCGAAAATAACCATTGGTTTGCTGGAACCACAATTGTAGCATAATTGTACATGCAATTAACATTCAAAATCTGAAGTTCGCGCCAAATCTTCATAAATTCCTTCGGTGTCCTTAGACAGTCGCGGGTTCGATACCGGTTTCTTCCTAACCTGTGATCAAAGCGCTAAAAAATTTACTCACATCTGTCACAACATATAAATACTTCGGGATAGCATTTGGAAACCACATGAAGGGAAACATTATAAAAATAGAATAGTTGGACTTATCTTTGAAATACAAATTGTCACGGTGCAATTCATAAAACATTTTTTGTGACAGGTTTTTAAAACAAAATTTGTAGCGTATTGTGAAAAAAACGATGCTTACTCCATTTCGTTCATAATTTCCAGCAAGCCAAACACATATTCAATGGCAGGGAACGCCTGGCAAAACATGGATCCAAACCAAATAAAAATGTAGTACATGGAAATCACGGTCTGGGAAATAACCACTAGTACAAACCAAAATTGTGGTAAAGCTCCCAATGACGTCAACAGTAGTGGCAATTCAGTATAAAAGCAAATTATTAGAAAAAACATAAACTGAATGACTCCGGATAGTCCGTAAATTGTGAGCTGAAAAAGCCCAGCTGGATCTTCCATCAACTCCGCAGCTCTGGAATTATTTTCCTTTTTTACCAAAAATAATTGCCCTGAAAATATAATTTACAGTATAGATTTCCCAATATACATATGTATGTACGTAGTAAGTAATACGATAATTTATTATTTCCTAACACACGCAATCTACTTACTGAAATTAGCGGCAAACTTTGTGTACTGAGAGAGGAACTGGGGCAACTCATACCGGGCACGAATGACATTGATATTTAAAACAATAGGAAATATAGAGCAAAGCGTCATCACCACTCCAATCATGTAGTTACTGGTGTCTAGGAAAGACTCTTGCTTCTTCCCAGAGATTTGTAGGGTCCGGATACCCATCCAGACAAATCCATTGATGCAGGCAATAAAACCGTATGTGCAAGTGACATAGCGTAATCTGCTCATGGATGTGTGAATACTTTTGTTCTTGGAATCCCACCAGTACGGCAGGTGACCCAAGTAAGTCCCCCAAACATATCCTATGATTATTAGCTTTTTGGAAAGAGGCCCTAACATTTTTCCAATAATTTCTAACAGATAAAGTACCACTTTCGCGCTCCCATTCCCACACAAAACTGTGAGTTGCAAAACTTGCCCGAATCGTAAAGCTGAAATACGCTTAGGTGGAACATTAAATTCTCAGTATTTGAGAGTTCAGTGTAAAAAGCATTTATAGCATTCCTTAATGAAGTAATTTAGATCTAAAAATTAGATTGTTTTGGAGTACAGGTGATGGGCTGGGCGTGGTGATTCCATTTAGTAAACATGTTTTCGTACTGGTGAAACGTCAATCACTGGAGTTTATTCAAGTCTGTGCATAGTAAAATATCTATTTCACTAATGACATTACATATGTATGTATTGTTCCTGCTGGCGAAAATCGTGTACTTGCATGTTCCGGAGACGAATAATATAGAAAGTGGCATTGCAAATATTTGTGTAACTTTTATAACCTATTTATTTACCAGTAGGTAAAATGAGATACCCGGTAGTGCTAGCTGATGGCTGCAATGATAGAAATATGTAATGGAAGTAGGTGGGCACTTGAGTCATTTCCTTGGTATTTGGGCTACTTCTTGGTTGATGACACTCATATAAGGACATAAATGACTTGCAGACACCTCCCCAATTTTTACACATGTCCTGAGATGGTCGATAGATCTCGCGGACAAACCCGGGCGCAGCAACCTACCCGGCTGTTGCAATCCCAGGAATGTGTAACTTCTTTGGACATCATTTGCCACCCTCATAGCCTTCCTAAGGAATCGGCTTGAAAAATATTTACTTCCCCCATTTCCTAACAAATTCTTTTCCAGATATTCTAATATTAACTTCAATTCTCCTGGTCAATATTTGATGACGCAGGGTTCAAAAACCTGAAGTAAATTTGGTTTCTTGATTGTCTTGTCACATTTTGATTTTCACACAAAATATTTTCAGGGAATGATTTTATGTTCATTTGTTTCCACCCCCATAGTTTTACTATAAGAGTGCTTATTCTATTGTACATATGGGGGGTTTTATTTTTTCAAGGTCGTCATATGCTGTGAACATATATTTCATTAAGCATACACATATTTTTATGTATACGCATTGAAATTTTGTCTGAGGTTGACATTATATACTGAGTTGGACGAGGACGAGAATTGGGTTGTCCATTTTTGAAAATTAAAAACGGTTTATTGTTAGTCTTTTTTAAATTCTGAGTCACGACAATCCAAAATGGTACCGTGCTGATAAAACAGATACATGATACTTTGCACTCACATAAGGTCAAATTGCATTCCGTAGGTAGCAACTCACTAATGGAGACTTGAAATGACGAATACGTAAGATTTAAATAACCGCAAAAGGCGAACGGTTCTCGATTCGATTCAGTCCTATCAGTGTAACAGAGTCGAACTGAACCGTTTATCACTGGACCGAACCGAAAAACAATTTTCGGTTAAGTCTGTGTGAATATTATGTATATTGTACCGTTACTCTCCCCCCGTCTCAACACCTGCTCATTCCTGTCCTAACCTGAATGAACCTGTTCATTCCTGTCTGAACCTGTATGAACAGGAATCATCCGGTTCCAACCTAAACCTTCTGCAGCCGTTACCTTTGCCAGGCTGAGACACACTCTCGTGCCCGTATATAAAGGATTCCTTCCTCATGCTACTTCAGTAGCGTCTCACTTACTATCACTACTCTCTCTCTCTCTCTCTCTCTCTCCACTTCTTCACATTCGGCTTTCTGAATAAACTACAAACTTTCCTATTCAATTATCGTCGTTAATATCTACGTACTTATTACGCTACCGCATAAACAGATATTAATGCATGGTGGCAGCTACGGTCGAATTCACACCAATTAATTACACACTAAAGTTTACACTTTACGGACTACATACTACCCACTTCCACATACGTCCCGTGGACACAAAACTTCCGTCCCTCTTCTCACCCTCATCATGGCTACTCCCGCCGCACCTCCAACGGACGCACTCAGACCTCCAGAGGCATTCTCCTATGACACCCCATCTCAATGGACTACCTGGATTCGTCGCTTCCAAGGGTTTGTGACACTTTCCAAGCAAACGGACGATGCATGGAAAATCAGTTCACTACTATATTACATGGGCGGAACCGCATACGAAATCTTTGACTCATTCCAACTCAGCAAGACGGATGCCAAGGATTACGACAAGGTATGCGAAGCCTTCCGAGCCCATTTCATTGGAAAACTGAACGTCGTTTTTGAACGCTTCATGTTCAATTCCCGAGTACAACAGACAGAGGAGAATGTGGATCAGTTCATCACGGACCTACACAAGTTGGCAAAAACTTGTAATTTCCAGTCCCTGCACGATGAGTTAATTAGAGACCGTATCGTCATCGGTATCTTGGACAAGACCGTATCACTACAGCTCCAGACAAAGGACAAATTGACTCTGGAAGAAGCCGTAGCCCACGTGAAGACCCACGAAAAATTTAAGAAGCAACAACCCACCATTTCCGGAGGAAATACGGATGTGGACCGAGTTTTTAGCAAGAAAAACTCCCAATCAAAAGGGAAGTTCAACAATAAAACATGGAAATGTTTTAATTGCGGAGACGTGAAGCAACACTCAAAGGACGCTTGCAGAGCCAAAGGAGCCAAGTGCAATACATGCGGTAAAATGGGACATTTTGCCAAAGTTTGCAAGTCAGCCAAGGACCAGGCCAAGCCCAAGAGTAAATCAAAAATACAACAAGTTCAGGAAGATAGCGACACAGACTCCGTGTTTCTGGGAGAAGCCACCCGGGCTGAAGATAACCCCAAGAGCAATTGGTCTACAGAGATAATAGTGGGAAATGTCCCCATCATTTTCAAGTTAGACACGGGAGCAGACGTCACCATCATCCCTGAGCACATTTTTGAACAAAACCTACCCAAGGCAGTCCGTCATTTACGACCGGACCACAGGAAATTCAGCGCCGCGAATGGAACAAATTTATCAGTTACCGGCAGATTCAAGGCCAATTTACTCTATAAAGACAGAGCAACTCAGGCGGACATTTACGTCGCCTCTGGCCTGAAACAGCCCTTACTTGGGCGTAATGAATGCCTAGCCTTACAGCTAATCAAACTTACAGTTAACTCAATTGACATGGTCGGAGCGTACACTACAGTACAACCCCATACTGAGTTCCCAAAACTATTTAAAGGGTTAGGTACCATGGCACAACCCTATACAATCAGGCTCAAGGACGGAGCCCAACCTTACGCCATAGCACAACCTAGGAAGGTTGCCATCCCTCTCCTACCAAAACTCAAGGAAGAGTTAAGGAAGCTCGAGCAGCAAGGCGTCATCAGACCCATAGATGAGCCTACGGAATGGTGCGCTCCCATCGTGGTCGTTAAGAAGCCAAACGGAGATATCCGACTCTGTAAAGATTTTACAAAGTTAAATGAATCAATTGCCAGGGAGTTCCACCCCATGCCGGTGGTAACCGAAACCATAGCAAAGATACACGGTGCCGTGATCTTCTCGAAAGGCGACAACCGCCAAGGGTTTCATCAAATCAAATTATCTGAAGAGAGTCAAAAGCTAACAACCTTCATTACGCCATTTGGACGATACTGTTGTTTACGATTACCATTTGGAATCAGCTCAGCCCCGGAACATTACCAGAAGCGGATGTCAGAGGCCTTAACAGGACTTCCCGTAATTCATCACACTGACGACTGGTTAGTGTGGGGGAAAAATCCGGAGGAACACGACAGGAACTTAAGACTAGTTCTCACCCGACTCCAGGAGAAAGGGATAACCCTGAATGCAGAAAAATGTGAATTCGGGGTTAAACAGGTCAAGTTCCTGGGACATATAATTTCAGCCAAAGGGATTAGCATCGACCCAAAACGGCTAAGAGCCATTACCAACTTACCTACACCAAAGGACACTTCAGATGTTAGAAGTTTCGTAGGATTCATCATGTACATTGGACAATTTATTCCAAACTTATCAACAATAATGCAACCCTTGTATGCATTATTACAAAAAGACGTCGAGTTTAAGTGGGGACCTGCAGAACAGACAGCACATACCACGTTAGTAGGACTGCTAACGTCCGCCCCGGTGCTGGCCATTTACAACCCAAATTCCCCTACTACCATTTCCACGGACGCATCATCCTTCGGCCTCGGAGCCATTCTTAAGCAACAACAGTCAGACAACACTTGGAGACTTGTGGCCTGTGCGTCCCGAACACTGTCCTCAGCGGAAACAAGATATGCCCAAATAGAAAAAGAAGGGTTAGGAGTCGTGTGGGCGTGCGAGAAGTTCCAGACTTTCCTCACCGGCTTACGGTTTCAAGTTGAAACCGATCATAAGCCGCTCCTCGCAATCCTCAAAACGAAGCATTTGGATGAGCTATCCCCTCGACTCCAAAGATTCAGACTACGTATGATGAGATACGACTTCACTATCTATCATACACCAGGGAAGAATCTAGTCGGAGCAGATTTCCTATCCCGACATCCCCTCCCTACCACGGGCAACCAAGACTTTACAATGGACTGCAACGCTGCCATTGAACTATTTATTGATTCCTTACCGGCAACGGACGCCAAATTACAAGAAATCAAAGAGGCTCAGCAGAAAGACGATACGTGCAAGCAATTAGCTGAGTACAGCCGTTCTGGATGGCCTCCTCTCAAGAATCTCACGGAGGAGTTCAAACTATTTCACACTCATAAAGACGAGATCACAGTACAAGGAGATTTACTGTTACGAGGCAACCGCCTCATCATCTTCAAGACCCTGCAATCAGAAATGCTCCAACGTGTCCATGCAGGACACATGGGCATTTCAAAAACTAGGGCCAGAGCCCACACTTCCATGTGGTGGCCCGGAATCTCAAGAGACATTCAAAGATTAATCAAGAACTGCCCAACGTGCATTCCGCACAGACAAGAGAGGAAAGAGCCGCTGATGCCCAGTGATTTTCCTCACAGACCATGGTCCACCATAGGAATGGACCTCTTCCATTATGAAGGGAAGAATTACCTAATAGTCAGTGACTATTATTCAAGATACCCAGAAGTAGTACTATTATCAAGTACCACTTCCGAAGCAATTATTTCACATTGCAAATCCATTTTTGCCAGGCACGGCATACCGGATATTGTCAGATCCGACAATGGACCTCAGTTTCAAGAGGCATTCAAATCATTCACAACCAAATGGGGATTCCAACATATCACATGCAGCCCCCATTATCCACAAAGCAACGGTTTCATAGAAGTCATGGTCAAAACCATCAAGGACCTGTTAAAGAAAAATCCCAAGGATTTTCAAGAAGCATTACTAGAGTACAGGAGTACTCCACTAAGCAACGGTAATAGTCCAGCACAACTACTAATGGGACGACGCCTTAAAACACGTTTGCCCACAATACCCAAGTCACTGCAGCCAAAAGCAGTAAATGCGAAAGCAGTAAAAGATTTTGAAACTGCTAAGATATTGAAAGGCAAAGGAAACTTCAACCAGCGACACGGAGTTGTCACTAAACCAGATCTTTCAATCGGACAACCTGTATGGGTGAAAGACAAACAACTATGGGGAACCATCCAAAGTCCAACAAAGGAACCACGGTCATACAACGTCCAGACTCCCCAAGGAACCTATAGACGAAACACCTCGCAATTATATCCCATGACCACCCCGGTTAAGAAACAGGAGTTCGTAACACCCCCGGAGGAACCACCATCCACACCTAGTCCAGCAAGAACTGAGATCATCCCCTACAGCATGACTCCCAGTCCCTTCAAACAAATCAAGACCCCAAGTCCACCCAAGGTCAAAACATTTACTCTCCCAGGATCAAGTAGATCAGATCCAGTGACCAAAACCAGATCAGGACGTCTAGTCAAGAAACCTGATAAATACGTAGCTTAAAAATTTCTCATGCTATGTAATTTCTTATTCTTATTCCTTACAGTTATAATGTTCTTATCTTAAAAAGAGAGGATGTGTGAATATTATGTATATTGTACCGTTACTCTCCCCCCGTCTCAACACCTGCTCATTCCTGTCCTAACCTGAATGAACCTGTTCATTCCTGTCTGAACCTGTATGAACTGGAATCATCCGGTTCCAACCTAAACCTTCTGCAGCCGTTACCTTTGCCAGGCTGAGACACACTCTCGTGCCCGTATATAAAGGATTCCTTCCTCATGCTACTTCAGTAGCGTCTCACTTACTATCACTACTCTCTCTCTCTCTCTCTCTCTCTCCACTTCTTCACATTCGGCTTTCTGAATAAACTACAAACTTTCCTATTCAATTATCGTCGTTAATATCTACGTACTTATTACGCTACCGCATAAACAGATATTAATGCAAAGTCCAGTGCCCTAACTGAATCGAATTGAAAAATCCTGGACCGAACTGAATCGTTCCGACCAATAGCGTGGTGGTTACATTTGTGTCCGGCCAACTGCCACAGCGGCCAAATGCCACTAGGCCAACCGCCCTATGACCAACTGCCATCACCTCACGAATTCGCGGCCAACTGTATCATAATTCCTGAAGTCACATTATAAAATTCTATGCTCAGTCACATGTAACAGCCCTGTGCTCAGTCACATGTTACAGTCCTGTGCTCAGTCACATGTTACAGTCTTGTGCTCAGTCACATGTTACAGTCCTGTGCTCAGTCACATTATAAAGTTCTATGTTCAGTCATATTATAAAATCATATGCTCGGTCTCTACCATGTGCATTAGCAAGGGTTTTTACCATGTGCATTAACACGTGTCTCTACCATGGGCATTAGTATGAGACTTTAACAATGAAAGTGGCAGTTGGCCATGGTGGCAGTTGGCCACGAGGTAGTTGACCAAAATTTTCGGCTGAGTTCTACTTTCCCGGCCACGAAATTGCCTTCCACCTTCCACCAGGATTTCCACCTTCCACTAGACCTGCCACTTGACCTTCCACTTGACTTTCCATTTGACATTCCACCAAAATTTTACAGGTTTTCCACCTTCCAGAACTTTCACTTCAATTTGACCAGATGGAAAGCCCTTCTACCTGGTTCCCTGTGTTAATTAATATATCCCGCTGTGTTCTGGTGCGTGAAACATCAGAAATTGCCAACTGGAGATAGTTAATGCGTTTCCCCCTGTGTGCGACTTTTCAAACCGTATACCAGCGTTATAATTTATTGGGAAAAGTAAGTCGCACCGCTAAGTGTGAGGCTACCATTAATCGCTAGTTGTTACGGAATTTGCTAAAACCGTCTTAAAATATTTGTTAAAAATCAGTTCACCTGTTTCCCCATGAGTTCTTTCGAACTACGTCGTTTTGCAGTGGTTGATTTTCATCAGTCATTTGACATAATTCTACCCAACGCCATCGAAATCTGACCATCATGCTTGTACATATAATGATATTGTAAAAGTAATTTGTTTGCTCAAAGGTATCCTGCATTTTTATAGTTAATTGCACGAGTTAGTTTTAACTTGAAAAACTCGAGTGCTTTCACCTCCGTGTTAGTTTTTCGAATAAAAATGCGAAACATAAGTTAACACACCAAAATTGATCCAAGACTATCATTTTAAGAATGTGGGTAATGTGGGCAGTCAAGTGGAATGATCAAGGGGAAGGTGGAAGGTTAGATGGAAAGTCCGGTGGAATGTCAAGTGGAAGTTTGTTGGAAGGTCAAGTGGAAGTTTGGTGGGAGGTGGAAGTCTGGCGGAAGTTACTTATGTATTACAGTGCTAATATATGGGTGAGTGGAAGGTGGAAGGTAATTCTGTGGCCGGGAAAGTAGAACTCAGCCTTTGGTACCACTACTACTATCACATGGAGAATATTGCAGAGAAAAGTAAACAGGCATTTTTGTTCAATACAGAGATAGAGATATTTTTCCGAACACGGGCACAAATTTCAACAGTACACAATAAATGTTTACCCTTCTATGAAATATCGTGCACGCGACTGTTTGCAAGGCTTTTAGGGAGATTTTCCAAAATACAGGGACTATAGTATATTTTCAATAATAAAATATAGAGATTATCCGGGTGCATTTCATAAAACATGAAAATTTACTAACTTTATGTGACAAAAAAATTATAAATGAAATACATAAAATACATATAATATACATATATAAAACATTACAAAAATATAATTGTTGGGCATCTTTGATACACAAATTGTCACCTTACGATACATAAAACATGCAAAATTTGTGAAAAATATAAATGAAAAAAACTTAACGTCAAGAGACAAATACATGACTTACTCCATTTCGTTCATAATTTCCAGCAAGCAAAACACGTATTCAATGGTAGGGAACGCTTGGAAAAGCACGGATCCGTACCAACTGAAAAAGTAGTACATACAACACGCCGTCTGGGGAATAACCAATAGTACAAACCAATTTTGTGGCAAAGTTCCCAAAGACGTCAATAACAGTGGCAATTCCGTATAAAAGCAAATTATTAGAAAATACATAAACTGAATGATTCCGGAGAGTACGTAAATTGTGAGCTGAAAAAGCCCGGATTGATCTTCCATCAACACAGCAACCCTAGAATTATTTTCCTTTTTTATCAAAAATAATTGCCCTGAAAAAAAATTCACAATATTAATTTCCCAATATAATACGTAATAAAAAATTTATTATTTACTAAGCACACAGTTTACTTACTAAAATCAGCGGCAAATTTTGTGTACTGAGCGAGGAACTGGGGCAGCTCATACCGTGCACGAATGACATTTATATTGAGGACAATGGGAAATATAGAGCAAAGTGTCATAACCACTCCAGCATGTAGTTACTGGTGTCACGCAAAGAATCTTGCTTCTTCCCAGAGATTTGGAGGGTCCGGATACCCAACCAGATGAAGGCGATGATACTACTAATAAAATTGTATGTACAAGTGACATATCGTAATCTGCTTATGGATGTGCGAATGCTTTTGCTCTTAGAATCCCACCAATACGGCAGGTGTCCCAAATAAGTCCCCCAAACATATCCTATGATTATTAGTTTTTTTGAAAGAGGTCCTAACATTTTCCCAATAATTCCCCCCAAAAAAAGTGGCACTTTGGGGCTCTCAATCGCACACACAAAAGTGTGAGTTACAAAATTTCCGAAATTGTGAAGCGACACTTAAGCAGAAAATTAAATTTCCAGTGTTTCAGAGTTAAATATAGAAGTGTTTTTGGGTTTCATTAATAAAGTGAATTAGACCTAAACATTAGAAGGTTTACGCTTTACAGGGGACAGGTGATGGTCTCCTGGGCGTGGTGGTTGCATTTGGTAAACGTATCTTCATACTGATGAAATGTCAATCACTGGAGTTTATGTCCCTACACAGTAAAATATTTATTCCATTAATGAAATTACATGTATCTACATATTGATCCTCCAGGCGCAAAACGTATGTATTTGTGTATTCTGGAGACGAATAATACGGACGTGCAATCCCTGCACGTATGTAATTATTATAATATTATAATGTATTTCTTGACCAGTACAGGGAAAATAGGATACCTGGTTTTGCTGCAGCGAATGACAGTGCAATGCTTGGACGCTAGCGCAGGAAGTGTTATTGTCTGCATGCAATCCAGTGCATCCTATACTGCACTGGAAGGCTGGTTCTTGTAGTTTAAGTAGTTTAAAAAAAAGAACTGACTATTAAATCTCCTTTTAAACCTGCCAATTGTGAAGTTCGATATGTAACGAGTTTTTGACACCCCGGAATAAAATTTGCAACAAAAAGTCACGTGCCTACCAGACCTGCGTTCGGGTCAAATATTTTGAGGATCCGAACTTGAACTTGACCTGCACTTGAACTTTCAAGTAGATATTTGTCAATACCCGAACTTGGCGTTTCGGGTCTCAGGAATTACTTGCCATACCAAGTCAAATCTTGCAAGTAATCTTTCCTAAACCCGAACTTGATCTGATACTTGAATGTCGGGTCCATAAATCTTGAGAACCGAACTTGGAATTGACTTGAACCCGAACTTGGATTTCAAGTAATTACTTGAATCTTGCAACTTTGTAGTATGAAGTCGCAAAACCATTCCCACGGGTGGAGCTAAGATTTTCAATTTCCATCGTCTCTATTAAATTCAGATTCGGGTTCACTCATGGCTTTTTCCTAGTGTTACAGCCTCACTGGACAATTTACTTCAACAGTTTTTCAAAAATGATGAAAAAATAGAGCAATAGTTTTAAGCACGACAATTTACAGAATACACAACAGTCACTCCATATGAAACTCAGCTCCAGCTTGTGTGCATATATCTGCAGGCATGGTTTCTAGTAGGGATAGCAATGGTCTGGTCCGGAACATTTATAATAATGGTTCGTCATTGGTCTGGTCCGGACCATTTATAATAATGGTTCGTTATTGGTCTGGTCCGAACCATTTATAATTTTCCTTTATTGATCTGGTACGGTCTGGTCCCAGATTTGTATGGTCTGGTCCGGACCATTTATAATAATGGTGCGTTATTGGTCTGGTCCGAACCATTTATAATTTTCCTTTATTGATCTGTACGGTCTGGTCCCAGATTTGTATGGTCTGGTCCGGTCTGATTCAACACTTGGACCACACCAGATACAATTGGTCCAGCTTCAGGACCAGACCAGACATGATCATAGGACCATGGTCTCAAACGTACGCAAAATAAAAATTTATGAGTTAACGACACACCATGGAACAAATTAAAACTGGCATTTATGGGGATAAAAGAAGAATTTGACTGGATGAAATGTAATTATTTAATTGCTCTCAATGGTGTTCTGGACCATGGTCCGGAGCATGGTCTTTGGTCTGGTCTGGTCCGGACGACTGGATCAGACCAGACCATTGGCATCACTAGTTTCTAGAATGTGTGTTGCAGAAGTGCGAACAAGCGAGGGCGAAGAACGCACAAAGTAATCAAACGTTGGAACTAAGATAATTACTTGAATCGGAACTTGAAAGTCCAAGTTCGGGTTCAAGTAAAGTCCATGCCCAGACCCGAACTTGAACTTGATCCTTAGTGCAAGTCAATTCTGCGGGCTTGCACTTGGACCAGAACCGACTTGAAGTGCCAAGTTCGGATCCAGCAAATACTTGAACTTGACCCGATTTAACCAAGTTGAAACGCTCATGATCCCGAACTTGCTCCGAACTTGACCTGACTTGATACTTGTCAAGTACTACTTGAACTTGAGCGCAGCTCTGGTGCCTACTATTTGGCTCGTCGGGATCTGGCAATTGTATTCATATCCTAGTTTATGATATTAACCCTGTAAATTTGTACACAAGTACCTGATCACATGCGAAATAGTATTGTTGGGTGTTAGGTCAAAGGATCAATGGCCTAGTCCTAAAATTCTACCCTTAGTTGTAATTCTCCCAGAGGCACTCACGAATCTGTGAATTTTCATTGGATGGGATGGTTTCAAGAAAGATCATTTTATTCCCATAGGGCTCTTGGCAATTCATGTGTAAGCATTTTTGATTTGGAATGTAATACAAATGGAAATGACGGGAAGTTCTGGTAAATCATTAAATCATTAAATATTTAACCGCAAGTTTTTTCAGCTAACAAGTTTGCAAACTTGACCATGTATTATTGATTTTGTATGGGTTTACTACGTCGGCTTTTTCTATTATTTTTAGCGATGATGTAAAAGGAATATTCATACCATATTTCTTAGGCTTCAAAAGCGCATTAAACAAAGGTGGGCCTTTTCATTACCCTAGCCTATATCCTGCCTATAATATTAAAATCTTCTGCGGCCAGTGCGGCCCCCTTATAGGCCCAGAATTTCAATTTAAGATTTATGCCCCTATCCCTCAAGGCTGGTGGAAAGTGCCTGCCTATAATCCTATATAGGCTATTAGCGTAAGGGACCGCCTGCCTAGAAATTGCCCTAGCCTAGAAGACACATTACTTTCCCCTAAACCCCTGGATAATTATATATACATTATTAATACTTTCCAATGTGTATATTTACTACCCGTGTAGTAACAAAGTGCACATGATCAGTTAGGAGTTTTACGATAGATCCAGCGTACTCTACGCAATCTGAGGTGTACGCAATAATCGGTGTACGTGCGGTACTTTCAGCATATCGTACGCAGACTTCCGAGTAATAGCGTTGGTTACTTTTGTACGCAGAATACTGCGTCATGCAATTGAAAGTACACGCAAATACCCACGCATAGTATGTATTAACATGCAAAAAAAGTTTTAATTTAAAACACGTTTTACGCCTTAAATACTTCCAAGTACACTAATCTTACCCCTACATCAGAAAGACCGTAAAAAGTACTATATAATCACCGCTCAGTTTTTAGTTTCACCGTGCACTTTTTAGATAAATTGACTTGTAATTTCAGTGTTGGATTTCAGATGCTGATAGGGATGAAGTACAATAAAAATAACCCCGTCTTTTGAGACGAGAATATTTATCAACCATTTATTCAACTAATTTGCACGTATTTGCAACAGCAAAAAGGCTCACCTGTCATTGAAATAGATAGGTTGCAAGTTTGGTTTGCAATGATGACTTAAAAGTAGCCTTCCTTATTAACTATGCGGTTTCAAACACGAAACAAACCTGAATCCTGACTTTGAAGAGGTGGCAAGTCATGCAGTCAGGAAGTTATTGCTGCATATGGAATATGTCATAGTGCCTTCGTTAACCGCAACGAGGTGCTTGGAAGACCTAATCCGAGTCGAGCTACATTAATTACATGTAGTTTAATAAGTCTCAGTCAGTCGTCCAGGATGTTCGCTTCAGTCCTAGTCAGTCTCATTGTCAGTCTTCGTAACTTTGCCGTTTAATCAGTCTCAGTCTCAGTCAGTCCGCAGTCATGTCCTATGCAGTCTTTCCTCTGAGTGAGTCCAGGAGTATACATCACTGGCTGTGGGTAGTTTCAGGAAGCCTAGCCTATATTCCCTAACCCCGAGAAGCAATTTTGAGACCCTGCCTATATAGATTTTCATCCTAGCCTATATTTATTTTGAGCCCTAGCCTATATCCGTGCCTATATTTCTCATTTTTATTTTGCACCCCAGATCTGGGCCTATATTCTATCCTAGATCTGGGATAGGGGCCCACCTTTGGCATTAAATATAACGTTTAAAATGTAAGTGCTTCTTTCGGCTGTTGCGAATGTTGCGTTGCGACCATCATATAATCAGTGGCTGTCCAAAAACGGCAATAGTCGATAAAATGCAACAAATGCACACCTAAATGAATGTTAACTTTATCCCAATGCTAAACTAGTAGAACCATTTCCGCCAAAATTAAACATTTTTTTAGCTATTATCATGAGGAGCAGCTCTGCCAAATTTAAATGAAATCCGTACTCAGTGTATGTATTAAGGAACATGCGTAAAATAAATACTACGAGCACTGCACAGCCAGCATTTGCTGGCTCAGAAAGGCAGATGTAAATAGGGAAGGCAGTGTAGTTGAATTTAATGCAATAGCTAGCTGCGCATAGCTACATATGGTCGTCTATACAGCTAGAGCGCGCGAATATTTGATTCTTACGACCACTTTCACTTTCACTATCCACTCCTTCAAATTAGAAGAGAGGATTGGCATATTACCAGCTGATAAAGCTAATAATTCTAGAGTCATCATGGAGAAATAAAATGATTTGCAAATTCTAGACGTAATTACAACCAGTCCTTATATTAACCTACAACAACATCCAACATCATAAATCATAATTACAAAACCAAATAAAGCGAAGGGCAAATAAAATCAACAAGGGCCAAATACAACTTTGCCGCACGCAGCTTTCACTGGTGACTCATTCCCGGAGCATCATCAGGGCGGACTTTCAAGGGAGCCTTCAAGTATTCTGTTATCACAAACCACAACAAAAAACCTTTATCAACAGATTGACTCTCTCCAATGCATAGTCATTTGCTCAAATGCCACAAGGATTAATTGTAAATGATTACGTTACCTTGATTTTTTTCAATTTCCGATCCCTCCCTCACTACCCCCCCCCCCGCCCCCACCACCAATTCTTCGAAAATCCTTTCGGGAATTAATAAAATTCATAATATACCTTAACATGACAAGGATGAAGTACATTAATATTTCAGCGGAAACTCTGCCTGATTACCAGAGACTCTGAATTTTAGCAATTTTGTGTTCCTAAAGGTAGATTTCTAAACCAAGAGCGGATTTTTCCTTCCCATTTGCTCACCCAGTCCCAATGCTACTCATCCTCATCATTTCCCCTCCCCCTCTATTGAACTATAATGAAGGGTGCCTAATGGGGTTTTTTACCTCATCCCATAAATATATTAATGATATTTGATAAGCAGCATAAGCACACTCTCGCCATATTTTGGTAGCTTTCCACGAGTACAGAATTGTATTATGTCTTATACAATTTCGTATTTTTTTCATGTCTTGTATGTTTTTCTATTCAAAGGAATCGTTTCCAATTTTTGTGGGTCTGTGGTTTGAGAGTTAGAACCCCCGAACCCACCTTTAACACCCTTAAAATCATATTGTAATCCATGATGGGTGTCCATCCTGTAGAGTTTTTCAGACGGAAGTAATCTCTAAAAGTTATTCACTGGATTTTTTTTCAAATAGGTACACAATTTTAGACAGGGATGAGATGACTCTTCTAATAGTAACATCTGGAATACTTTCTGTATTCAGTGCATCCTGTTTTTAGAGATCATATTTTCCAGAGCACATCCTCGTACCCAAGATCATCTGGACGTAATACTTGAATGCGCCCTAAACATAAACTCCGGTGTTGTTGTTGTGTTTGATCTGCTCTGACTCATTGAGCGGAACCGCGGAAGGCACAGACGCGTTTTTGTGATGACAAAATTTAATTTTAGGGAACAAGGGAACCATGAGTAGAGTAGGACTTGCCCAGTAATAATCTCCCGGTTTTTATTTAATTTAAAATTAAAAAAGCGAAGACACTTTCCCGAAAGCATGTGACCTGTGAACTTCTAGTGATTGCCAATTATTATTCCCCAGTTAATTTATTTTAATGAGCATTTTATTTGTCAAGTCTCATTCCCTATTCAAAATATCTTCAGGTTTCGTGACTGTTCCGGTACAATTTCTTAAGGACACATTTTTGTTTCAACTATTCCACGATCGTGCTTTCAAGAAATATTCCCATTTTTTGGGAAACAATAGGACGACCCAATGGTGGTGGGTTCGAGGTCAGGTCAAGTACTATTGCTCCAATAGTGGCTTCGGAGCTTCCCCCCAACAGGGGCAACCGGTTTTGGGAACACCAATGGCCAATGCCCGAGTGTTGAGTGTGGCGGAAAAAAATGATGCGGCCAAGCGGATTGGTGAACTCTTAGCCGGGGGGAATGGGAACGTCCGGAGGGTGAGTTTCTTTAACGAAATTATTAATTACTTGAATATTTGAAGGTATTTGTATGGGATTAAATACTGGATTTATTTTGATAGGAGTAAAAGAGCAGTGTGTATGTACTTGACCCTCATGGATTTTTGGGAACAATTGGTGGAAAGGCACTATTTGAGGAATAGATTCGGATCTGGAAGAATTTTTTGAAGCACACTCTATAGTTTCAGAATGAGAGGTCAAATGTCATCAGGACGAGAGCCTATTTCTTTCTCCGGTCTGGCCCATTAACGCAATTTGTACTTGAAAATTTTTCAAATTTTAAGGGCTCGGCCAGTCCTGTGAGCAATGACGAGATGAAGTGACCTCACGTAACTTCGAAAATAAAAGAGTGCTGGAGAAAATTCTTTCAGATCCTTACTCTACTCCGAAAAGAGTGCTTCTGGGAGTGTCTCAATAAAACACGGGATCCGTTAGTTGGGGATTTTTCTATAAAAGGAGGTCCAGGGGGTGGTTGGATGAGGGAATAAAAGAACTTCGACCTTCTGAAGGCAGATCAATGCTTGTAGAGAAATAAATGAATTGGACTGTTTCGAATCCGAACCCCAAGCCCCAGAATTAACCTGCTAATTTGGAGTGCCCAAATGTCGAAGAATATTGTGGCCAAAATCCTTTTTTGAAATTGTCATTGATTTTAAATAGCTTACTTTAAACATACGAGTGTACCTGGTAACTGTGCAGTTTCTGTAGGGACTTCTGGGAATTATTAGAAATTACTCGTAAAAGTATAGCTTTAATTTTTGGGGAATATGTAAAAAGTTGAGAAGTTGTCAAACATGTGTTAAGGAAAGTTATAATTTTGCATTTTGATCCATTTGTGTTAGGTTCCATCGGGATATATAATTTAGGAGCCTAGTTATGCATACCTTTTGGGTTAAAATACTTTAAATTAATATTTAATTTTGGTTTGTTTGTAGAGGGAAGGCCGGTCGAAGTTCAATAAAATCTATGAATTTGACTGCCGCGTGATGGGTAGACCGTGCAGAATGTCTATGACTTCCGTCTCGGGTCATTTACTTACCCACGAGTTTCCTGGTCAGTTCAAGTCATGGCAGAGTCATGACCCCGTTGTGCTGTTTGACGCCCCTGTCCAGAAGCAGTGCCCTCCTAATTATCAACAGATCAAACAAACCTTGGAGGAACAAGCGGTCCACAATGAAATTTTAATTATTTGGACGGATTGTGATCGTGAAGGCGAGAATATTGGCTATGAGGTCATTCAGGTCTGTTTGGCGAAGAATCCTAGGCTGAAGGTATTCCGTGCTAAATTCTCCGAAATCACTTCTGCTGCTATATCAAGAGCTATCAACACCCTTGGTCAGCCCGACTTAAAAGTTAGTCAGGCGGTAGATGTGAGGTCGGAGCTGGACCTTAGGATCGGTAAGCTTATATGCTTGAGAATTGCCGTTTATCATTTTTGAATAGTAATGTAATGCAATTTTTAAAAATGAATGTTATTAATTTTGTCTTGGAATAACTGTAATTTGTAGTAAATGTAATAATGAACTTCTTACAGTTCATAATTTTCATGTGATGGAGTAGACGATTTTTAACGTTTGGTGTGTTAATAATGAATTAGGAGCCGCCTTCACTCGTTTTCAAACCTTAAGACTTCAGAGAAAATTCGCACATCTTAAGGAGCATCTGATCAGTTATGGTAGCTGTCAATTTCCCACTTTGGGTTTCGTAGTGGAAAGGTACAAGGCCATTCTGGCTTTCGTCCCGGAGGACTTCTGGAAAATTGAAGGCATGTTATTAAATTCACTAAGCTTGGATTGATTCGTGTTTTAAAATCAAGATTACTCTAGTTATTTTCTATCAATTTGAATATTTACTTGAGTATTTGAATCACATCAATGTACATCTCATAATTAGGTTAATGCAATATGTGACAGTAATTTTTAAGCGTTTGCCTGAAGTTAGGTACTGATTCCAAGCTAATTGTAAACATAAAGAATATATTTGTGCATTTGTTGTATAAACTAAAATATGCACTTACAATTAACTACCACCGACCTGTCCCTTGGCCTTAGCCATTTGATACTCTGACTTTAAATTGGACCAGTTCGATTCTAGCCTTAATATCGGACGGTGTACTACATTAAACTGAACTAATTTCAGTAAAATTTACTTGATTGTACAGATTTGATATCATCTCTCTCTGTTGTTAGTTGCAACCCGGTGAATAAGTTTGCATACTAGATAATGCTATATTATATGATTTTTATATTTGTTTTTAGTCAGCTATTTGGCTGATGGTTGTTCCGCCAATTTCAACTGGGGGAGGGTCCGTTTGTTCAATGAGCGAGCCTGCTTAAGTATCTTTGAAAAAATATTGGACAGTCCGACGGCAACTGTGGTCAAAGTGACGAATAAACCGAAGAGCAAGTATCGGCCGGTAGCCCTTGACACTGTTGTAAGTTGAAGTTGAATAATTATTGGAATCATCAGCGAGTTTTTGTATTATTTAGCCTTGAGGAAGTAGTGCTTTATTGGCAGTTCATTGCAATATGTACGAAGAGCTTATACCACCGTGACAGTTTCTTCTGAAAATTCATCACATAAGTACAAATTCTTCATGGAGTGTATTTCTGATTACGTAGGAATTTGAAAAATTGGCCTCTCGAAAGCTCAGAATAAATGCGAAAGAAGCCATGAAGATCGCTGAAAAGTTGTACACGTCCGGTATCATCAGTTATCCTCGAACAGAAACGAATATTTTTCCCAAGAGCTTGAATCTAGTCCCTTTGATTGAGAGTCAGACCGGTCATCGCCAATGGGGAGGTACATACATAATATTAAGCAATTAAACAGCTGCGTTAAGGTCCCGAATATAATAGTAAGCAAGGAAGGTTGAATTTTTATTATACACATGAGTTTCTTTTTTCTTTTCTTGAAAACAGTAGATTTATTTCAGTGAGTTTTATTTTATGCGCCGATCACATAGAAGAGCAACAAGAGTTGCCTTTTTGTTTTGTAACTTTTTTGTGCAAATATTTTGGGTTAGGGTTAGCCGTAATTCTTAAAAAGTAATTTTCAATCTTGTATCAAGGTTGTGTTTTGATACTTTGCTTACTTTTTCCTGAACGCAGATCCATTAGCAATTAATTGTTTTATGTTCATATTTTGCTTTTTTGATCAATTAAACAGGTAAAAACTATAACTAACCTGTTTTTTGGCATAGCTTTCGCTAACAACTTGCTTGCCGAGGGACCGAATCCCCGAAATGGAAAAAAGTCTGATCAAGCTCATCCTCCAATTCATCCCACGCGCTTCGTGGATAATCTCACGGGTAACGATGCCAAAGTTTATGAACTCATTGTTAGACATTTCCTGGCATGTTGTTCGAAAGATGCACTGGGTCATGAGACTACCATTGAGATTGATATTGCCGCCGAGAGGTTCTACGCTCATGGACTTGCTATTTTGGAACGAAACTACTTAGAAGTGTACATTTACGATAAATGGTCAGATAAGGAATTACCGAACTTCACTGAAGGGCAGCAGTTTCAGCCGTCTGATATCGAAATGAATGAAAGTCAAACTTCCCCTCCGAATTTACTAACGGAAGCTGATTTAATATCTTTAATGGAGAAACATGGGATAGGGACCGATGCCACTCATGCGGAGCATATTGAGACCATTAAAACCCGAGCGTATGTGGGTATGGATGATGGCAAATTTGTTCCTGGTTGTCTGGGCATGGGCCTTGTAGAGGGCTATGATTCCATGGGGTTTTCCATGTCTAAACCATATTTAAGAGCCGAGTTGGAAGCTGATTTAAAAAGGTCAGTTTAAATGTAACTCTATAAAAATTAATCCCTGACTTCTTAAACCCCTAAAATAGGTATTCTTTTCCACTATATCCCAGATAGTAAAGCGTAAAACTAAATCTCATTGCATTTTTATATTAAAGAATCTGCGATGGAGTTAAAAATCCAGACGATGTTCTACGTGAGCAAATCCAAAAGTACAGGGAGGTTTTTGTTGAAGCAATTAGGCAGGTACGGTCATCTATCTATGCAGTCATTTAACGGTTAATATAAGATGTTAAAAATTCGAGCTACTTGCATGACATTTCAGCTAACAACTCTTTTCATTTGATCTCAGGCAGATAAAATTGATCAAGCTATTACCAAGTTTGTCCCGGCTGGAAGCGTTCCTCCTACGAATCACTTCCGTGGTGGTGGTTCAGGTGGAGGGAGCGGTTTTAATCCACCTCCACCTCGACAACCAATGCAACCTCAAAATAATCAAAGTAACAGACCTACTCCTCAGTATCAACCCAGGCCTGCAAGGGGAGTCACTCGTGGAGGTAATAATTCAAACAGAAGTAGCAGGGGCAGAGGTTCATCCAGGGGTCGAGGAGCTGGTCAAAGTTCTACAAGGAGGTGTGGTGCCTGTCAAACACCCGGTGAGTAAAAACAGGTCCCATTTTTAATATAGATTAACTTACTACCTAACTTTTAGCTATTGTGAGTACAAAGTACGGGTAAGTTATATCCGAAAATGGTAATTTCAAACTCGCATCAGGCAACACTGCGTTGGTGTTACTTAAAACTCACATACATAATAGATCTTCGTGCAGGTATGTCATGGATAGGTCTTCGTGTACTGTATGTATGAAGCACATAAAGTAAACTTTGAACTGAGTAAACTGTGTAAAAGAAGATACAAAGAGCGAAATCAGGTTTTTAGCAGGTATTATTGAATATAATTAACATAAAGCTGCCCCGCATGCGTTCACTCAAAGATTGACGGGCACAAGCTCAACTGACGGAAGTTTCCTGGTCTTATAGTTAGCTCGATATGCGCGCTATATAATTTTGTTCATTATTGCATTTCTTTTTTTTTTTTTTAATCTGAAGGTCACACGCGTAGGAACTGCCCTCAAGAAGCCAATAATGCTGCAGTACCAGACGACTTTGATTTTGACTTCGATGACTAGTTCAGCGTTGCAATCTGTTCTTTTATATTTTTATAATGTTGGCATTTCGAGTACGAATAGTGGAACCCATATTGTATTTTATTCCGTAGTGTCGGTAATAATTTAATTAGACTTGTGCATAGAATAAACCACAAAAATCATACACATATGTTTTCTACTTAACCTGAAAGACACTCCTCAAGACATTTTATGAGTGTACTAAATGCCTGTTATTTCGATTTACTATTGTTACAATTTAAATGAATACTTTTCGTGATACGTTTCGGTCTCAAGTTATATTGTTTCTCCGTCATTTTAATATGGTCTTGACGCAACATTTCGTCCATATGCTATGTTGTTAATTCTGAGTCGTTGTGATCTGGTTACTTTGGTTGGAAAATGACATATTCTATGGAAAACGTTTAAGTAATTACTGCTACAAGTAACTCATGTTACAATTAATATATATTTCTCACATTCGTTAGAACCGTTCTATTTAGTGAAAATAAAAAAAAAACAAGGTGAACTGATTCCATCTTTGAACTAGACGAAAGTTGAACTGCTTACCGTTTTGATAAATAAGACAATCAAGAATATTTGTTCTATGAATGGTATATTTAAACCTGGGAGGCCTAAGTAATAGTTACTTGTCAAAACTGTTGGATTAAGTTAGGAAATAATACAATTGTAGGCAATAATTTTAGAAGCCAGCTATTGCATGCTATCCGCCAATGGCAGATTTGCATGACTTAAGTTTCTGCACAAAAGGAAGCTTTGGTTCTGACAATTATAAACGAGAATAAAATGTGAGAGGGAAAAAATCTTTTGGGTGTAACATTACCCTCCCCCTTCCATTGTTTTTCTTGAGAGAGAAATCTTGTCATTTTTTTCCTCACCCTTTTTCTAAAATGAAGGTCTTGGGTTTAACATAAAAAAATATTTCCTCCCAGCCAGTATAGGGGATACAAATATAAATCATGTAATGTCATCACTTTCAAGCTAATTCTCCAGATTACCAGATTTCTCAAAATTCAATTTATTGGCGAAAGTCAAGAATTTCAGTCATAATCGTCAAAATAATATGCAAAATAAATAATATCGCAAAATCCAAGCCAAATGAACCAATGCTGTCAAATAGGGTTTTAATAAAGTAAAACACTGATGTCCACTGTTTGAAAATATTCATAATATGCCACACAGTTTGGGATTTTAATCGTTGGCCACAATATTTGACATATGCAATGAACCAAAACGCTATAATGCAACCCCATGTTTGCTACAGGACAAAATAATTTAAAATACTTTTATGAATACCAGATCGTCCATGAAAAATGCGAACATATTTGACCTCGTCTTCCGCATCTAAATCTAAATTTTCCCAACCTCCCTGACTCTTTTTACTGGTCATGGAGACTATTCTCAAACAAGAAGCATGGCTTAGTTCATTTTATTCAACAAAGTCATATGATATTAGTCAAACAACATTTTGACAAGGGGCAACACGTTTTGAAGACTGAAATTTTGAGTCATAGGGGGTGAAAAATGATTTGCCTTACCTGCATACAGAAAAATTTTAGCATTTGCCATGCAACTATATATGTAGATATGTGTACCTCACATAGATGTATTATACCTAATCATTTAGCTAATTTTTTGCTGCAGTTTTGCTAGTATATTTTGTTGTTAGCCTTGGTCATTACAGTAAAATTTGTTTATAACGGAATCGCAAGGGAGCTTGGATTTTTGTCCGGTATAAACATTATTCCGTTATATGATTTTAATGGACGTAATATGTCTATGCAACTACGTCTGGTGGGGATGAACAAATGTGTCCGGTGTAATGAGAATTACTGGCAGAAGATTGTGAAATAATTTTGGTCAACCGTAAATTTGTTTATTTGAGAAGTTGAGGGATGGAATTAATAAAATATTGATCTTCCATAACACTTTTTGATGTGACAGAAGTGAATGCGAGATATAGAAGAAGATGCATTCTAAAATCAGTAAAAGTATATACAAATCAGAAGAGTACGGTTTTATGTAAATTATTGTACGGAATCTTAAATTGGACTAGGGTAATCTCGTCATGTTTTAATAAGTTGTGCAATAAGTGCGGTCTTGACAGGTGTGTTGCTTCTTATGTTTACAAAACCATAACAGTACACATTTGTCGCTACTTGTAGACAAATTAAATTGTCAATTCATGAGCATTCGTACATTTCGTCACAAACTTCTATACTATATCCTTCTTACTAAAAGCTCCGTCGTATAGTAGTGATGGTTGTCGTCCTTATGTACATGACATGTTGAAGTATAGCGATTAATTTTTTTCAGTTATAGTAACCAAGTGTGCAACTTAATTCTGTCCAAGTCAACAAGAAATAATCCCATTCAGTATATAAAAAAGTAAAATAGAGAGAGAATAGAAGTACCGCAATACTAAACAAGTTACCGGCAGTCTACTATGATGCATTTTGGAATTTGTATGGATAATTCAAATAAACTACCACTTGCTTATTATGTACGAATTTGAATTTAGTACAGTGTGGCTAATATAATCGGTCATCATCTTTTAACCAACACAAGTTCAAACTTTGGGTAAATCTTGCATCAACACATGCCCGACGTTAAATGATTAAAATGATGTAGCTGTCATGTAATGATCTAGTGTTCTGAATGTCGCAAAAAATTTGACCCTTTCGTGGTAAAAACTGAAGTGACGTTATAATCAAGAACGTATGTTTACATCTTTTGTAAATAATCAATTTTTGTAAGCCATGTTTGTATGTTTCACGTCACGTGAACAAAATCACCAAAAAATAGCCTACAGTTATGTACATATACTTGACTGGTTCATTCAACTTTAATAATAGATAGTCCACTCGATTTAAAAAATAATTCGTCACTAGTGTTTGACTTTAACGAGAACGGGTCGCTGTCCTGAATATATTGAAATTACACTGGAAGACTGAAAATAGCTACAGCCTTTCTTGCAAAAATACTAGCGACATAATGTTGAAACGTGTATTTTCCTATAATCAAAGCCTTCATTCCAAAATTTTGTGACCAGTTCTAACATTTTAGAAAAGTTCTCCAGCATAATGTATATTAATAACGACAGTTTCAAAGCAAGGCTGGCTGCCTAACATTTGGTCAGCTTAAATAGATTAATTACCGTTTTAAACACAGCATGTATAACCTTTGTTTATCACTACATTTAATTTTTTATAAAAATATTTATACCCCGGGAAATCACATTCATTTTAAAACATCTCTGAAATTTAATTTTTGTCAACCGGCCTACAGGCAATCTAAGATAAATTTACAAAAACATCAGATCCTATATTGACCCACAGTCTATTAATCATCACGAGAAAATCACAATTCTCGGTGAATCAACAAATAAGTTATCTTAAATAGCCGTCAAGCACGCTATTTGACACTACCGGGACTAATTTTATATCAAATCACAGACTGGGTCAGTTTGTTTAGTATTCATGCATTAATAATGCTTAAATTAATTAAGCAAATAAATTTTCACCCGAATTTCGACGAATTCCTTCTCTTTATTTGTGAGAACATCAGTTTAAAGTTTAAGTTTCGAGCTACTACCCTTGTTAACTATTGTATTGCTCGTCATCCCAATTTGGAAAACGATGTAATCAGTGAATTGGGCATAACCAACAAAAACAATTGTATTTTGTTGCAACGAGTTTAAAATAAGCATGCTCGATTAGATTTGTTTAAATACAATTTTACAGATTTCCACAACGCTGACAGGATTATATCTTCTGGATCGTGTGGTAAGAGAACTGCCATGCTAAACAGTGTTTACTTGTGATGAATGTTTGCCTTTTGCGTTAACACAACGCTCATCCCCAAGTAACAATAATCCAGGTATTTAATTCTTGCTCGTAATATACATAATGTCCGGGTATTGATTTCCTTCGTCTCTTTCGTTTACTGCTAATTGGATTTCCTTACCTCTCAAATGTAATTGCGTGCGGGTTTTTACTACTTTCTTTCCCGGTCCAATTAACTCAATAGGATTGTCTTTAGATCTTGATATCAATGGTAAGAGCAATAACGCATGTCCTCTCGTTTTCTCATCACCAATGTGTCCTTTTAAGATGAATACTTGGACCTTCTAGAACATTCAATTTCCAGCCTCGCTATACCAGAATATTCTGTATATTTTATCGCTAAGATTCGAACTCCTCCCGACTAAATTTATCGAATAATTAATCTTACTCCCCTTTTTGTTCTCAAAGTTCTTATTTTAGTTAAAAAATTAACGTAACTGAATCTTCATCTCTTCCTGGCTTCCTATTTGCACAATTTCTTTAACATATGTATCTGCGGCTTGAGATTATCCCATGATTCTCGTCACCAGTCTGGTGATTTCCTACTCGGTACTTAATTAAATGGATTTGAAATTCGTGTTTATAAACAGTTGGAAATTAATTTGCTTGTAATTGAAATTACGCGGAAACTCATTTCGTTAGGAATGAAATTTCGTGTTTTAAAACTAAACGGAATTCAAAGTATTTGTTGGGTAGCCGCGCAAATCATAGTAACCTAATGATTTTAAGTCTTTGCCTACTTTCCATGAAAAATCGTTGTTTCGGTAATGGACGCAAACCTCAAATAGGTGGTATATCAGATTCGTGTAAATGTAAAACTATGAGCATTTAAACTTTTCCCACACCATTAGAATTAACACTACAGGTTACATGATTACCCAGATCGCCTCCAATTCCCATAATGTTGGCATCAGGAGATGATAACACAGTTTTAGTATTGTTTTCTATTGTACACACAACAAACATTTATGGGGAATTGCGCTTGAATATTCAACGTAAAAAAACTATAAATAATTCAAACAAGTCTTTATCGGACATGGCTAATCTACATCCATCCGATTTAACGGCTCTGCTTCTATAAAAGGTTTCCCGCCAATAAAGATCCCAATCTAAGTGTTTGGAAATCCTTCTAGGGACGTGAAAATGACCTGCCGACCACTATACTGAAGCCTGCATACAATTAACACGGTTGTCTACACCTGAACACACTATAATTTGCGAGACCCCGCAAAACATTTTATACCCACCGTAAGATTCGGATTCACGCAAAAACAATGCATTCGCAAAAATTATCACACCTGAACAAATGAAGGATTTTGGCGTTCGACATGGCCTGACATAAGAGCTGTCGAAAATATATTCCAATTTCAACTTTTAAAATGTTAAAAAATTATAAAATACCAACAAACATATAAAAAATGCATTATATTATATAACGAATTTCTTGATTTTACTAAAGTTCAATCCTCGCAAATTTGCCTGGTTCAACTACGGATTGACACTCCAGGTGAATGCAAGGATAAACACAGTTACAAACCGTTTTATGGAAACGTCTCCCCAGATTAACACGTCGAGTTCTGGGATTTTGAGCCCCCTATTACCGGCAGAGATTGTAAAAGTAACACATTCTACTATTGCCTGACATACAATTCCCTGGATCTACTTACATTGAGGGTTAATATGTACGCAGACCCCTTGCACTAACCTACACGACGTTTCTTTGATATAAAAGGAGAGTCCAAGAGGACAGTGTCTACTGATCGACATGTTAAGATCGACTGTAAAAATTTCGGATTTTCCAGGTTATAGGGGTGTATGCTCAGTTAGAAATGCGGGATGATTATATATATTTGCCACACATAGCAAAATAAGCCTTTACATTCGAACCTTGATGTAACTTTAAAGCCTTCCCGGTTCCACGATGAAATTTAATTAAACGCACACAATTATAACAAGATTATAACTTAACATATAAACCCAATTGATAACCCTTTTGAACGGGGACGGCATCCCCGTTTACCCCTTTAATATATACTGGATAGGGTCTAAAATGTACATCCATGTTATGGATAAGTTCGGAGTTTATTTGGGTATGATCCCGTATCTATAACTGCTACTTTATCTTCCTTCCCTATCTTAACCGGAACATAAAGTAATTTATTATTATCCGTTGTAATTGAGTAGTAATATATATCTCCCGGATCATTATTTATTTCGGCGCGGTGGTCTCGCGCTGACGCCAGTTTCCCGACAGTATTTTGCTATCATCTCCGTAATTAACTTCTCCCGACCGGTCTGATTACGGCCCCATGAAATTTGTTTCTAATTACCACTTTGTGCGAGGGGTCCTTGTAGCTGCCCCGTCATCTGATATAGTTTGGTCCAGCGCTTCTTTTCGAAACGACCTCGCTTCCCGCAATAATAACAGCCAGGTTGGTTCTCATCACTGCTTCCGGAGGAGAGTCTATAGCCAATCTGTCCAGACTGAGCCGGTTGCAAATTTCCCCGAGGTATTCCGCTTTAACTCTAATTGGTCCAACCTTATCGCTGTCTCCATGTTTTCAGCTTTTATACTTTCTAAAGCCTTGGGTGAGATGTCAGATTTCTCAAGTAGTAGTTGTAGCTATTTATTAATTGGGTCCTTCTTTTCCGTGGTCATAGTTTCGTAAGGATCGCTATGTCTGGATAAATTTTTCGTATCGGCCACATTGCGGGCCGCTTCTAGAAATTCCCTGGGAGTCTTAGGTCTTTGTGGCAGAATTCGATCAATAACGTAAGGGGTCATCCCAATAATTAGTCGCATTACTCTTCTAGCCGGTGATATCGTGTCTCCACTCTTGTCCATTAAAGTCGTCATGTCGTAGTAGTAAGATTCTATGGTCTCAGTGACCTTATACTTCCTACCATCCAACCTTAAGTCTGCTACTACATACTTAGCTAATGGTAGAAATGCGTCTATAAATTTCCCTAAAACCCTATTCCATGATATCGGTATTACCACTCCTTGGTCATCTAACGTAGGACTATTTTGCCTCTCTGTCAAAAAAGTCAAGTACCACTTAAAAACGGTTCCTGTTAGTACATGCTACTTGATGCAATATTGAAGTAATCTATGAAGTCAGCCAGGTCTTAGCAATCTTCTCCTGAATATTTAGAGGGACTATTATTAATTTTGCTGGTTTTCCTGCCATTTCTGTTTAACTTGTCCAGTTTTAATCTTCCAGTTTATAATCTAATATGAATTTCAAAATTGTCATTGAAATTTTTCCGAAAATTTTTAATCGTGACAAATTTTAATTTCGAAAGATTTCAATCTTTCAAAGTTTTTAATCTCAGAACCAACTTTCGCGTCTCAACATAAAACAAATTCCCCGAAAAATTTGAAATCTCACAAAGTTCAAATTTCGACAAATCTTTAGGTTTGGTAAAAATTACACGCCTTTAAAATTCTAATCTCGAAATTTCTATCTCAAAAATCGCAAGTTACAAAAAAATGAATTTCGACAAATTTTCAATCAAAACAAATCTAATTCTCGAAAAATTTAAAATTCAAAAAAAATCTAGCTCGAAAAGTTTTTAATTCCTAAAATTTTTAATTTCGAAAAATCTTAAGTCCAAGACAATTTTCAGTTTCGAAAAACTTTAAATTCCAGAAAACGTTTAATTTCGAAAAATTTTAAATTCCAGAAAACGTTTGATTTCGAAAAATTTTAAATTCCAGAAAACGTTTAATTTCGAAAAATTTTAAATTCCAGAAAACGTTTAATTTCGAAAAATTTTAAATTCCAGAATAATATTAATTTCAAAACATTTTAAATTCCAGAAAACGTTTAATTTCGAAAAATTTTAAATCCCAGAATAATATTAATTTCAAAAAATTTTAAATTCCAGAATAATATTAATTTCAAAACATTTTAAATTAAAGCAAAAATTTATTTTCAAACAATTTAAAATAAAAAATATTGTTGATTTCGATAAATTTTAAATTCCCGAAAATTTTTAATTTCGAAAAAAAAATTCCAGAAAAATTATAATTTCGAAAAATTTTAAATTCCAACAAATTTGTTGTTTCGAAAAAAATCTAAAATAAAAAAATCCAATTTTCGAAAAAAAAATCGAAAGAATCTGGCCTGACTTTTCAAAAAAAAATAATTTCGATAAATGGCGAATCGATTTTTGAACTTACAGTACCCGTAAAATATTATCACACTAAGTGCAATACCCACAATAAAATAATTAATTTCCATAATAACTTACAAGTGGTGTAGTATATACCAAAAAATTATAACAATCAAGACGATTAAAAGAAGTAGCGTGGTTACGAAACCTATCTCTAAAATGGGTGGACACAATATTGCCTACATGTACCAGCCTCTTTTAATTTAACTGGTGTATTAAATTTTTCCGAAATTTGGAACACTCTAAACACCCTGACAATTGAATTGACAATACCTTAGTATAGGAAATAAATTCCAAGCCCACACAATGTGATGTTTCGCTACACTGATCTATTTGGTAAATTTCGGGAGCAGAAATATCGTAAATCAGATCATAGATTTCACAATGCAAACGTCCTACAATCTGGACTTCAGTTTCCCTACACATATCCTGATATTCCTACTAACTAGCAATGTCTCACGATTTTTTTTTAAATAAAAATTTGTATTCAAAAACATATTACTGACCGTAACGTGGCAACCCAAAGGCTGTCCTCGCGGCTCCGGGATGTTATTCCTGAATTTCTACTCACTCACCTTTTTTTCACCGTTTTGTCCGTATCCCCATTTTTCTTTCCGTTGCTCACTCAGTTTTTTACTCAATCTTGTCCATTTATACACCGTACTTGAGTTTCTTTCCAACGTCCCTCACTTTAGTCCACTAAATCACTGTACTAGGATTCCCTTCAGATGTTACTTACTTTTGACTGTTAGTTTACTGTACTACGATTTCCTTCAAAGCTAGTATATTGTAGAGTTTCCTTGAAATGTTATTCACTTTATTATTATTTTTTCTCCCTTTTCTCCCTTCTCTCTTTCTCTCCCCTTTACTCTACATTCTCTTTCTTTTAAAACTTGGGGTTATACTTGCTTAGTAGCTCGACTTTGGTACGTTTTTCTAGGTTCCTAATAAATTTCATATTTCCTAAGTTCCTGTTTCCTAATTAGCTAATTGTACTTCAGAGTACCCCGCACCTCCACCATTTGATGCGTAACAAATCTCAAAAAAATAATAAAGAAATGAAGAACAATTCGGGCCTTCTACAAAATTGCGAAGATTTTATTTAAAATTTCTTAAATTTTCACTAAATTACGATAAAGAAACAAAGTTGTTTCTTTTTTATTTGGATTTTCTAACAAATAAACAGAACTTGAGTACAATTCAGTTGTTCATACAAGTTATTCTTATAAAATCCGACAAATCTTTACAAAAGTCTTAAAACTTTCTTCAACTTTCCGACCACCTCCTACAAAATGGTATTAACATTTCTAAAATTTCTTAATAATGTATACAAGTTGTACTAGCAAAGTTCAAAATATTCTTTCACGAGAGTAAAAGTCACAATACGACAATTCGGGAGGAAAATGAGAAACGTCGAAATCCTGGAGGACATGATCTTACCCTTGAGATCGGTAAGTATTGAGATCAACGGTGTCTGTTCTTACATTTTCCGGCATGTTTTGTACTCAGTTGGACCTTTAATCTCAATTCTCATTAAAACATTTGTCAACTTTTCATTACCAACCAACTTGACAAAATAAGACTCGCCCCCGTCATCCTGGCGCCGAACCAATGTCTTTTTTCCATTTAAACACATTACAATACATACGTGGACACGCAACAATGCAGTCAACTTTCTCCCCTTAAATTTTACTTGTACCACTCCTATTTAATTTCATGGTACAAAATTTAGTAAAAGTCAGCCCCTTTCGAATGGGATTATTTCCTTCCACACGGTTGACGTTAATGCCTCTAAACCATTTATAGTTCCCCTTTTAGGTTCAACCAACAATATTTGGGTAGGACAACTGACTCTCTAAATACTTACATCCAATAGCGTCTTACGCACTAATGTACACTCATTTTATATTTTATTTCTATCTTACGCATGAGAGAAAACTTTTCCCCTCGATGCTCATTTGATTTGCGCTGACTAGACAACAAATCCCTCGCAAAGACTAAATGTGCTTCACAAAGCTTTATCGTAAAGATGTCTAACCTAAAGCTTCTACTTGTACATTTACACTTCCCCCTTTTTCTTTACTAAACTTGCGTATCAAACACTACTTATCACACAAGTTCTCTTTTCCTACTCCAAATTTCCGTATCAAATAAGTTCATATATAAATATGAATAGATATTGACAGATGAATACTTGTTTAACATATATAATACAAAATATATAAATATACATCGTACTAAATACCCTGCACCTCCACCAAATTGATAGGGGTGTACTCAGCTAGATCGCTAATGCGGGAGGTTTTAATATCAACTACACATAGCAAAAATAAACCTGCACAGTCGAACCTTGATATAATTTAGGAGCCTTCCTGGATCCAGGCTGAAATTTTATTAATTCAGACAAAACTATGACAAGAAATAAGCTTAACATATAATCCCAATTGGTTTTCTAAGTAAATATCCTAACATATGTACCTAAATTCCAAAGCTAAAAGCGTAGACATGACTGACAAAAGACCTGCTGTAAAACAGATTGTTTTTCTAAATTTTCCTCCTTTTCATACATATGTACATCTAACACCCGACTATAAATACTAGACCGATCATAAAATATTTTTGTTTGTGTTATGCTTTCCAAAAGTAGATATGGACTTAAAATAAATTCATTTCAGATTTCTTAAAATACTGCAAAGTCTTAATATAAATTCATTCAAATATTACATCATTTTCACAGTCAAAAATCCTCGCGACAAATTTCATCCTATTTCAAACAACTTCTCCATATGTTCAAAAATACAAATTTAGTGTGAACTGTCCTGTATGAGGTTTTCACATTCAGTTCTCTCGCTAGAAAAAAACAGTCTTCCCTCCCCGTGGTTGGGTCTGTATGTACAGTCTTCATACTCCTACATCAGTCTTCCTCTGCTCCAGTCCTACTCCCTCGGAAAGTCTGTATATGGGCTCCAAATGTTCTCCCTCTTCATCTGTCCTCTTGCCTTCCATTTCCTTGTTCGTTTTTGTCCCCGTGCTGAAACTTGCTCCTCTGCTTGGCTCCCTTTTTTCTTTCTTCCTCTCCAGGTAAATTCTCTCTCTGCTCCCATCCACTATTGCTGTATCTCCTCTGTACTTTTTCTCTGAGTCTTCCCTTGTCCTCACGTCACTATGCAGCGTTACCACTAAGGCTAAATAGTCTAAATTAGGGACATCTCAATTCCCCCACAACTACACTATTTGAAATAAGGTTAACATTTTTAAAGTCTTTATTCTCAAACTGATCTTTCTCAATTGGTTTCACATCGAATTTAATAATGGGCCTGCTAATATCCTGCGATTGTTCATATTGAGGGTACTAAACCTCAATGCTCAATTGTCCTAAGGAATATTCGAACTTTATTGGCAGAGGTGTCGTAATGGTAACTACATTGTTCACTGGCACCGGTATTAAGTATTCTTGTTGTGTCAAAATACTTAAGCCTGACCTCACACACACCGATAAATTTAATGAGTCTGTGTAGATAGCCATTGTTATTATTTCCTAGTCTTGTTCTTCCACTGGATGGTATGTAAATGAGGGCGTAATTCCATGTAGGTATCGAAATGTGTACAATGCCCCATCCTCGAATTTAATATGGACATTGTGAAACATGTGACTATGAATTAGATCCTTATGGATCCGCTCGTAAGGTAATAGCACTGTTTCAACTTCTGGGGTCCTAATAGTATCGTTTACCCTATAGGGATACTTACAATAGATAGTCAGTTCATCCTAGACTAGATCCATAGTATATGGGTAGATGGTTTTCAAATTAATTGTAATTCGTTTGTTGACAATATCTGGGATAACAACACAGCCGTCATATTCCTAACTATTGTAGGGACCACAGAACTCGGAAAAATCTTTTAAAAGTACTTAATTCTAAACACAATTAGTTAAAGGCTCTCAACTAATTTTACAAATCCAGGGCTATGCTCTTAAATACATATATCGCTCTTATATATACGTACAATTATTACATACTTAAACGTTACTTATCAGTTTTTCAGCAGTTACGACTCGCAAGGCAGTTCGATTTTGGCACGGTACTCAAGGATACGGCTTTAAGTCCAACGTTAAAATCTTAGTTCCTTACTCAATTAAATAAGAAATTCAATTAGATACACGTATACAAAGGCCAAATACATACATACCCAATTAATACTTATTCATTGGAGTACCCTAGAACTTGCATAACCGATTAAATACATGTTTAACAGAATATTTCTGTTTAACTAATTACCATATAACTTGCATAACATATTAAATACTTGTTTAATAGAATACCCTCGTTTAATTGTATGCCCCGCACCTCCACCAAATTGATACGGGTGTATCTCAGCTAGAAAATGCGGGGAATTAATTATACCAAACATAGCAAAATTATTTCCTTATTAACGAACCGTTGTTTAAATTTGGGGTATCTTCTCGCGTCCATGATGAAATTTATTGAATACACAATTATTACAAAAATTCAACATAACATGTGATACCAATGGATTTTCTAACATAAACTATTAATTATAATTACACAAGTATATTAAAGGTTAATTACCTTATCTTCAAATTTGTACAACTTATAACTAACAATTCTTTATTAAGTCATTAAGCCTAAATATCTTTACAACATGTACAAGTGATATTTCTTTCTGTCTCAGCGTTCTATTATTCCCAAACTATAATTAACTACCTGTAGATGGACGAACTATCCATACTACCAAGGCTTAACTAATTCCTTAGGTCTCTTTACTAGACTAAAGCTAAGTTCTCTAATTCTCAAATACTAACTTAAAAGTCCTAAGAGATGTTCAGCAGAGCTTTCGCCCGCTTCAGGTCTCGATACTCAGTGAATCTTTAACCCTTTCTGTTTTCCTATTTATACTTTTACCTTCCCTTAAGCATTAGCGGCTTGAGATTCCCATCCGCAGCCGGTGTTTTTATTACTGGATTTAATCTTGGAGAACAAAATCTCATCAGACTTTTTACGAGAGGCGCAACGACATTCTGACACCGAAAGTAACATAAATACCTATTTTGGACAGTTATTTCTTTTTCCAAAATCTCTAACACATGATAATACATATGTGTCTAGGTATTGGTTTTTACTGTCTCCTCTTTTACTGTTAATTGGATAATTTCATCTACTATATTGCAACTTTACGTGTCTTTTCAGTCTTATTTATTTCCTACACTTGATCCCAGTTAATTGCCTTGAGATCCTAGCCTCGGCGGACGAAACAATAACGCGTGGCAATGATTGTGCCCTAGTTTCTGCCGGTGTTTGAGAGCAATATCTGGACCTTCTAGAACATTCCATTTCTAGTCTGGCTATTCCAGAACATTATATTTTTATTCCCTGACTAAGAATAACATCCACAAATGTTTATTTTACTCTAAGAATAAGTTCTTCCAGAATGCTCCAAGCATTTTCTGGCCATCCTATTGATTAAATTAAGTCTACGCCCATTTCTTAAAGCATACGTATTTTAAAAAAGTACGTAACATCAAGTAGATGGACTGACTTTCCATTCTACTCCTAATTAATAAAACCTTTAGTTCTGACTAGAGCTTCGATCTTAAATACGAGCTCTTCTAAATCTCAAATAGTAAGTAAACTCAAAACACAATAGAAATATAAGAAAGTTACAAGTAGGTGGGACAACTTTCCCACACTACAGGGCCTGAAATACCGAAGACTCTAGGAGAAGTTCAGCAGATATAACGCTCGCTTGACGTCCCGATATCTATTGAATTTTGAACTCTTTCGGTTTTCCTATTTATACCTTTGCATTCACCAATGCATTAGCGGCTTGAGATTCTCATCGCCAGCCTGTGTTTTTATGATCGGATCCTATTTCAGATAAGAAAATCTCATCAGACTTTTTCCGAGCGGTGCACATGAATTTTGGCGCCAAAGGTACCATAAATACCTATTTTGGACAGTTATTTCTTTTTCCAAAATCTCCAACACTTGATAATAGTGTCTACGTATTGATCGTTACTGCCTCTTCTTTTTACTGTTCATTTTATTTTCTTATCTACCACATCGTAAATGCACGTGGCTTTTACGACTTATTTATTTCATCCACTTAGCAAAAGCAAATTGTCTTGACATCCTAATATCAGAGATCGGAGCAATAACACGTGTCATCGTGTCCTCTCCTCAGCGAGTGTTCATTTAGGATCAATATTGCGACCTTTTAGAGCATTCTATTTCCAGTCTGGCTATTGTAGAACATTATATTTTTATTCCCTGGCTAAGAATAATGTCTACAAGTATTTGTTTTTAGGCCCAAGAATGCAATTTTCCAGAATAATCTAGATATTCCCTGGCTAAGAATCTGATTTCCCTGTCCATCTTATCGATTAATTAGGTCTACGCCCCCTTTTTAACCATACAATGTATATATATATATATATATATATATATATATATATATATATGACGTATACGTATATATGAATAGTACATATATCTACGAATAATACACGTATCTACGAGTAATACTCATTTATTTATATATACACGAATAGTACACATACATATGAAATATGCATATATAAAAGTTACTTAGCCAATTGCGAGTTTTCACTCGCTTGGCTGCTCGAATTTGGTACGTTTCTGTAGGACAATTCTTTAAATTTATTTTTAAAGTTTGCTTTAATATCCTAACACGAGTATTTAATTAAATACACACACGCATACTAAACGCCTTGAAACTAAATACAATATATAAATATACATACTAATAACACCCCGCACCTCCACCAAATTGATAGGAGTATAGTCATAATAAATACTGGATGAGAATATTAACTTTTCATAGGTAATTAAATCTTTATAATCAAACATTTCGATGTAGTTTTAACACTTAAGCTTAACTTTATCTTTCCGCGTCCAGTATAAATTTTTATTAACACACAATTTCTTTTAAAATAAAATGGCCAAACATATTTATCCAATTGAATTTCTAAATTAACCGTTTCTAAATATAATCATTCAAATTACAAACTTTCTGATACTACTTCTCTAAAAATGTCACTTGTAACCATGAAAAAATCAAATTGGTTCCTACAAGTCCGCTTTCTTTTCCAAGTCTGCGTTCTTTTCTAGGCCTGTCCAAATGCTATATGGTGTGTCAACTAACCCTCATTCAATAACCTGGAATGCATCTCTGTATCAACCTTTTACCACTTTCCTCAAAGACATTTAATAATATTTACGTGGTAATTAATTTTAAAAAATCTCAGGGTATAAAAATATATATTGTCATATATAGTCACATAAATATTACTTACTAAAAATTTTAAATTCCAACAAATTTGTTGTTTCGAAAAAAATCTAAAATAAAAAAATCCAATTCTCGAAAAAAAAATCGAAAGAATCTGGCCTGACTTTTCAAAAAAAATAATTTCGATAAATGGCGAATCGATTTTTGAACTTACAGTACCCGTAAAATATTATCACACTAAGTGCAATACCCACAATAAAATAATTAATTTCCATAATAACTTACAAGTGGTGTAGTATATACCAAAAAATTATAACAATCAAGACGATTAAAAGAAGTAGCGTGGTTACGAAACCTATCTCTAAAATGGGTGGACACAATATTGCCTACATGTACCAGCCTCTTTTAATTTAACTGGTGTATTAAATTTTTCCGAAATTTGGAACACTCTAAACACCCTGACAATTGAATTGACAATACCTTAGTATAGGAAATAAATTCCAAGCCCACACAATGTGATGTTTCGCTACACTGATCTATTTGGTAAATTTCGGGAGCAGAAATATCGTAAATCAGATCATAGATTTCACAATGCAAACGTCCTACAATCTGGACTTCAGTTTCCCTACACATATCCTGATATTCCTACTAACTAGCAATGTCTCACGATTTTTTTTTAAATAAAAATTTGTATTCAAAAACATATTACTGACCGTAACGTGGCAACCCAAAGGCTGTCCTCGCGGCTCCGGGATGTTATTCCTGAATTTCTACTCACTCACCTTTTTTTCACCGTTTTGTCCGTATCCCCATTTTTCTTTCCGTTGCTCACTCAGTTTTTTACTCAATCTTGTCCATTTATACACCGTACTTGAGTTTCTTTCCAACGTCCCTCACTTTAGTCCACTAAATCACTGTACTAGGATTCCCTTCAGATGTTACTTACTTTTGACTGTTAGTTTACTGTACTACGATTTCCTTCAAAGCTAGTATATTGTAGAGTTTCCTTGAAATGTTATTCACTTTATTATTATTTTTTCTCCCTTTTCTCCCTTCTCTCTTTCTCTCCCCTTTACTCTACATTCTCTTTCTTTTAAAACTTGGGGTTATACTTGCTTAGTAGCTCGACTTTGGTACGTTTTTCTAGGTTCCTAATAAATTTCATATTTCCTAAGTTCCTGTTTCCTAATTAGCTAATTGTACTTCAGAGTACCCCGCACCTCCACCATTTGATGCGTAACAAATCTCAAAAAAATAATAAAGAAATGAAGAACAATTCGGGCCTTCTACAAAATTGCGAAGATTTTATTTAAAATTTCTTAAATTTTCACTAAATTACGATAAAGAAACAAAGTTGTTTCTTTTTTATTTGGATTTTCTAACAAATAAACAGAACTTGAGTATAATTCAGTTGTTCATACAAGTTATTCTTATAAAATCCGACAAATCTTTACAAAAGTCTTAAAACTTTCTTCAACTTTCCGACCACCTCCTACAAAATGGTATTAACATTTCTAAAATTTCTTAATAATGTATACAAGTTGTACTAGCAAAGTTCAAAATATTCTTTCACGAGAGTAAAAGTCACAATACGACAATTCGGGAGGAAAATGAGAAACGTCGAAATCCTGGAGGACATGATCTTACCCTTGAGATCGGAAAGTATTGAGATCAACGGTGTCTGTTCTTACATTTTCCGGCATGTTTTGTACTCAGTTGGACCTTTAATCTCAATTCTCATTAAAACATTTGTCAACTTTTCATTACCAACCAACTTGACAAAATAAGACTCGCCCCCGTCATCCTGGCGCCGAACCAATGTCTTTTTTCCATTTAAACACATTACAATACATACGTGGACACGCAACAATGCAGTCAACTTTCTCCCCTTAAATTTTACTTGTACCACTCCTATTTAATTTCATGGTACAAAATTTAGTAAAAGTCAGCCCCTTTCGAATGGGATTATTTCCTTCCACACGGTTGACGTTAATGCCTCTAAACCATTTATAGTTCCCCTTTTAGGTTCAACCAACAATATTTGGGTAGGACAACTGACTCTCTAAATACTTACATCCAATAGCGTCTTACGCACTAATGTACACTCATTTTATATTTTTATTTCTATCTTACGCATGAGAGAAAACTTTTCCCCTCGATGCTCATTTGATTTGCGCTGACTAGACAACAAATCCCTCGCAAAGACTAAATGTGCTTCACAAAGCTTTATCGTAAAGATGTCTAACCTAAAGCTTCTACTTGTACATTTACACTTCCCCCTTTTTTCTTTACTAAACTTGCGTATCAAACACTACTTATCACACAAGTTCTCTTTTCCTACTCCAAATTTCCGTGTCAAATAAGTTCATATATAAATATGAATAGATATTGACAGATGAATACTTGTTTAACATATATAATACAAAATATATAAATATACATCGTACTAAATACCCTGCACCTCCACCAAATTGATAGGGGTGTACTCAGCTAGATCGCTAATGCGGGAGGTTTTAATATCAACTACACATAGCAAAAATAAACCTGCACAGTCGAACCTTGATATAATTTAGGAGCCTTCCTGGATCCAGGCTGAAATTTTATTAATTCAGACAAAACTATGACAAGAAATAAGCTTAACATATAATCCCAATTGGTTTTCTAAGTAAATATCCTAACATATGTACCTAAATTCCAAAGCTAAAAGCGTAGACATGACTGACAAAAGACCTGCTGTAAAACAGATTGTTTTTCTAAATTTTCCTCCTTTTCATACATATGTACATCTAACACCCGACTATAAATACTAGACCGATCATAAAATATTTTTGTTTGTGTTATGCTTTCCAAAAGTAGATATGGACTTAAAATAAATTCATTTCAGATTTCTTAAAATACTGCAAAGTCTTAATATAAATTCATTCAAATATTACATCATTTTCACAGTCAAAAATCCTCGCGACAAATTTCATCCTATTTCAAACAACTTCTCCATATGTTCAAAAATACAAATTTAGTGTGAACTGTCCTGTATGAGGTTTTCACATTCAGTTCTCTCGCTAGAAAAAAACAGTCTTCCCTCCCCGTGGTTGGGTCTGTATGTACAGTCTTCATACTCCTACATCAGTCTTCCTCTGCTCCAGTCCTACTCCCTCGGAAAGTCTGTATATGGGCTCCAAATGTTCTCCCTCTTCATCTGTCCTCTTGCCTTCCATTTCCTTGTTCGTTTTTGTCCCCGTGCTGAAACTTGCTCCTCTGCTTGGCTCCCTTTTTTCTTTCTTCCTCTCCAGGTAAATTCTCTCTCTGCTCCCATCCACTATTGCTGTATCTCCTCTGTACTTTTTCTCTGAGTCTTCCCTTGTCCTCACGTCACTATGCAGCGTTACCACTAAGGCTAAATAGTCTAAATTAGGGACATCTCAATTCCCCCACAACTACACTATTTGAAATAAGGTTAACATTTTTAAAGTCTTTATTCTCAAACTGATCTTTCTCAATTGGTTTCACATCGAATTTAATAATGGGCCTGCTAATATCCTGCGATTGTTCATATTGAGGGTACTAAACCTCAATGCTCAATTGTCCTAAGGAATATTCGAACTTTATTGGCAGAGGTGTCGTAATGGTAACTACATTGTTCACTGGCACCGGTATTAAGTATTCTTGTTGTGTCAAAATACTTAAGCCTGACCTCACACACACCGATAAATTTAATGAGTCTGTGTAGATAGCCATTGTTATTATTTCCTAGTCTTGTTCTTCCACTGGATGGTATGTAAATGAGGGCGTAATTCCATGTAGGTATCGAAATGTGTACAATGCCCCATCCTCGAATTTAATATGGACATTGTAAAACATGTGACTATGAATTAGATCCTTATGGATCCGCTCGTAAGGTAATAGCACTGTTTCAACTTCTGGGGTCCTAATAGTATCGTTTACCCTATAGGGATACTTACAATAGATAGTCAGTTCATCCTAGACTAGATCCATAGTATATGGGTAGATGGTTTTCAAATTAATTGTAATTCGTTTGTTGACAATATCTGGGATAACAACACAGCCGTCATATTCCTAACTATTGTAGGGACCACAGAACTCGGAAAAATCTTTTAAAAGTACTTAATTCTAAACACAATTAGTTAAAGGCTCTCAACTAATTTTACAAATCCAGGGCTATGCTCTTAAATACATATATCGCTCTTATATATACGTACAATTATTACATACTTAAACGTTACTTATCAGTTTTTCAGCAGTTACGACTCGCAAGGCAGTTCGATTTTGGCACGGTACTCAAGGATACGGCTTTAAGTCCAACGTTAAAATCTTAGTTCCTTACTCAATTAAATAAGAAATTCAATTAGATACACGTATACAAAGGCCAAATACATACATACCCAATTAATACTTATTCATTGGAGTACCCTAGAACTTGCATAACCGATTAAATACATGTTTAACAGAATATTTCTGTTTAACTAATTACCATATAACTTGCATAACATATTAAATACTTGTTTAATATAATACCCTCGTTTAATTGTATGCCCCGCACCTCCACCAAATTGATACGGGTGTATCTCAGCTAGAAAATGCGGGGAATTAATTATACCAAACATAGCAAAATTATTTCCTTATTAACGAACCGTTGTTTAAATTTGGGGTATCTTCTCGCGTCCATGATGAAATTTATTGAATACACAATTATTACAAAAATTCAACATAACATGTGATACCAATGGATTTTCTAACATAAACTATTAATTATAATTACACAAGTATATTAAAGGTTAATTACCTTATCTTCAAATTTGTACAACTTATAACTAACAATTCTTTATTAAGTCATTAAGCCTAAATATCTTTACAACATGTACAAGTGATATTTCTTTCTGTCTCAGCGTTCTATTATTCCCAAACTATAATTAACTACCTGTAGATGGACGAACTATCCATACTACCAAGGCTTAACTAATTCCTTAGGTCTCTTTACTAGACTAAAGCTAAGTTCTCTAATTCTCAAATACTAACTTAAAAGTCCTAAGAGATGTTCAGCAGAGCTTTCGCCCGCTTCAGGTCTCGATACTCAGTGAATCTTTAACCCTTTCTGTTTTCCTATTTATACTTTTACCTTCCCTTAAGCATTAGCGGCTTGAGATTCCCATCCGCAGCCGGTGTTTTTATTACTGGATTTAATCTTGGAGAACAAAATCTCATCAGACTTTTTACGAGAGGCGCAACGACATTCTGACACCGAAAGTAACATAAATACCTATTTTGGACAGTTATTTCTTTTTCCAAAATCTCTAACACATGATAATACATATGTGTCTAGGTATTGGTTTTTACTGTCTCCTCTTTTACTGTTAATTGGATAATTTCATCTACTATATTGCAACTTTACGTGTCTTTTCAGTCTTATTTATTTCCTACACTTGATCCCAGTTAATTGCCTTGAGATCCTAGCCTCGGCGGACGAAACAATAACGCGTGGCAATGATTGTGCCCTAGTTTCTGCCGGTGTTTGAGAGCAATATCTGGACCTTCTAGAACATTCCATTTCTAGTCTGGCTATTCCAGAACATTATATTTTTATTCCCTGACTAAGAATAACATCCACAAATGTTTATTTTACTCTAAGAATAAGTTCTTCCAGAATGCTCCAAGCATTTTCTGGCCATCCTATTGATTAAATTAAGTCTACGCCCATTTCTTAAAGCATACGTATTTTAAAAAAGTACGTAACATCAAGTAGATGGACTGACTTTCCATTCTACTCCTAATTAATAAAACCTTTAGTTCTGACTAGAGCTTCGATCTTAAATACGAGCTCTTCTAAATCTCAAATAGTAAGTAAACTCAAAACACAATAGAAATATAAGAAAGTTACAAGTAGGTGGGACAACTTTCCCACACTACAGGGCCTGAAATACCGAAGACTCTAGGAGAAGTTCAGCAGATATAACGCTCGCTTGACGTCCCGATATCTATTGAATTTTGAACTCTTTCGGTTTTCCTATTTATACCTTTGCATTCACCAATGCATTAGCGGCTTGAGATTCTCATCGCCAGCCTGTGTTTTTATGATCGGATCCTATTTCAGATAAGAAAATCTCATCAGACTTTTTCCGAGCGGTGCACATGAATTTTGGCGCCAAAGGTACCATAAATACCTATTTTGGACAGTTATTTCTTTTTCCAAAATCTCCAACACTTGATAATAGTGTCTACGTATTGATCGTTACTGCCTCTTCTTTTTACTGTTCATTTTATTTTCTTATCTACCACATCGTAAATGCACGTGGCTTTTACGACTTATTTATTTCATCCACTTAGCAAAAGCAAATTGTCTTGACATCCTAATATCAGAGATCGGAGCAATAACACGTGTCATCGTGTCCTCTCCTCAGCGAGTGTTCATTTAGGATCAATATTGCGACCTTTTAGAGCATTCTATTTCCAGTCTGGCTATTGTAGAACATTATATTTTTATTCCCTGGCTAAGAATAATGTCTACAAGTATTTGTTTTTAGGCCCAAGAATGCAATTTTCCAGAATAATCTAGATATTCCCTGGCTAAGAATCTGATTTCCCTGTCCATCTTATCGATTAATTAGGTCTACGCCCCCTTTTTAACCATACAATGTATATATATATATATATATATATATATATATATATATATATATATATATATGACGTATACGTATATATGAATAGTACATATATCTACGAATAATACACGTATCTACGAGTAATACTCATTTATTTATATATACACGAATAGTACACATACATATGAAATATGCATATATAAAAGTTACTTAGCCAATTGCGAGTTTTCACTCGCTTGGCTGCTCGAATTTGGTACGTTTCTGTAGGACAATTCTTTAAATTTATTTTTAAAGTTTGCTTTAATATCCTAACACGAGTATTTAATTAAATACACACACGCATACTAAACGCCTTGAAACTAAATACAATATATAAATATACATACTAATAACACCCCGCACCTCCACCAAATTGATAGGAGTATAGTCATAATAAATACTGGATGAGAATATTAACTTTTCATAGGTAATTAAATCTTTATAATCAAACATTTCGATGTAGTTTTAACACTTAAGCTTAACTTTATCTTTCCGCGTCCAGTATAAATTTTTATTAACACACAATTTCTTTTAAAATAAAATGGCCAAACATATTTATCCAATTGAATTTCTAAATTAACCGTTTCTAAATATAATCATTCAAATTACAAACTTTCTGATACTAATTCTCTAAAAATGTCACTTGTAACCATGAAAAAATCAAATTGGTTCCTACAAGTCCGCTTTCTTTTCCAAGTCTGCGTTCTTTTCTAGGCCTGTCCAAATGCTATATGGTGTGTCAACTAACCCTCATTCAATAACCTGGAATGCATCTCTGTATCAACCTTTTACCACTTTCCTCAAAGACATTTAATAATATTTACGTGGTAATTAATTTTAAAAAATCTCAGGGTATAAAAATATATATTGTCATATATAGTCACATAAATATTACTTACTATATAAGCGTTACTACATTTTCCCAAATTACGAATACTCTAAATTGTTGAGGTCTCAGACCAATTATTACAATTAATTTAAACGTAATAAATACAAGTAGATGGATCAACTTCTCCATTCTACCGGGACTAACTATTCAAATCTTTAAATCCAAAATGGACCGAGTCTCGGCTAAGAAAATTCAAACTCCAGACTTTAACAGAGATCTACATAGCTTTCGCCTGCTTCCTGTCTAGTGGCACAGTTTAACTTTATCTCTTTTCTATTTACACTATCTCCGATTCATTCCTTAATCTTACCCTTAACATACGTATGTATATCTATGCGAGTTTCGCAGGGTTCTTACTCCAGCCAGTCGTGTTATTTCCGACTCATTACTTAATCTTATCATTAAATATAGTTAGATTTTTTACGAGTCTGGCAGGATTCCCGGCGCCAAAGGTAACATAAATACTCCCTTTTGAAGGTTATTGTTTGTATCAAACCCCTCTATACTCATGTTGATATATAGTATCTGAGAATTGATTATTTTTCCCACTTCCGTATTTACATTTATTATAGTCGTAAATATTACTACAATAATCTAGTACAAGTTTAAGTGGTAAGGAACCACTAATGAAATTATTTCGTCCACTCAGTAATGAAATTATTTCATCCACTCAGTAATGAACTTATTTCGTCCACCCAGTAATGAAATTATTTCATCCACTCAGTAATGAACTTATTTCGTCCACTCAGTAATGAAATTATTTCCTCCACTCAGTAATGAACTTATTTCGTCCACTCAGTAATAAACGTATTTCATCCACTCAGTAATGAAATTATTTCGTCCACTCAGTAATACACTTATTTCGTCCACTCAGTAATGAAATTATTTCATCCCCTCAGTAATGAAATTATTTCATCCCCTCAGTAATGAAATTATTTCATCCCCTCAGTAATGAAATTATTTCGTCCACTCAGTAATGAAATTATTTCATCCACTCAGTAATGACCTTATTTCGTCCACTCAGTAATTAAATCATTTCGTCCACTCAGTAATGAACTTATTTCGTCCACCCAGTAATGAAATTATTTCATCCACTCAGTAAGGAACTTATTTCGTCCACTCAGTAATAAATTATTTCCTCCACTCAGTAATGAACTTATTTCGTCCACTCAGTAATAAACGTATTTCATCCACTCAGTAATGAAATTATTTCGTCCACTCAGTAATACACTTATTTCGTCCACTCAGTAATGAAATTATTTCATCCCCTCAGTAATGAAATTATTTCATCCCCTCAGTAATGAAATTATTTCATCCCCTCAGTAATGAAATTATTTTACCCACTCAGTAATGAAATTATTTCATCTATACTCAGTAATGAAATTATTTCATCCGCTCAGTAATGAACTTATTTCATTCACTCAGTAATAAAATTATTTTATCCACTCAGTAATGAACTTATTTCGTCCACCCAGTAATGAAATTATTTCATCCACTCAGTCATGAACTTATTTCGTCCACTCAGTAATTAAATTATTTCGTCCACTCAGTTATGAACCTATTTCGTCCACTCAGTAATGTAATTATTTCCTCCACTCAGTAATTAAATTATTTAATCCACTTAGTAATGACTAGCATTCAAGCCATCCACCAAGGTGGATGGGAAAACTGGGATTACAATAATTTGTAATTTATACAAAATATTAAACTTGACATCAAAGGTGGGCAAATAAAGCCTGCCTATTTTCTTTCAAAAAATATCGCCATCCTATATAGTTTAAATTATTAACCTGGTTAATAGGTTGTTTCAACGAAAAGAAGAGCCTTGATACCAAGGGTCAAGTACTCTCACTGCCTGCCTATTAGCCTATATCTGTCCTAGTGTGCATTGCTTGCCTGCCTATATTTGCTGTATAGCCATATGCAGTGTCACATGCAATTGGACACCAATGTATGGGTTTGATTAATTCTTTTATAAGCTACATAATCCAGTGGGAACCCATGCAGCACTGAAGCGTATAATAAACGTCTAAAAAACGAATATGCATATATAAGTTAAACGTAGATTTAACGTTTAAATGAAGTTTATAAAACGTATATTAAACGTTGCAGTGGCCGCATGTTACAACTAATTTTAAACGTTAGCCCCAAAAACGTTTAATAAGCGTTTATGATTAAACTTGTTATAAATGTAAGGGGTGACATTATAATTTCTAGTTATTATTTATTACCTTTACCTACTAATAAAAATAGACAAATTTTATTTGTAACACGAAATAAATATTATTTACTTAGAAAATAGAGTAAAAACAAGGTAATCATATTTATTTTCAATTACACCACATATAGACAATTGTTTTAATAATTACGTAAATTTTATTGTAATATTACGTAAAGTACTTGTGCATACTACTATATTTTAAAACATCAAGACTTTAATCCGTCATTACTTGCAAAATAGTATGGTCAAAATAATTTAGTGAATAGTGTGTAATTATTTACGAGGACTATAAAAACCATTTAAACTTTGTAAAAAAGAATTAATCTAGTTCGCACTCATGCTCGTTGTCTTCATCGTCGATGCGTGAAACTGAAGTAGTTGAATTAGTGCCTCCGCTAAACAGACATTGATTTTTAAAACAGGAATAAGAAATATTAATTTTAAAGACATGGAAGCATTAGTTTAATTTTTGTAAATCAAGTACTTTTTACGAAACGGTGATAGTTTCAACCAAGCTTTGACGGCATTTTCAATTGATGTTAAACTTGATTTTCGGTCAAAAAATTCGAACACAGGTTCTGGAATAATATTTAAATGTTTTTCATTATAAATGTAAAACTAATTCCGAACTCTCACCTTGCATTATTTGCAAAAACAATTCGGATAGTTGATTGTGATTGTTACCTATTGCAATATCACAGATATTGAAATCTCGAAACCTAGTTTTGTTGCCTCTCCCTTCCCAATTAAAATTTGAAGCCACGTTGTTTGACATTAAACGAGACAAAACTTTCCTAGTTGCATCTCCGACGTTCGTTCCTCCAATAGCGGTTAGAATACTCAACTGAATATACGAAATGATTATATTTAGCTTAATAAATTATTTTACATTTAGTTTAAATTGTATTTTGTGTTACAAGCTCCTGCCGCTTGCTGGTATTCTTAACCTCCTGGTTAAGCTTTAGCATGTGTTCCATTGCCTTAACTGGAAGCGAAAATGAGCAGATGCTTGCTTCGACAGCCCGTGCATTCTTCTGAATTTGGTTCACCTGCCTGTGCAAGAGATCCAAAAGTTCCCCATGTTGCTGTTGGCGCAACTTTATTATTTCCACGGATTTAAGAATCGTTTGAAGAATATCTGTAGAAACAATTAGTCAAAATAATCGGCAAAAATAAAGCAAAACTTAATTTAAGCAAAACAATATATGTACTATTTACCTGTAGGCAGAGATAAATTCAAAGGTTCCGACATTTGTTTAGAACAATGGGCGGATTGGCCAGTCGCAGAATTGTCGGAAAACAATCGTTGGTCTGAAGGATCATTTCGAAAGAGATGGCGAGATCCCAATAGTTTGTCCGCTTTATTGAACATAACATTCTGAGGGGAAACAGGATCAGGAGATGACGCACCAGCAGAATCTGGAGAGTCTAGTTCAACAAGTTTGGGTGGAGATTTCATCGCAATCGATTTTGAAGAAGCATTATCGTCTGAGTCAGATAAAATAGGGGGACTCAATACTTTGCGTTTTTTTAAAACTTTTGGTACACCTCGTGGAACCTTTCTTCGTTTCCCAACTCCCGTTTCGGCTGAAGTAGAAATATCCGAAAATTTTTCCTATTTTCGGGTTTGCTGTCTGGCTTCTAAAATATTGGCTAGTAAAATATATTTTAAAAATTAGTAAGTAGAACTAACGTGACTGAGATAATTAAGAGTACGACTTACGGAATGGTCCCCAGTACTTGGTAATAGCAAACTTGACCCAGCTCTCCTGAGGCTTCTTTGCTGTAGATATAGCCCTCGAAATATAATTAATAGATTCAGTTCTTGGTGGCCAAGATACTGATGTGTTGGTTGGATCCATCCAACTTGATGGTACCGTTTCAACCTCAACATCTCCTTTCCGGGATGTAAATTCAACTACAAAATACATCTAAAAATCATATCAATTATTCGTTATTGGTATGAAGCAACGGATACACTACTGCAGATTCGTCATTAAAGCGGAGCATCATGTATTTCGTTTTTATATCACTAATGGGAATAACAGTAACTCTAAATCTTTTTAAATTCACTTTGTAAGTTCCGAGGGATTTTGAATGACATGGATTTGTAAAATAGTTACTTATGTTTTCAAATATTTTCACAACTAGTAACATATTGTCTAACTTGTTTCCCACAATATTCAGTACTTGAATGACCTCTCCACGTTTGCATTTAAACACACTATCACTATTTTTTACGGACACTTTAAAGGTTTTTGTAATCATTGTAGCAAATTGATATTTAAAGCCAGTATCAAGAATAGGGCCGTTTTCATGAGGAAACAAAAAACGTGGGTAAGTAATTTCTATGTGTTGGGATGGTACCATTTGCCTTTCCTCCAATCTTCTTGATAGTTGTTGCAGTGGCTTATTTTTTGAACGCAACATTTTTTTCAAAAATTGTAGGTTATTTTCGTATTTGAATCCACTAAATGTCTCGAGTGGGCCAAATCTTGATACCAATTTGCTTAAATGCAGAAGTCCATGAATGTTGTACGATAAATTCTCCTGGCCGTAAAGGTATGTGAAATTAGCAACAAAATATTCCAGTAACTGTTGTGCATAAGATCGGTACTTTTCCAGCATCTTAGATTCAGAGAGAATGCGCAAAGCGACATGCAAGCATAAAAAATGGTTGTAGTATTCTTCATTCAATATTCCTTTCAGTACAAAAGGTCCAGTGTACAACATAAATAATCGAAGTTCTGTCGCTTTCCAACGATCCTGTTCTGAAAGTTCTCGATGTTTTCTGGCGAATTCAGAGCAAATACAAAATTTTAAAGACAATAAGCGTGATGAAATTTGCGTTTTTTGAGCTGCGGATAATTTACAGCGTAATATGTTTTCCTTGCTCCATAATCTGAGCAGTTTTCGCATTACTCCTAAGTACAATAGATGCATTGGATCATCTGGAAACTGGGATACCATGCCAACTCCGATAGTCAGCAAATCGGATTCTCCATTATGGTGGCTTTTTTGGTCTTGATTTTTGAAAGAATTGTCGGTTCGGAGTGTCTTGGCCTGAGGGTTAAATGTCACGCGGCCTCTGTAATATGTTCCTTTTTGCTCGCATTTGCCACACCCGTAGTAAGCATTATGTCCCTTAATACATGTGATAAAGGAGCGAGCAGGAGTATCACATACAAATTTTCCTAATTTAATTTGATAAAATTTATTATTATTTTCAACTCCTCCACGAATATCACACATTTCACTGATAAAATCTTGTAGAAATGTATTGGCACATTTTGGTTTTTGGTACCCATGGTAAATTCCTATTATAAATGGAGTAGAATTCGGAACATTTAAAACACATCCTTGTATTGGCCAGAACTGACTGTTGCTACTTCTTGAAATTGGGAGTCCATCGAATGTCCAGCAGAACTTCTTGGTTATTTTTAAAATCCTTTGGGTGGCTTTCAATAACCTGTTTAATCCATTTCCAAACTCCAATGTGACAATACTGTCCTGGTTCAACCCATCTAGTTAGAGTTGTCCGTGGCGTTTTTAGGAAGCTTCGAGCATCTGTCGGAAGTCTAGGTATATCTAGATCGCTCAGAATTCGCAATAGACTCGTAAGAGCATTTTGATTAATTTGATAATTAATTGCCCATTCTCGGAGGCTGTTCGGAAAATTGAGCGACTCATTCTTGATTTTTGAACTATTATTTCTGCTTGATGTTTCACATGAATCAAAAAATGGATTTTGTGAAGACTCATCTCTGCTGTCAACAGAACAATTGTCACAGGAAGGAGAATTGTTTTGGTCATTAGATACTAAACTTATTTCTGGAAAACCACAATGCACGATGTTGTTAACTGGAACATCCTCGCTGTAATTAACTGGTGATGTACATGAAGATAGAATCCTAAAACTCTTTACTGCTTCTGAGACTTTTCTTCTGGTGGTTCTTTCTTTTCGTTTCAACATAGTAATAAATATTAATTTCACAATGTAAAATAGAAGTACTCACCTCCTTTCTGTTCTTCCAAAAATTCCGATAACCGAATTATTACGCAAGTTGAGGGAACACTGCTATTAATTACGGAGCCACAGATGAAAACAAGATGGCAATTTGTTTGTTACGAGTGAAGAATAGTACGCGCCTATTCTTGATCTCTTTTGTTGCTTCTACTCCTGTAATACATGTTAGCCATTTGCACCTATGTATATAGCCCGTGATGCCTTCTGGTATGTACGTTAATATAAAATATTCAAAAATGAAATATAAGTACTATAGAAATTAATTATTATGTTATCCATAGTCACAGGTACGGCAATAATTTCAACAATAAATTTACCACCAACATTTATCATTAAGGCTGATTTATTAGTAGCTAAAAAGTCGGAACGTTTTTTAAACGTTTAAAATACGACTATTTCTAAACGTTTTTTCTTATACGTGTCCTAAACGTTGAACATAGGGCGAGGTGCTGCATGGGAATAAATACGGGACCATTTAATGTTAGGGAAATCCCTCTTCTTACAATCCCAATCCATATCCAATCTCGATACCTCATTTCACACTCCGTCCCAATCACTCTATGTACCATAGAGAAAACTCCCAATCCCTCTGATGCACACACACACTCCTGATAGTCAATCCCACTCAATCTCACGCGCTGCGCGCGCATGCGTACATACCGCGCCAATTTTAAAAAGCGCCTCTAATTAATTTAATTAAATTAACTAAATTAATTAAGTTAATGTGGTATAATTTCTGATCATCAATCCCACTCAGTTTTCTACATATTTGCGTCAATCCCACTCCGTTTCAATCCCTCTGTACATTCAAATAGTCAATCCCAATCCCATTCCGTCCGGACTGATGTTTTTGTCAGTCCGTCCTGTGAGCTACTCGGGATTTCCCTAACATTAGGACCATTATGTATGTACTGTGGTATACATGTTCATACACTGGTAATTACTGGTATCAAGTAATTCCCGCCTCATTCTCAGTCCGTCTCTGCAAACGTTTTCCCAAAGATCTTGTAATCCTGTCCTTAGGGATGTTCCACAAATGACGTCATCCAAAAATCTGGTAAATTACGACTGACTGACTCCATGATAATTCCTCGTCACAACGAAGGCTGACTGACTGTATACGACGTCATATGTGTATGTATACATGGGAATTGTATAATGCCACAGGGTGCTTTATTATTCAAAACTGAGTTCGTTTGTGAAAAACATTATTAATTGGCAAAAATTAATCGGCTTTGTTTACCTTGTTTTTACCGTCGAGATTTTCTTATTAGCCATCGGTTATAACCGTAATAAAAGTAGAAGATTAACAATGAGGTCAAAGGTAATTTGAAGTGGGCCACTCATTCAGGCAATAATTTTAAAATAATGTAACAAAAACATTTTACAATAGAAAACTAATTTCACCTGGAAATTTTTTAGAATCAATTTACTCTCAAATCACCCAAACAGTTTGCATGTCTCGTTATCGAATGATTTATTACCCACGGCTCCTCCCGTCAAAAATTGACCCATCCATTCATGCGAAAATCGTATCGCAAGGTTTTTCCATTGCGAGAGCAAATGATAGAGTGCATAGATCAATAGATTTCTATGATGTATAAAAATGTGCGTTTATGTGACATACCTTTCCAAGGTTAGATTAGATGGATGACCCTACCAACTTTAGGATCGTATTTGATATTATCGGTCCGCAATAAGAACCATTACAGTTTTTCAGTTTGGTAAACGGTGACTGCACCATCTGCCGATGATGCAGGTATTACCATGTGTTTATATGTGACCATTTTGATTTCCTTCAGTAAAAAACTATATGTTTAACTATTTGTTTGAAGATCGGCTCAGCCGTATGATGTGAGGAAATTTAAATAGAACGTATATATACACAACTGCTTATATATACTTCTCCGACAGATGACGCAGTTGGCATGTTTTTTGAATAACTTTTAGTTGAGAAGTACTAAGATGAGTCAGTTACTCTGTCCCTTATATTACTTACCGATATAACTCGGTGACTTTGTGAATTAGTTGCGGAACTAATGACTTTGGATGCTGAGGTCGTTATTTAAACTTACAAACTCGCACGGGATTTTAAATAAGAGTAACAAAGGGTCTGGGTTAAATCGGTGCAGAAAATGACTTCATGTTATGAAGAAGGGACTGACTGAGTACATCTTGTTAAATCATGCACGGACAATAGTGACTAAATGCATGACGTCATTTGTGGCATATCCCTTACCAATTCTTGCTTTGAGAATATTCCGCTCGCCAATAATGCCTAGCCTTTACTTGAACGAACTTGTAGCCTGCCTGAATAGCCCAGTCGCTTGTTGCGAAATATCTGAATAGCCTAGATTGTCCCTAAGCCAATATTGTAGTGGTGATTGCCCAGCCTAGAACCTCGCCTAGATTTATATCCCAACTTGCAGCATCCTTGAGCCTTAGCCTATTATAGGGCCTAGAATCTAGGCAGGCGCCCATGTTTGCTTGACATTATATAATTAGGCTAATTTCTAATTTGAAAGAGTTGACCGTCTTGGTTGTGGACGGCTGCCCGTGCAATGCCGCCGCCCTTGCTAGTGTATAATGTTTTTATTTTTTTTAGAATATTTTTTATAATTTATTTAGTCAGCTATTACTGGCTCAGCAAATTAATATAAAGCTCGCTTAAATTTGAATCTCAAATCCATAAAAAAAATGTTAAAAAGTTTTATTACTAATTTCAAATTATTAAGACTTTTTAGCATCCTTTTTTCATTTTTGAGCAAAATTATTCAAAGAGGAAAAAGAAAAAGCACAAAACAGTATAATGCTTTAATATTTTTTTTTAATTTAAAAAAATAATTTTAATAATTTATTTAGCCAGTTATTGCTGGCTCAGCCAATAAAAAACAGCGCGCGGAAATTTGAATCTCAAATTCGTATTACACCAAGACGAAGACGAAGACGAAGACGAAGACGGCCCACTCTTTCAACTTAGTAGATAGGATATCCCTATTTGTTCTCCTCGTCTAATATTTTATACGCACTAAAATTAAATTGTCTTAAGCGCTACTTACGCACTAACAAATTTCACCCTCTTCTCATGCACTTGGAATGAAAGGAGCCAAAGTACAATTTTCCAACACAGACGATATGCAATCTATAAATTAACGATATTTCATCTAAGCGTCTGCTCACACTCACGCATTCTTACAATTTATCTTACGCTGACATAGGCTCATCATACTGCCGTGTGGAATATCACTAGTAATTTCAGAATATCACTCTACGCTGGAATGTGTAAATTAAGAATTAGTATGAGTAAAAATTATTATTTATAAAAAAAATCTACAGTCCCGAGGAATAAAACCAGCCCTTAAAAGATTGATTTGCTTCTAAGCCTGACAAAATTTATTAAGGGTTTCAACTAATCCTCAATACCTAAAATCTATATCCATTTTTACTTCGTTTGTTGCCAATCCCAAATTACATAAAACTGTGGACTGTTTTATCCTGTAAACCATTCTCTAATATTCAAAGTTTTACGTCTCAATTTATCTCCATCGTATGTGATACTGGAACAGGAGTTCTATATGGTATGAGGATTGACTAGATCCTCTCCCTGTGGATATATTAGTTCGAAACTTTTAACAGGTTTCCTCAATTCTCGATCAAATTCTTATTTAACAAAATTTGATTCCTAATGAATCGTACCAACCTCATTCAATCGTTCAAGTATCGATTTCTTTAAGGACATTTTAATTCGCCCACCACCAAGTGGGTCATAATTAGGCTTTTAGTGTTAAAGTGCTCATCCTCCTTCTGTTTCTTATTCATTGTGTTGACCGGAAACACAACGACGGGTATATTGTTATCAATTACTTGACCATATTGTGAATAGTTTAATTCAAGGTCTAATTTTTCCTGCAAATAGTTCCATTTCATTGAAAAGGATGTAGAATTAGTGAGCACTTTGTTGCAGTGAGTGTGTATAGTGAGCTTGTATTGGTTTCTACATGGTCTCCTTGGATCAGCGGAATGGAATCATTTTTTGCACCAACAGTAATTTCAACAAGGTCAATGAAGATAGTCATTGTGGTAATATTCTTCGCACCTAATTTCCCCTTGTCGCTTGTAGTACACGTTTCTTTCGTTTTTCAGCATCAGAAAGTGTTGTTAAATGAGGATTTAGTGACACTTCTATGACCACCAACAGACGCGTAGCCAAGGGGGGGCAAAGGGGCCAATTGCCCCCTCCGCATTCGAAATAAAATACAATTTTTTAAATTTGTAAACAATAGAATCACAGCTAAACTAAATATATGCAGTAACCCATGTAAATCTGCTTATAAACAACATGTATTTTTATTGTGGTCATCCTTGCTTAGCGGGTGATTTGAATGCATTGCGAAATCAAACGATTTCACTTTTCCTCGCCCTCCAGGCTACCTAGTTAAGTATGGCCTACTCTTAAATGTTTATAGACACAAATAGTCAAGTCTAGTCAAGCCAGCTGTATGTTTAAGTAACAGCAGACACGTCTAGTTCTAGTCCTGATTCTACAACTGGTTCCCTAGTCAAGTCTAGTCTATTCCCCTAGTCACATTGTATGTTTTGCAGAGATGCGCAAAAGAAATAGCCTTCCTTCAAGCCTTCGAAGGCAAAAATTCAGTACAAATTTCCCCTTCAACATGTCCTAGAATAAAGCCCTCTAAATAATCTGCCTTCCTTCACTCTTCCTTCCAAAATATATGCACTCATTTTTGCCTTCAGCCTTATTCTAAAATTAGCCTCCCTTCAATTTTAAACTACAACCCGCTTAAAAACGTTTTGCACCAGCAGGATTCACAATCAGTGCAGTGAAGATAGTGGCACACATTGTCAGATTATGAGTTCACGAATCGGCTATTGTTGGGCTAGCAGTAAAACGTCGTTGCATATGCTATGCTTTCACGGTATGGATATTTCATGTACCTGGAAGCCTTCACGGCCTTGGAGGGCTAACATTTAGGAACCCTTCCTTCACAATCCTTCATTGCTAGTTTTTGCGAAGGCTTCCTTCAGCCTTCAGAAAAAAGTATTGCCATCCTTCCATTCTTCTGCAACGTTAAGAAAGTTACCTTTCCGCCTTCAAGGAAGCCTTCTTGGAAGGGTAGCCTTCGAAGGTTGTGCATCTCTGATTTTTTGTAAATTTTCATTCACTCTGATTAACAAGATATGAAAAATTTTATTTTCAAAAACTTAAGTTTTGTTGAGTTCAAAATGTTCAGATTTTAGCGAATGCGTCTAGCAAAAAACTAGCTCATGCAAATTTTTATCAAACGACGCACAAATGAGATAAAACAGGTGTAGTTTACATCAATACAAGAATGATGTTCATTTAGATTTTTACGCAATCAATAATTGTCATACTATAAAGTAGTAGGGATTTAACATGGGGATATTACCTGGTATATATCGAATTTCCACTAGGACCTGGGACCTACCAGGCAAAATACCCGGTGCATGTTGTGGAATTTGAAGCAGGTTGTACCCAGGGGTCGGATTTATGTGCGAAACGGGAAGAATCTTCCCTGGGAAAATATGTATTCAGCAGGGAATTTTTCAAACAGGATTACAAACAGGTATTGTCAAATCTGTCGACCTTTTTGTCAACTAGGAGTTTTAAACCTGCTTCGAACAGGGACATCACAACCAGCAGGGAAATTAAAAAAAAAATCTTCCAGGAAGATTCACAAAATGGTACTGGTTGTACCATGGTATAAATTCATTGTACCAGGAAGTTACTGAACCGCAAAATGACATTGTTAAAGGGCACGTTAGAAAGATTGGTTCTTTGGTTTGCGACAGGGGTTGGGGCTGACTGACCAACTGATCAAAAGATTAGCAACCGAAGCATTCAAATTTGATGGAATCGTAAAACGTAAACAATATAAAAATCTGACATTCAGTTTGCAAAATTTGATGCGTTTTACATTCCTTAATTGGATTTCCTGGCTACGCCCCTGGCCATTAATACCAGTCGCTGGACGAACCAGTTAGTAATAATGTGTAAAAGTCACAAAGGGGAGAAATTATCTGCTAAGATATTTATGAGTATGTGCGTCAGGGGTCGGATTTTTGTGGGAAGACGGGAAGAATATTCCCAGGGAAAATATATTTCTGACAGAGAAAATCTCAAAGGGAAGGGATTTATTTTTATGAACAGGGATTTTTCAAATCGTTGACAATTTTCAAATTTGTTGGCGCCTTTCAGGAAAATTTGTTAGGCAAACAGGGATTTTTAGTTTGATTGGCCTCATTTGGCATAGATTTCAGGTCTTGTAGGGAATTTTTATGCCAACAGGGATTTTGAAATTCGTTGACCTTTTTTCAGCAGGGATTTTTGAAATCGTTGAGGACCTCCCAGCAGGGAGAAAATATTCAGCAGGGAAATTCAGAAATGATCTTCCAGGGAGATTTACGAAAATCCGACCCCTGCTGTGCGTTGGTTCCATTGCAGTATTTTTTAGAATTTTGTCGATCATGCTTTGCACGTTTGATATTCCTAGGTTTGTTGGTTGCAATTACAGCAAATCCGAAATTATTTCCGCTTTGGCAATCCCAGGTTGTACGGTTATAATTAAAACAAATATTCAGTAATTATTTGCCATTTGACAAACCCAAGATTCATGGTTATAAGCGTTCTAGCAATTCTTCCATAATTATTTGGGCTAGTTGGTTTTGACGTTAGATGGACTGGATGGTGTTAACGCTCGCCCGACACGCGAAGCGAGAACTATTATTACTGCTATATTTTATCGAAAAGTAATAACTATATGCAAAACAGACTAAGTAACAAATGTTAGATGTAATCAAAAACTAGAATTTCAAACAGTTAAATATAGAAACTTATTAATGTTAGTTAAAAACTGTACTTTAATTTAGTTTAAATTGCGCTTTGAATATTGGGATCATATCGAATATTAAAGGCGTGTACTACGTACATACATGGGTTGATGTTGCAGCAACGTCCATAAAAACGTTGTGGTACGATATCTTGTGACTGCGCCACCTGACATAGATGTGATGTAACTATTACCGTGTGTATGTTACCTGTTTTAAATTATTAAGGACAAACGGTTAACCCGATATTCTGCTAAGTCGATATACTTCTGACTCTGACTGAATAAAAAATACCTCGCTGTAAAAAATGTAATTGTCTGGTGACACTGCGTCGGCAGTTGTCGTGATAACGGTCAGTAGACATCAAGACCAAGACCATTATAAAACGATCCTTGTGCCACTTTGCTCGTAAAAATCCAGTTAAAAAAAATCAGTTTTGTCTAACAGTAGAAAAGTGCAAAAAGGGACGTAGTGATATATTAAAAATCAGTACATACTTACTTAACCACGGGCTTAAATTAAAGCGGAACACTGAGTTACTTTGGAAATAATGATAAAAAATATGAATGAAAAATACAGCCGTGTTACAATTAAATTATGTGGTCGTATTCTTTATCATATGTAACAATGCATTTAAATGGAAGCAGCAGCGATGATGTTGTTAGTATAACCTATAATAAATAATTTAGAACACGCAGACACTCAATGTAATTTCTGAAGAAACATGAATATCAATTTTATTTCGCTTACACATGTGAAAAGACAAACTAAAAATATGTATAAGACTGGTGAATAAAAATAATGAAAATATTAAATATTTTTTATATTTTTTGTAATCATAAATCCTGCAGTGTTCAGTTAGGCAAAAACTTTGTCAGGGAATTAGCATTTGTATCATTACGCTCACTCTCAAGTGCTAAAAAACCATTTTCTGGTAATATTCAGACTACATCTCCATCATACTCATCCGGAACATCCGCGGCATCCGCAATGAATGCATTCCACCACTTTGCCCTATAAAGCAAGCAAATTAACCAATTAATAGTGATACAACCAGTTCAATAAGATACTCATATGGCTACCGCCAAATCAAAGCAACAAAACCAAAATAAAAAATATTGACTTGTAAATACAAGAAGTCAATAATAAAAATCACATTAAATGCAGAGATATTAAGCTGTAAAATATCATTATAAGGGATTCCTCTCTACCAGGGACACACTAACTGTATCCTCGCCAAAATTATCAATTGCTTTTAATAAACTGCTCATACATCAACAAAGGATAGTTTTATATGGGATGAACATCCCGGCCCCTTGTTAATTCCTTTATCCCTTACAATGACATTGTACTGCAATAGTTATTATAATAATTGACCGCAATTACTTCTTCAAGCTTGCTCTTCGGCACTCGACAAATGCAGTTCGTCTGAAAGTTGGTGTCCCGAGTTTGGATACAACGAAGGCAGCACAGATTCTCATAGCCCTGCTTCTTCCATTTGGCGATCAAGTTCGCATCTGCTACTCCTTCTTTCACACAATAGTCATACAGTTCTACAGGAAATGTACAAAAATATCATTAATTACTTTATTCAAAATATTCATTTCCATAAACATTTGCCATGGAGAAGTATAAACCGAGAAATCACATATGATAATTAATCATTTTAAGAAGCCCAATATGTTACAGAGGTGAAGGCTGTAGACCAAAGCCCAAAGTGAAATTTTGCCGTTTAAGTATTTTTCACTCCCTTAAAATTTGTATGAAAGCACTTTCATACTTTTTTGTAGGAAAGGATTTTCGAAAAATGTGACGTGATGCTAACTTTGGCAAGTAACGGCAACAAAAGTTCGACGCAAGATTGGAGCGTACTTAGTAAAGGGTAAGTCACAAAATGCCGAATCCTGCAAACAGTTTTCCTCACTTCACTACAACGTAGTCTTTTTTACAAGCTCGCTCACACAATGCTTATTTTGGTCAATACGGTAAATGTTTCAAGAAAGCTTGTTGATCACACACTGGCCTTGATAATTCGTTGTGAGCAGTGCTGCGGACAAGTTCAAGTAATACTTGCGTTTTCAAGTCAAGTTCAAGTTCGGGTCAAGTTCAAGTAGGCCAAGTTTTTTACTTGAATCATTCGGGTCAAGTTCAAGTACGTACCCGGCTTGACCATGACATTCTAAGACAAGTCAGGTTCAAGTGCAAGTAAGACAAATTTACTTGAACCCCAAGTCAAGTTCAGGGTCAAGTAATGGAAAGAAAAAACTTGAACACGAACTTGAGATTTCATGGTCAAGTTCAAGTGATCTTAGATAGCGCATGCCATAAAGGACGGAAGCAATTTCAAAATCACAATCCAATTTCTTGTCATGTTCAGGGTATTTTGTTTGCGTATGTTATAAATCAAAGAACAATATTCAAAACCAGAGTCCGTTTTATGAAGGTTTTGTTTAACTGACGTTGTTAGTTGCTGCAGTAACCTCTCCATAAATGCAAGAATTATCTTGATAATTCGTATTATTACTTAGAATTATTAGTTTCAACTTAGGTAAATAATTTTCAATATAAAATGAGCTTGGATTACCCATTACAAAAATCATTTAATAAACAAGTAAATACCAGTTTACTTTATTAAATATTAAGCTAAGACTACTGGGGGTGCTCAAATAGGTATATGTATATCTACATACATATATAAACATTAAATAAAACTTGACACCATATAATACTAGTCAGATATACAGTGAAGGTCCATTATAAGAGATCAGCTTATAAGGAATGTATCGGTATGCGGGATGAATTTGTTTGATCTCAACTTTCTTTTACAGTTAGATGTTTCTTGTAAGGGGAATTCCTTTACAAATTGTACTATTCTTTATACCTAACTTTTACTGTACTCAGTATACGCTAAAGGATGTCCTCGAATGGTTTTAAATAAAAAATCGTATTAAATTATTATAATTATTATATAATAAATAGTATAAATTGTTTTCTGAATGCGTTTTGGTTTTCAGTCAGACGGAAATAATTTGCAGATGTATGCTAAAACATTTCGTGGACATATTTTATTTCTTGTGATACTTAACTTGAATTATCAAGTTCAAGTCACGTTCAAGTCATGGTCAAGTCAAGTTCAAGTCAAGTTTGGAACTGTAACTACTTGATCAAGTTCGGGTCTTAGAAAATTTACTTGATTACTTGAACTTGACAAGTCAAGTGATTACTTCAACGCGAGTTATCATGTTCAGGTTGTGTCTTGAAAATTACTTGAAGTTTCATGGTCAAGTCAAGTTCATGGTCAAGTTTTTAAATTACTTGACCCGATCGCAGCACTGGTTGTGAGAAGTTTAGCAGCAGACACTCCAATATATTTTATCAATCGGTTAAAACTCTGGCAATTCATGCCGTCAAACATTACCAGTTTAAAAAAACACTTTCAACCCCTACCCACAAAATAAACGCAACTTAGGCCTACAAGCTTTCCCGAAATATTTTTCTTGCTCGAAATATTGACAATCCCTTATAGCTGCATGAAAAAATGCCGTTCCGTCGAAGATGAAAGCGCTTAAACTGACGCGATAATAATATTTTTTTTTGGTTTTCTTATTGTCTGATTGCTGACATTGATTTGTCGTGTATAATTAACCTAAATATATATCGACAAACAATACATAAATGAAGAGCATGCTCGAAAGATGCTGCCAGACTGGCTCACTAGAAGAGGATATTTGCTTTCAGAGAGTGCAGTGTGCTGGCATAAATGTGACATAGTTTAAATGCAGACTGGACCAAATTCGTTTCTAGACGTGCCTAAAAACCTATCAGTTGTCCGACTGACCCGAAACACTTCCCAAGGAGATTGACCAACAAGATTTTCTCTTCAGACTCAGACGGCCAACAGAACCACCCTGCCCGACAACCTGGAGAGTAACATTTTCCCAGCTCTCCCGTAAATGACCTCGCTAAATTGTTTACACCAATGAGGACGCTGAACCCTCTGAAAGAAATAGCACTACTGTTCCTTGTACCAGTTTTCCAGTATCTTTTCTAATTGACCTTTCCTCATTTGCATACTTGCCCCCGCCCCCTCCCGTTTCAATCCCCTGTGTCCAAATATCTCCGCGAGGAGATCGTTGTGCTCAAACCTAATTTCGAAGTCTACAAAATTGATACACAAATTTAGCGTCAACACTATTTTTTGTTTACATTTCATTTTGGAAATTAAATATCTACATGACAGCGTCCCAATAAAATAAATTCCACTTACAATTAGTTTCACGAAATTCTACACATTGACCTCACATGCTGACGTAGATCAATTTTTGTGAATTTCGAAACAATTAAAAATATCTCCTTACAACTGGTTTGGTAAAACTTTTTTAACTCTTATTTATATTGGCTAAAGGTGGAATAAGTTCTCTACACTTTTTTATGCAATACACTGAATAAATTATAGGTCATAACATCCCTGACACGAGGTCACCGTGAAGACTTGCCCAGTTTCGAAGCCTGCTTATAACCCTGAGTTTACAGAGCTATTCAAGAATTTATTGTTAGATATTGTAATATTATTAAAGGAAATTAATTATTATTTAACTACACAACTACATTACCCCGACTAATGGCTTTCCTCCGATAGAACAAGTCATACACATAGCGTGACTTCTGATGGTGGATTTTGAAAATGGGCCAAAGTGACTCAACCTTTCGCTTTCCTTCATGCGGCTCCGCTTCAGCTGAAAAAAAAATTAATTTGAATTTTTATTTCCATCAACATGGGTCCCCGGAAATTCAACTGCTATTATCATATAATATTACGAACATCACGAATTGTTCTTAACTGACACTGTTCAAAATTTGTAATATTTCGGCAGGATTGCAATTATTAAGAGTGAGGAATAATTATTTATTAATATTAATACAAAACAAAAATACCTTCTCGCATTTTTTGCTCCAATTCCTCCAAAGTTGGCTCAATCAATTCCCAGCCTTCTGGTGGGGGTTTTCGACTCCGCTTTACTTTTGGCATTCTGATTTTGTCAGCTCCTGGATTTCAATCACAAAATTTATTGCTTTTCGGTTGTACTAATGGATTCAGTCCTCCAGTGTATGCACAAAAACTGTAAATGAATTTACAAAGTTGTCAAAATTAAATTTCCTCAAAAGTAATTTCCCTCAAAAAGGAACACTCGAATTTAGTCACTAAAAAGTCCCAGCAAATGGTTACATTGCGTCAACAGTCTTCAAAAATTTGAATTAGTTCACCCTAAAATTTTGAAGATTGGTTTGTTTTTTCCCTTGAGAATTGAATTTATGAGTTTATGCGTTTGCCAACGCTAAATACGTGTGAGTGTGCATGTCATGTCCTTGTGTGAGGACTGAATTGTTTTTGAAGTTTGGCGCGCTGATCACAGCTGATAAAAAATTGGAGTTTCTCCGGCCGTGAAGATACTGGGAACGTGGGAAGTATGAATGAAATGCAGATGGCCGCTTCAGATTAGTCGACACTTCACGTATGGAGTGAAAGCAAGCCGCATCATGCTAGGTTGGATTCTTTATTCGGACTGAACACGTGGGCCCTGATTTTATGACATTAGTTTCCCTGCGGTAAGGTTTCTAGAAGCTTCTGAGGACAGGGACGTCGCGTGGGTCAAGGAACGGGACGATTCTGGGTACAAACTATTGTCCCAACAGATAATGGAAGCTGAAAGGGGACAAATTTATTACCACTTCATAAAATCTGGACGGTGACAATGTATAGTCCCCCCATAAAATTTGGGCAGTTGCAATTTATCGTCCCCCATGAAATCTGGGCAGTGAAAATTTTATTGTCCCCTCACAAAATGCGGGCAGTGACAATTTTATTGTCCTCCTATAAAATTGAGACAGGATGAGGACAATTTTATTGTCCCGTCATAAAATCGGGCGCGACGAGGACAATGTTTTTGTTCCTCCTTAAAATTTGGACCGGACAAGGACAATTTTATTGCCCAGTCATAAAATCGGAACGGGATGAGGGCAATTTTATCGTCCCGTCATAAAATCGGGCGGGAGGAGGGCAATTTTATTGTCCCGTCATAAAATCGGGCGGGAGGAGGGCAATTATATTTCCGTACAGCAATGATTATTTAGCCACCAGGACAGAAAGGGTGTCCCAATTTACGAGACACGACCGGGGACCATTGCTATCAAAATGTCGTTGCGAGCCTAACCAGAAATGCTGTCCCCTTGTCCCAAATTTTCCAGATGGAAAGGAAATCTGTGGGACGAATATCTGTTATGGCTAATAAGGTGGCCGGTTTAGATGTGCAGAGTAAAACTGATCTTGGACAATTCTTCTGAGGATTTTTTATTTTAAAACACTACAAAGTCATATTTTTTTACCTTGGTGAGAGCCCGAATTTGTACTCAATTTTGTGTCAAGTATGAAGTAAACCAGGGTTCATCAAGGGGGTGTCAGGATGTCTACTTCCGGTCCGTAAACCTCAATAAGGACTGAACCAGTGGCACTAAATTACTAAATTATCTAAATTAAATTAATTTGTATTACCTGTCACAGAGTAAGAATCCTCAGGTTTTGGACTTAATCACCTCAAACATTTACATACCCCGAGAAATTATATGACCTCGACCTGGGACTTTACTACCTTCAGTAATTGCAACGTATTTGATTCCCCAATTTTATATCTTTTGTTTATATATTATCTAAAATTTTTGCATTGACCTGGGACAATTGTTCAGGGTTAGAGTAAAATCCCGAAGGTGAAGGTAAGTTGGAATTTTTTGACAAATCTTAAGCTCAATAATTCCATTCTTTTTTTTCTGTTCCGAGAATGTCCCATATCTCGTGCGGGTACGAAATTTTGGCCGACTTCCGACTTTAGTCGGCTGATTCTGGCCGACTAAAGTCGGGTATTTTCAGATTTTGGCCGACCTTAAATTCTGGATTTTAGCCGACTTCCGACTTCAATAAGACTTTGGCCGACCCGACTTGAACAGATTTTAGCCGACTTCCGACTTGGTCGGAAATCGGAAGTTCATTTGAACCTCAAGTCGGCCAAAATTAGCCGACGTGAGTCGGATATTGTCGGATTTTAGCCGACTAAGTCGGATGATTTTGGCCGTCCTAAGT